>JZKD02S1466027.1:457252-500414 GCA_000966675.3 Picea glauca | reverse complement strand
GACTACTCGTGACTGCAAAACATGATGCTATGCTGGAAAACGTAATTGCTCATCTCTACTAAAGTGTGACGCCAAAATCGTGATGTTATTGCCACCAAAAATGTAATGCCAAAACTTGGTAATTTCCTGTGTGCATTCTGTGAGGCCGGTTCTCCAAGATGTCACTAGAAACTACAAACAGATTCGGGTCATCTCGTCTTCAAAGCAGGTCAAAAATAGATACGCAGAGGCAACAAAAACCTTATCGACTCTTCCAAACAATGGGCAACTTCCTTTGATTATCATGATTTGGACCCATGCCAATATGAGGGAGAAGAACAAGACTTTGAAGTGGATGTTTTCTCGACGTCGTGCCCATTCCAAAAATCGATAAAGGGATTTCCAGCGCTCGTCAACAAGTATGACATTTTTCATATTCCTTCCGAGAATAGACAGGTTTTTCACTTCGTTGGGAACTCCTTCAACATTGGCAGTCTTCTATTGACAGTGATGTTGTTAATGATCTGGAAGCAATATCACAATGTCAACCACTACAACCCTTTAAATACACCTTTCTCACAAAATGACTGGTAGTTTTATGCTCCGATGGCTTCCACAGTGACAGAAGGGTTCCTTCCTACACCATGCGGCCCTTTGCAATGGTGGCACTATTCTTCAAAAAAAAAAAAACTAAAAAAGAAAAGAATAAACGAATAACAACACTCTTCACCCCCAAAAAAATAAAAACACTCCACTCTCACATATGTACATGGTTATCCAGTGAGGGAGTTACCCAGAGTTGCAACCCTCTCTATTACCGAATTGGAAATCGAGATTCACACCAAAAAACTTAACACACTTTCATTATGTATTGTCACAATATCAATACATTTACAATAGGGCTGTGAGATCTAACTTATTCTATATTTGGAGAAATTTGTTAATGTTAACCTTCTTGATTTTCTTTTTTAATAAGAAAAGTAGAGGGATGGATTTACACTTGCCATAATGACCTACAAAGTTAATCATTGACATTGTTGCATTTACACGAATATAAGCAAATGCAGAGACACAGACGGAATTTGCATAGTGATTTTCTGGTCAAATAAGTTAAAAAATCCCAACAAATGGTCAACATTCTTAGCTAAATCCGTCAAAAGGGACATCTGAAATTTCAACATTGTAAACATGTAATAAAAATCGAGCTAAAAAAAGCCTCAAGCTTGTCACATATAGTCCTTTTGTGTACAATGGATGGTTGAAATTTCAACATTGTAAACATATAATAAAAATCTAGCTAAAAATAACCTCAAACTTGTGACATATAGTCCTTTTGTGTAAAATGGATGGTTTAAACAATTAAATTGTGTTAGAGTATATTTCTCAACTATCTATCCTTAATGTTTAGAAGTTCATTCAAATTTAACGAACTCTTACTCTACTTTTCTCTGTTACCTATTATTATCTTTATAAGAGTATTCAACGTCTCTTTGAGATACATGGCTATGCAATTGTGAGATTCCATTCCCCTTAGGTCGCGATCACATAAACATCGGCTCATTTGAATGTGTGGCGTCAGTCCATGAGTCTTGATGGTTATTTTAGTCTCAATCAACTTTGGGTTGTAGATGATCGAGTGGGTTGTACATGATGGAGTAGCTCTTGAAACTTTAGAAGTTATTCTTAGATGTATGATAAAAAAAAAAAGTGTGTTGCAGCAAAGTTTCTAGCCAAAACAATGGATAGAAATAAAGATAGTTGACATAATTTAACAAGTCAAAATTTCAAAACCAACTCTTTATAATATATAATTGAAAAAAGTCAGCTAATATTTAGTCTAATTATTTGAATTAGTGATTGTGTATTAAATAACATGGACTACATGATGTTTCTCAAAATCAAAATTGTTGTTAAATTAAAGCTAGATGTCATAAAGATGTTAAGAGAAAATTTCAAAACCAATTTTTTATAATATATAATTGAAAAACTTAAATTAATATTTAGTTTAATTATTTGAATTAGTGATTGTGTATTAAACAAAATGGACTACAAATACAAATATTTTCTAGTTTAATTTAAAAGATGAAAAGTATCTCTCAATCTTGACAAATGCACAAAAAAAAAACATTGCTAGAATAAGAGCAAATTCTTACTAGCTACATAGTGAAACATGGTGTTGAACAATTCTCAAAATAATTGGATTTTTGTGACACTAAGAGGGTTGAAGATGTTGGGATTGTTGTTACACTAAGAGCGTTGAAGATGAAAAACACTTCCTCTTGAATTTCCCTACCTATACCTAAATTAGATCTCAATTTAAAAATAGTGTCATAATATAAGCATTCCTAATCCCCTAAATCATCAAAACTATGATGATTTTGAAATGCTTCTCTCAATACCTTTTTAATAGAAAAATACAGTTTTAAAGAAATCAAAATAATCTCTTACCTACTTAAATTATGATAAACCAATTAATACTAATGAATATTAATCATCATCAAATATAAACTTAAATTATAATAAACCAATTAATACTAATGAATATTAATCATCATCCATTATGATTATAGATAACTCAAAAATATATTATAAACCCTAATTTAACGGTTTAAGCCATTCACTATGATAAAGTTAAATTATAATAAATCTATTAATACGACTCATGAATATTAATCTTCATCCATTATAATTATAGATAATTCAAAAATGTATTCTAAAACCTAATTTAATGGTTTAAACCATTCACTATGGATAAAAAGGAGATACCTACTATAAATGTATTTGTTTATATTAACATGCACCAATCACATATAACTTTGTTTGTCCAAGTTCAAAACCTATCTCTTAATTTAAAATTTTATATAATTTAATGTTTAGTTTAAAACAAAATCAAACAAAGTTGTAATATACCAGATATAAAATGTATGCAGAACAGAAATAAAATGTTAGTAATGGCAGAATAACAATAATATAACGAGAACATTCACCACAATAACACTGAAATGATATAAGAATAAGGACAGAAATAACTCTTTGAATCTGAAAGCAATTTTCACGGGCCTCTTTGAGGGGGAAACCTCCAGTTGAAGAGAGCTCTATTACAATAATATCCAAGCTAGGCTTCTCATACCCTCGACTCCTATTTATACTAAAAAGAAGCATCCAGAGGAAGACCCTTCTAGAAGCGGCATCATCTAATAGGTCTTCTTACATCCGCCTTATTCTATTTTATTGAAAGGCCTTATTAATATTGACCTTTACTACATATGAATATATTGTTCTACCTGTGTGCGGGTTAGGACCCTGACATGTCCACCCCCTTAAAAACAACCTTGTCCACAAGGCTTGAGATGAGGAAATTGCTGCAGAATGGTAGTTGGTTCCCAAGTGGCATCTGCTGCAGTTGTATCTTTGTAATATACCTCAAAAACTGTCTCGAAAAAAAAAATTAGTTTGTATAAATATCCATGAATAGTTCGAGATTCAAGAAAGTAAGCTTTCTCTTATAAATCTTGAGTCTGAAAGTTTGCAATAGTCCTTACTGTCGTGGACTGTCATTATCATTCAACTTAAAGTTTTCTAATCGACGATAAGTGTTTACTCATCATTCAATGTTTACTTCAATTCGTGTAATTATAATTACCTTCCTATCTGTTTGTACCTATAACCATTACCACATTCTTAACAACACAAATGACTTTGGGACTTTATGGCCAAAGCTTTACGAGTTAGACCCTACAAATAACCCATTAACATATGTTTACGATACAAATGACTTTGGGGGTTGATGACCTAGGCCTCATGCGTTAGTCCATACACATAATCACATGATGAAAACGACCAAATAGACTTAGGTAAAAGTCGAGTATTAGTCTATACTCCTCTGTGAAAAGTTTAAATATAAACAGACCCCTATAGTTTTTTTTTTTTAAATATTCAGATACACGATAGTGGTTAGGTAAGGACTTACGATTACACTTAGAGTGCGAATATTTCATAATCATCCGATCATATTCAAATTCACCTACACTGTTGGATTACAAGTACTGGGTCTCTCTCTTATTCCATATGCCCACTGACTGTGACCACGGCCTAATCAAAATGTCTTTAACCTTTTAGCATTTCGGCATTTCGGCAAGTCACAATCCCCGAAATGGAGCCAAATCAATGGTCCACAAAACTTCATAATCTGATCCCTTCTTTTCTTAATCGAATGGCTGACCGGATTTTTGCATTTTTCCCTTCGAGTCATCGTGACTCCAACATTATAAAATTCATGATCACAAAATATCTGAAGTGATTGGAAGGCTCACATAACCCATTGAGATGGACGGTTGATGGGATTTCATATTTTTTCCTTTCGGGTTTTCGAGACTCATAATAGTCCCTTTCGACATTTCGGAGTTCGAGACTCCATGGTGGTGGAGTTTATGCTTGCTATGTAAAACCCCAAAATAGATGGTTCCGATGTGACATAAACATGTTGATGTCATATGTGGATTGACACGTGTTGAATAGTTTCCATGTGTCACTCTGATTCATGACTTACAAGTGCCTGAAATGTTGAATCAACTTGACACTTGTCATTGCCTGATTGTGCCACGTGTTCTTAGCTGACGTGCTTTGTTGATGTGTCTGTTTTGGGATTTTGAGGTTTGCTACTTCAAAGGTTAAAGTTCCTTCGATCTTTGATGTCCCGATCTGTGAAACTCCGAAATGGAGTCCTTGACATGCTCTGATATTTCACATTTTGCAACTTCATCATTCTTGTCATGAGTGTCCTTGATACCTTCAACTCTTAGTATCTGAAACTTCGAAATGGATATTAAGTCATTGTTTCGGTACCGTTGATTAAGGGTAACCCGTTTTGTGATGGCAAATTCTATCTTTGGAAGTAAAACACTGTATGGGATGTTCATTTGTTTCAATTCCGAATGAGATACATAATACTATTTTTTAAAAGAATTACAGGGTTTCCCTTCCGCTTACTTGTAATGGCATATTGGTTATTTTATTGGTTTAATATACCAGAGCCATATTGGCTACTTTCACAAAAGGATTTTGAAAACGGAAAAAAATACTTGGCTATTGCCAGCTATATGTGTATCTTGTTTATAGTTGACTCCAAATCACATGATGGTATATAAATTCAATTTGCACTTACTCTACTTATGTCAAAGACTTTCCTTTTGAAATTTTAGGTGATTGTGTTGTTATTTATATAGTTAGAAATTTACTCAGGGGTATGTTTTAAGTTTCAGGATGTCCCTTCTTCCTTGGGCCTTCGCGCCTCTTGTGATTAGTTCTAGTAATTAAACTATGTTAATTTGATTCACTCCAATAATTTTCCAACATTTCAACCTATAACTTTTCATTAAACACTAGTTGATATAAACATGTGTAAATGCTATAGATGGTCTATAATAATTCTTGGTATTCGGAAGATCACTTCCATACTTTATGTTAGAGATTAATCATTTCACCGCCTTATGATGGCGGATCGGTGGTCATATTGACCCTTCAATACGTGAGGGTTCACTATCAAGCGGTGGCCGCCTTAGCCTTTCCAGGCCACCAAATATAATCATCGCCCTAATTTAATTTTTCCTAAGTTCGAAGGGGCAATTTTGTTCCTATAAATACTTGAATCATATTGTAATCCACATACAGAGGGTGAGACAAGAGCTTGAAAGCATTTTTTTTAATTGAACTTGTCACTTTGTGTTTTATTTTGCTGAGTTTGTAAACTCTGTTCATGTTTTCATTTTTCGGCATTTGGAGTTTATTGGTTCAAGTTGCATGGAATTCTCTTGTTCTTGCAAATGCCAAAACCTGAAGTGGCCCCACAACCTGATTGAATTCATGGTTCGATGATTACCATTGTATGTTGTTCATGCATCAAGCATTACCAAACACTGAATCCCAATATTGGTTGGGCCCCACACCTCTTTCATGATTTTGCGATTCGACGTTTAACGTTGTGCGGTTTTTTGCATCGGGAGTTTGTAAACCCCGAAACCCGAAAAGGACCAAGCCCATATTCGATTTGTTTTTTCACGATTCGAGAATTGTTGTTTATAGTGTTGGGTGTTCATAAACCCCGAAACCCCAAAGTATTGGGCCCATATTACAATCGCATTTTCGCGATTCAAGAGTTGTTATGTGTTGGTGTTTGGCATTTGTAATCACCAAACCCCGAACCCCAAAACCCAAAGTGTTGGGCCCACAACCTTTTCACATTTCAGTATTTGGAAAACAACGTGGTCTTTTGTTTTTTGTATTCGGTGTTTGTAATTGCCTAAACCAAATTGATCTCTGTTTTTTCACACTTTAAATATACATACATACATACATACATACATACATACATACATACATACATACATATATATATATATATATATATATATATATATCTTAGAAACTTGTGATTAGGGCTATCTCCTAAAAATATTCATGACTGTTTAGCTGGTACATGGAAGAAATCTTAGTTAATTACTCTACTGCATTGCATGCCTTTAGATATCAGAAATGTCCATACATACATATATATATCTATACAATATGCAGTTTTCCATTTGCATTCAATATGTAGGTAAACTCAAATTTGCATCACAATTTACTTGTGGGGTTTTCAACTATGACGCTTTATCTTACTACAGTAGTAATCCAAACCACAACACAAATCTTCTTTAAGAATTGACTAGTCATATCCTACCAGCTAGTATACTTTCGGGAACTAGTATTCATAACGGTAATGAGATGGAACAAAGATAATCCATTCTGAACTAGTAGAGAGACATTATATCAATTCCTAAGTTTGCGATAGGATGCACTCGATCTTTCATCCTTAATATTATTTCTAACAGATACATTCTATCAAGTATGTAACCATCTACCATTCAGCCAGGGAAGGAAAATAAATAACATATCTAAAATAATACGCAGAAAGACAAAGGGAACATCCACGTTCCTCCCAACCATAGAATAGGGAAGCCAAAATACTTTCCCAATTCACCCCCTAGCCTCACCATGAATTCATGAGGGCGAACTTGGAAAAGCTTCTCTTCAGCAATGTCCTACAACTACAGTGGTTTTCCCTTGCCTCACAGACAAGCAATGTTCATAAGAGCAAGTAAATCGAAAGTCTCATTTCTCAGCATACTTGGCAGCATCCTGCCTCCTCTCATATGTTATTTATCATTTTCCCATGTCTTTTCCCTCCCATGGGAATGTTCGCAGCTTTCTAAGTCCCTAATTTTTAGGGGCTGCCAATGGCCAAATCATTGATTTTCCACTTGTAATAATTATCCCAGAGGTAGTTACAACATGTTCCCCACTCATGGAGTCATGGTCAGCTAAATTTAACATGATTGTTCCATTTGTCCTCCTGTAATCAATATAAAATATTTTGTTTCCATACAAGTTTCATAGTCAAATAGTTAGTTGGGTCAAATTAGGTCTCTTCCCAATAGTCAAAATAATTAGTTACAATTACCAAATTCGAAATTTGGAATTGCCATAAATGGAAAAAAAAATTCAAATTCGAATTTAATAAAAACAGAGTAAATTTCCAACAATTTTAAATTTCAAAAATATTTTATTTTTGTGGATGTCACATCCTTTCCCCCTTCAGTAAAACAATGTCCTCGATGTTCATTCCTTTCCTGGAACATGATTGGATGAGATTTCCGCAAATCTCCCTCCATCTCCCAAGTGGCCTCCTCATGACTAAAGTGCTTCCATTGCACCTTTACCTGAGAGATGGCTCTATTCTGAAGTGCTATTTCTCTCCAGTCTAGAATGCATAGGGGTTCCACTTGGAACTCGCCTTCGGGTTCCACCTGCACCAAGTTCCAATGAATCCTATGAGTAGGGTCATGAATATACTTTTTCAACAACGAAACATGAAATACATGATGAATTCTTAGATTAGTTGGAAGTGCAAGTTGATATGCTACGAGTCCAATTCAAGCTAGTATCTCGAAGGGCCCACAAAACCTGGGTGCTAGCTTGGCACAATTCCTTAACTTCAATGATATAATTCGGGCTTTTACCTTCAAATAAACATGATCTCTCCTACTTGAAATTCCAAGTGTCTTCTTTTCTGATCTACATAGCTCTTCTGTTTGTCCTTTGTTTCTTTCAAGTTTAGTTGTACCTTTCTTACCATGTTCTCCATTTCTTAGAGAATATTTGGTCCAACCATGAGTCTGCCAGTCCGGTTATCCTAGCTAATTGGAGTCATACACTTTTTTCCATACAGTATTTCGAAAGGGCTCAACTTAGCCGAAGTTTGGTTCCCATTGTTATATGCAAATTCTACCAAGTGTAGGTAGTCTTCCCACTTGCTTGGTTTTGTTCTTATGTACATGCAAAGCATATCCTCTATGATTTGGTTTCTCCTTTTGGTCTATCCATCCATTTGTGGATGATAGCTTGTACTGAAATTTAATTTAGTGTTTAGCCCTGCAAACAATTCCTTCCAAAAAATAGATATAAATTTTACATCTCTATATGAAATCACCATTTTAGGAATACCATGCACTCTAAAGATGTCTTTCGTGTATATTTCAGCAATGTTTATAGCTTTAAAAGTAGACTTTACATGAATAATGTGTGCAAACTTACTAAGTTTATCGATTACAACCATGATAGAATCATTCTGTTTCTGATTTTTAGGCAAACCTGTTATAAAGTCTAGTGATATAGTCTCCCATTTCCATTCTGGCACTGGTAATGGTTGTAATAGGTCAGCTAGATGTTGGTGCTCGACCTTAAACTACTGACAATCTTGGCACCTAGCCAAGTATTTTGTTGTTTCGCCCTTCATACTAGGCCAGAAAAATAGTTTTCCAAGTACTCTTATTATTTTCTGGTAACCTGGATGGCCAAAATACAGTTTCTTATGCACTTCATCCAGAATTGTTGATTTCAATTATGCTGAATCTGGTATGTAAAGTCTATTTTTAAGTCATAATAGTCCTTTCTTGTCGATGCTTAGATCTGGTTTGTCAGAGTTGGCAATACAATTTTGTAATTCTGTCATTATCTTAGTGTAATTTTCGTCGTTAATACATGTCGTCCTTATTCTTTGTTCTAGATCACTTTCTTCCCTACTGATATTTATCTCAAATAACACACGGAATCTTCTGCTTAAAGTGTATGATACTTTATTTTCCTTACCCTTGATATGTCTAACCTCGAAGTAGAATTCGCTCAAGAAGGCTAACCATATTGCTTGTCTTGCATTAAGATTGGTTGGCTAAGAAAATATTTCACCACGCTATTATCCATCAAGAGTAGAAATTTTCTGCCCATTATGTAGTGTCACTGCATTTTTAAGGCATGTATTACTACTTCCAATTCTAAGTCATGAGTAACATAATTTTTCTCGTGTTATTTTAATTTCTGGGACTCATAACAAATAACATGTCCTCCCTGATTTAGGGCACCACCTATTCCTTCTTTACTTTCATCAACACATATGGTGAAGTCTTTATCTGGGTATGCTACCTTTAATATGGGTGCAGTTGTCAATAATCCCTTCAGTTTGTTAAAAATGTCTTGACACTTCTCTTGTAATGACGTGATAGGGTAGGCTATCTTGGAAAACCGTTCTATAAACCTGAGGTAATATCTGGTGATTCCCATGAATGACCGTATATCCACTACATCCTTAGGTACCAACCATTCCATAATGGATTTTGTCTTTTTCGGGTCTACGACAATGCCTTCTGCTAAAATTACATGTCCTAGATATTGTATTTCTTTCTGATAAAAGTCACACTAGTCAAATTTGGTGTATAGTTTGTGTTTCCTCAATGTCTGCAGAACTATCCTTAAGTGTTCATTATGTTCTTCTTTCGTTCTCGAATAAACTAGAATGTTGTTGATAAATACTACCACGAACTTGTCCAAGTATTGACTGAAAATGTTGTTCATCAGGCACATAAACGTGGTTGGTGTGTTAGTGAGTCCGAAAGGTGTGACTATGAATTTGTAGTGTCCATATCTTGTCCAAAAATCTATTTTTCTTATTTCCTCATCCTTTATCCTAACTTGATGATAACCGGATCGTAAATCCATCTTTGAAAAGATATTGGCCCCACCTACTTGATCGAACAGATCATTTATCCTTGGTAAGGGGAATTTGTTCTTAATAGTCAGTTTGTTCAGTTGTCTATAATCGATACATAGTCTTAGAGTACCGTCTTTCTTTTTCACAAAGAGAAACGGTGCTCCCCATGGTGAGACACTCAGTCTGATATACTCTTTGTCCAACAATTTCTATAATTGTATTTTTAATTTCGTTAGTTCTAGTAGACTCATTCGGTAAGGTGCTTTTGAGATAGGGGTTGAACTGGGTAGTAGGTCTATGGAGAAGTCTATTTTCCTTCTAGGAGGCAATTCTGGTATCTCATCCACAAACATGTCTCTAAATTCACGTAGGACAACAAATTCTTCTAACTTTTTCTTATCTTTTTTTTCTAATAGATTCGTCACTTGGGTGGAATAAACTTTACATCCCTTTCTAATACATTTATTGAGTTGCATCGCTTAAAATTGTCTGACCGATACAGGTTTTGGTATGCCTTGGGTTGTTCTAACAGTGCCAAAATCATCTCTATAGCTAAGTATCTTTGTATAACAGTCTAGTATTTCTTTGTGTTGTTCCAACCAATCCATCCTGATAATCATATCATAAGATCCGAGTGGTAGGATGTTCAAATTGGTTCTTATCTTTTGACTATCTAAGCTAAACTCCAAATCAGAAATAAAGTTAACTACTTTCCTTTCACTACATGTTGCTAGTTGTATAAGCCATTATTTTGTGTGCTTCAGTTTCTTAAGTTTATTCGACTCCACTACCTCAGGAGTAATATAACTTAACATAGCTGCAGGGTCAATTAAAAAAAAAAATTAAGTGTCATTGATTTTACCTTCGATTTCTACCACCGAGGATTGGTGGTCAGCTTGTCGACCATCTATGGCTGCATTTATCCAATGCAGGATTATGTCCACGTCTTCCACTGTCGAGGCTTCCTGCAAATTGTGAACAACAGTTCTGTTTATTGAAATTAAATGTGGACAGTTCCTCCTTATATTAGGCTCTCCGCATTCCCAACACTTTAATGGCTCATGGGAGTTGTCCCCAAACTTCTTTGTTCCCAAGTTTACCAGTTTGTCACTACCTTTCATATTCAAATGATTGGAGTGAAAATCCTTCCTTGGGAAACTTTTTCCTGCATTCTGATAAGGAGCTAGCTGATTCTTCCGTTGGTTCATTCGATCTTGCTTTTTATCCTTACAGGTCTTGGGAAACTCTATCTGTTGTTTATACTCGTCATACCACATTCGTTCTTTCCTGAATAACTCACTGAAGGATTTGACGATGTCAAACTCAATTCTATCCCGGTAGGCCTGTGGTAAACAAATTAAGAATCACTGGACTTTTACTTTATCCTCCTAGATGTACGGTACAAACCTTAGTAGTTCCAGAAATTTATTTATAAGGTCCTCCAACGTCATTTGTCCGAGTCGTAACTCATAAAATTCTTTCTTCTTCCTTTCATAATATCTTTCAGAAAGGTATTGTTTCTTGAAATACTTCTTAAAGTCGGAACATTCCAACTATTTCTCCTTTAGGCCCTTGGCCAATTTCAGGTCCTGCCACCAAATGCTAGCCTTCCCCTTTAGATTGTAGATGGCCACTCTAACCTTCATGTTGCTAGAATAGTTGGAAATCTAGAAATATGTATTGATGTCCAACAACCATGCCTCAACTTCTTCTCCTGTCCTGGATTCTCCATCAAAGGTAGTTGGTTTAATCTTTTTAAATTCTCCTTCAAGTTGGTCTACTTATTTTCTTTTTTTGTCTGGTATAGTTTTGTCTTCAGCTGAAGGTGTCCCTTCAAATTAACTGTCTCCTTTTTCTATTTCTAGACCAGAATTCTTGGAGGCCCTTTTGTTGACCTCTTCGTCATGCTTATCATCTTTTGGAATTTTCTTTGTTACTATACTATCATTCAACTTAAAGTTTTCTAATCGACAATAAGTTTTTACTCCTCATTCATTGTTTATTTCAATTCCCCTAATTATAATTACTTTCCTATCTGTTTGTACATATGACCATTACCACAGTCTTAACAACACAAACAACTTTGGGAATTTATGGCCAAATTATTACACGTTAGACCCTACAAATAACCCATTACCATATGTTTACAATACAAACAACTTTGGGGGTTGATGGCCTAGGCCTCATGTGTTAGTCCATACACATAATCACATGATGAAAATGACCAAACAAACTTAGGTAAAACTAGAGTATTAGTCTATACTCCTCTACAAAATTTTTAAATATAAACAGACCCCTATAGTTTTTTTTTATAAATATCCGGATATAGGATAGTAGCTAGGTAAGGCCTTACAATTACACTCAGAGTACAGATATTTCATAATCCTCCAATCATATTCAAATTCACCTGCACCATTAGATTACAAGTACTGGGTCTCGTGCTTAATACATATGCCCACTGGATGTGACCACGACCTAATCAAAATGGCTTTCACCTTTCGGCATTTCAGCAAGTCACAATGCTTGAAATGGAGCTAGATCAACAGTCCACAAAACTTCATAATCTGATCCCTTCTTTTCTTAATCGAACGAATGATGGGATTTTGACATTTTTCCCTTCGAGTCATTATGACTCCAACATTATAAAATTCATGATCACAAAATCTTTGAAGTGATCGAACAGTTCACATAAGCCACTGAGATGGACGGTTGACGGGATTTTGGAGTTTTTTCTTTTGGGTTTTCGAGACTCACAACAGTCCCTATCGGCATTACGGGGTTTCAGACTTCATGATGGTGGAGCTTCTGTTGGCTATGTAAAACCCTAAAATAGAAGGTTCTGATGTCACGTAAACATGATGACATTACACGTGGATTGACACGTGTCAAATAGATGCCATGTGTCAGTTTGATTCATGACTTACAAGTGCCTAAAATGTTGAATCAACTTGACACTTGTCATTGCCTGATTGTGCCACATGTCCTTAGCTGACGTGGTTTGTCGATGTGTCTATTTCGAGATTTCTAGGTTCGTTGCTTGAAAGGTTAAAGTTCCTTCGATCTTTGATTTCTCGGTCTGTGAAACTCCGAAATGGAGTCCTTGACATGCTCTGATCTTTCGTATTTCCTGACTTCATCATTCTTGTCATGAGTTACCTTGACACCTCCAACTCCTAGTATCTGAAACTCTGAAATGGAGATTAAGTCATGGTTTCAGAACCTTTGATTAAGGGTAACTAGTTTTGTGATGGAAAATTCTATCATTTGAATTAAAACACCGTATGGGATGTTCATTTGTTTCAATTCTAAACGAAATATGTAATACTATTTTTTAAAAGAATTACAGGGTTTCCCTTTTGCCTACTTGTAATGGCATACTGGTTATTTTATTGGTTTAATATACTAGCGCCATATTGGCTAGTTCCTCGAAAGGATTTTAAAAAAGGAAAAAATACTCGACTATTGCTGGCTATATGTGTATCTTGTTTATAGTTGACACTAGATCGCGTGATGGTATATGAATTCAATTTGCACTCACTCTACTTGTGTTAAAGACTTTCCTTTTGAACTTTTAGGTGATTGTGCTGTTATTCACACACTTAGGGATTTACTCAGGGGTATTTTTTAAGTTTTAGGATGTCCCTTCTTCCTTGGGCCTTCGTGCCTCTCGTGATTAGTTATGGTAATTAAATTGTGTTAATTTGATTCACTCCAATAATTTTCCAATATTTCAACCTATAAATTTTCATTAAACACTGGCTGATATAAAGATGTCTAAATGTTGTAGATGGTCTTTAATAATTCTTGGTATTCGAAAGGTCACTTTCATACTTTATGTTAGATATTAATCATTTCACCTCCTTATGACGGAGGATCGGTGGTTGTTTTGACCCTTCAAGACATGAGGGTTCACTGTCAAGTGATGGTCACCTTAGCCTTAGCAGGCCACAAAATACCATCACCGCCCTAATTTCATTTTTTTTAAGGTCGAACAGGCAAATTTTGCTCCTATAAATACTTGAATCATATTGTAATCCACATATAGGGGGTTAGACAAGAGCTTGAAAGCATTTTTTTTTAATTGAACTTGTCACTCTGTGTTTTATTTTACTGAGTTTGTAAACTATGTTCATGTTTTCATTTGTTGGCATTCGGAGTTTATTGGTTCAAGTTGCATGGAGTTCTCTTGTTCTTGCAAATGCCAAAACCCGAAGTGGCTCCACAACCTGATGTTCATGCATCAATCATTACCAAATGTCAAAACCCGATATTGGCTAGGCCCCACGCCTCTTTCATGATTTCACGATTCGACGGTTGACATTGTGCGATGTTTTGCATCAAGAGTTTGTAAACCCCAAAACCCAAAAAAGATCGGGCTCATACTCCATTTGTTTTTTCACGATACTAGAACTGTTGTTTGTGGCGGTGGGTGTTCATAAGCCCCCAAATCCCGAAACCCAAAACCCCGAAGTACTGGGCACATATTCCAATCACATTTTCGTGATTCAAGAGTTGTTGTGTGTTGGTGTTTGGCATTTGTAATCGCCAAACCCAAAACCCCAAAACCCAAAGTGTTGGGTCCAAAACATTTTCACATTTCGGGATTCGACAAACAATGCGGTCTTTTATTTTTTGTATTCATCATTTGTAATCACCGAAACAGTAATGAGATGCAGCAAAGATAATCCATTCCAAACTAGTAGAGAGACATTCTAGCAATTCCTAAGTTTGCAATATGATGCATTCGATCTTTCATCCTTAATATTATTTCTAATAGGTACATTCTATCAACTATGTAACCATCTAACATTCAGCCATAGAAGGGACAGAAAAAACATATCTGAAACAATAAGCCGAGAGACAAAGGGAACATCCACATTCCTCCCAACCATATAACAGGGCAGCCAAACTACTTGCCCGATTCACCCCCTAACCTCACCATGAATCCATGAGGGTGAAATTGGAAAAGCTTCTCTTCAGCAATGTCCTACAACTCCAACAATTTTCCCTTGCCTCACACACAACCAGTGTTCATAACAACAAGTAAATCAAAAGTCTCCTTTCCCAGCATACTTGGCATCATCCTGCCTCCTCTCATATGTTATTTATCATTTGCCCAGGTCTTTTCCCTCCTTTGGGAATTTTCGTAGCTTTCTAAATCCATGATTTTCAAGGGCTGCCAATTGCTAAATCATTGATTTTCCACTTGTAATAATCAACCCAGAGGTAGTTCCAACATGTTCCCCACTCATGGAGTCATGGTCAGCTAAATTTAACATGGTTGTTCCATTTGTCCTCCTGCAATCAATAGAAAATATTTTGTTTCCATACAAGTGTCATAGTCCAATAGTTAGTTGGGTCAAATCAAGTCTCTTCCCAAAAGTAAAAATAATTAATTACAATTACGAAATTCGAAATTCGAAATTGCCATAAATGGAAAAAAACTTCCAAATTTGAATTTACTAAAAACGAAATAAATTTCCAGCAATTTTAAATTTCAAAAATATTTTATTTTTGGGCATGTCACATCCTTTCCCCCTTCAGTAAAACACGCTCCTCAGTGTTCGTTCCTTTCTTAGAACAGGATTGGATGAGATTTCCACAAATATCCCTCCAACTCCAAAGTGGCCTCCTCTAGACTAGAGTGCTTCCATTGCACCTTTACCTGAGCGATGGCTCTGTTTCGAAGTCTATTTCTCTCCAGTCCAGAATGCATAGGAGTTCCACTTGGAACTCGCCTTCCATTTCCACTTGCACCAAGTTCCAATAATCCTATGTGTAGGGTCATGAATATACTTTTTTAGCAATGAAACATTAAATACATTATGAATTATTCGATTATTTGGAAGTGCAAGTTGATATGCTATAGGTCCAATTTGAGATAGTATCTTGAAGGGCCCACAAAACCTGGGTGCTAGCTTGGCAGAATTCCCTAACTTCAATGACATCTTTCGGGCTTTGACCTTCAAACAAACATGGTGTCCTACTTGAAATTCCAAGTATCTTCTTTTCTGATCTGCATAGCTCTTATGTTTGTCCTGTGCTTCTTTCAAGTTTTGTTGTACCTTTCTTACCATGTTCTCCATTTCTTGGAGCATATCTGGTCCAACCATGAGTCTGTCAACCGGGTTATCCCAGCTAATTTGAGTCGTACACTTTCTACCATACAGTATTTCGAAATGGCTCAACTTAGCCGAAGTTTGATACCCATTGTTATATGCAAATTCTACCAAGTGCAGGTAGTCTTCCCACTTGCTTGGTTTTGTTCTTACGTACATGCAAAGTATATCCTCTATGATTTGGTTTCTCCTTTCAGTCTGTCCATATGTTTGAGGATGATAGCTTGTATTGAAATTCAAGTTAGTGCTTAGCCATGCAAACAATTCCTTCCTAAAAATGGATGTAAATTTTACGTCTCTATCTGAAATCACCATTTTAGGAATACCATGTAGTCTAAAAATTTCTTTCATGAATATTTCAACAATGTTTATATCTTTAAAAGTAGACTTTACAAGAATAAAGTGTGTAGACTTACTCAGTTTATCGATTACAACCATGATAGAATCATTCTGTTTATGAGTTTTAGGCAAACCTGTTATAAAGTCTAGTGATATAGTATCCCATTTCCATTCTAGTATTGGTAATGGCTTTAATAGGTCGGCTGGATGTTGGTGCTCGGCCTTAACCTATTGAAAATCTTGGCACCTAGCCAAGTATTTTTTTGTTTCACCCTTCATACTAGGCCAAAAAAATAGTTTTCTAAGTGTTGTTATTGTTTTCTGGTAACCTGGATGGCCAGAATACGGTTTCTTATGAACTTCGTTCAAAATTTTTTATTTCAATTCCGCTGAATCTGGTATGTAAAGTATGTTTTTAATTCGTAATAGTTGTTTCTTGTCGATGCTTAGATCTAGTTTGTCATAGTTGGTAGTATTGTTTTGTAATTATGTCATTACCTTAGTGTAATTTCCATCGTTAATACCTATCATCCTTATTCTTTTTTCTAGATCACTTTTTGCCCTGCTGATGTTTATCTCAAATAATCCATGGACTCTTCTGCTTAAAGCGTATGCTACTTTATTTTCCTTACCCTTGATATGTCTGACCTCAAAGTCGAATTCACTCAAGAAGGATAACCATCTTACTTGTCTTGCATTAAGATCCTGTTGGCTAAACATATATTTCACCCCGCTATTATCTGTCAATAGTAGAAATTTTCCACCCATTATGTAGTGTCGCCACATTTTTAAGGCGTGTATTACTACTGCCAATTCTAATTCATGAGTGACATTATTTCACTCATGTTATTTTAATTTTTGGGACTCATAACAAAAAACATGTCCTTCCTGAGTTAGGAAACCACCTAGTCCTTCTTTACTTGCATCAACACATACGGTGAAGTCTTTATCTGGGTCTGCTACCTTTAATATGGGTGCAATTGTCAATAATCCCTTCAGTTTGTTAAAACTGTCTTGACACTTCTCTGACCAGTTAAACTTTAAACTTGGTTCCTTTCTTTTGTGATGACATGATAGGGTAGGCTATCTTGGAAAACCCTTCTATAAGTGTGTTGTAATATCCAATAATTCCCATGAATGACTGTATATCCTCTACATCCTTAGGTACCGACCATTCCACAATGGCATTTGTCTTTTCTAGGTCTACGACAATTACTTTTGCTGAAATTACATGTCCTAGATATTGTATTTCTTTATGATAAAAGTCACACTTGTCAAATTTGGCGTACAGTTTGTGTTTCCTCTATGTTTGCAGAACTATCCTTAAGTGTTCATTATGTTCTTCTTCTGTTCTTGAATAGACCAGAATGTCGTCGATAAATACTACCATGAACTTGTCCAAGTATTGACTAAAAATATTGTTCATTAGGAACATAAACGTGGTTGGTGTATTAGTGAGTCCAAAAGGTATGACTACGAATTCGTAGTGTCCATATCTTGTCTGAAAAGTTGTTTTTCTTATGTCCTTGTCCTTTATCCTAACTTGATGATAACCGGATCATAAATCCAACTTTGAAAAGATATTGGCCCCACCTACTTGATCGAATAGATCAATTATCCTTGGTAAGGGGTATTTGTTCTTAATAGTTAGTTTGTTCAGTTGTCTATAATCGATACATAGTCTTAGAGTACCATATTTCTTTCTCACAAAGAGGATTGGTGCTCCCCATGGTGAGACACTCAGTCTGATATACTCTTTGTCCAACAATTCCTATAATTGTATTTTTAATTTCATCAGTTCTGGTAGACTCATTCGGTAAGGTTCTTTTGATATAGGGCCTGAAATGAGTAGTAGTTCTATGGAGAAGTCTATTTCCCTTCTAGGAGGTAATTATGGTATCTCATCCACAAACATGTCTCTAAATTCACATATGACAACAAAGTCTTCTAACTTTGGCTTATCTCTTTTTTCTAATAGATTCGTCACTTTGATGGAATAAACTTGACATCCCTTTCTAATACATTTCTTGAGTTGCATCACTGAAACTTGTCTGATTGATACAGGTTTTGGTATGCCTTGGGCTATTATAACAGTGCCAAAATCATCTCTATAGCTAAGTATCTTTGTATAACAGTCTAGTATTTCTTTATGTTGTTCCAACCAATCCATCCCATTAATCATATCATAAGATTCTAGTGGTAGGATGTTCAGATTGGTCCTTATCTTTTGACCATCTAGGATGAACTCAAAATCAAAAATAAAGTGAACTACTTTCCTTTTAGTACATGTTGCTAGTTGTACAAGCCATGATTTTGCATGCTTCAGTTTCTTAAGTTTATTCGACTCTACTACATCAAAATTAATATAACTTAACGTAGATCTAGGGTCAATTAAAACAGAAATTCGATTTTCATTGATTTTACCTTCAATATCTACCACCGAGGATTGGTGGTCAGCTTGTCGACCATCTATGGTTCCATTTATCTGATGGAGGCTTCTTCCCACGTCTCCTATTGTCGGGGCTTCCTGCAAATTGTGAACAACAATTTTGTTTGTTGAAATTAAACATGGACAGTTCCTCCTTAGATGACACTCCTTGCATTCCCAACACTTTAATGGCTCATGGGAGTTGTCCCCAAACTTATTCATTCCCAGGGTTACCGGTTTGCCACTACCTTGCATATTCAAATGATTGGAGTGAAAATATTTCCTTGGGAAACTTTTTCCTCCATTCTGATAAGAAGATAGTTGGTATCCCTTCTTCTGTTGGTTCATTCGATCTTGCTTTTTATCATTCCAGGTCTTGGGAAACTCTACCCGCTATTTATACTGGCCATAGCACATTCGTTCTGTCTTGAATACCTCACTCAGGGATTTGGGGTTGTGAAACTCAATTCTATCACGGTAGGCCTATGGTAAAGAGCTTAAGAATCGTTTGATTTTTACCTTATCCTCCTAGATGTATGGTACAAACCTTAGTAGTTCCAGAAATTTATTTATAAGGTCCTCCATCATCATCTGTCTGAGTCATAACTCATAAAATTCTATCATCTTCCTTTCATAATAGCTTTCAGAAAGGTTTTTTTTCTTGAAATACTTATTAAAGTTGGACCATTCCAATTTTTCCTCCTTTAGGCCCTTGGCCAATTTCAGGTCCTTCCACCAAATGCTGACCTTCCCCTTTAGATTTTATATGGCCATTTTGACCGTCATGTTCCTAGAATAGTTGTAGATCTGGAAGTATTTTTTTATGTCCAACAACCATGCCTTAGCTTATTCTCCATCATGTAAGTTCTAACCTTGTACGATATCTACCGCAAACTGATATTCAGAAAAGAACAAAAAAGATACAATGGAAAACACAAACATTACACAGAGATTTTTCACCTCAAAACCCAAACCGGGAAAACCAGCATATATTATATTCATACACATAGTTTTACATTGTTTACAATACAATATACATATAGGAGCCAACAGCATCCAAAACCCTAACCCAATGACCTGGATTAGTCCAAAACCCTAACCCAATGACCTGAATTAGTCCAAAACCCTAATTCCTTAACCAGAAATAGAAAACCATCGGTAAAAAACCATGTGCCGAAAAACCACCTAATATCATGTGGTCCCGGAAATATGTCATCCTAGTAATATGTCGTCCCGGAAATATGTTGTTCTGGAAATATGCCGGCCCGGTGGAAATATGTCGGCCCGAAAATAAAACAATTAGGGGCGCTGCCCCCGAACCCCCGCGCAATGGGCTCCACCCCCTTGCACCCCCCCGAGGGGGGGCCTAGCGCCCCCCCCTCTAACCCCCCTATGCGCCCGACATAATATAACACATACTTGTGCAAAGAATATAACACATACCCAACACATCAAAGGTAGTTGGTTTAATCTTTTTAAATTCTCCTTCAAGGTGGTCTACCTGTTTTCTTTTTCTGTCTAGTATAGTTTTGTCTTCAGCTGAAGGTGTCTCTTCAGACGAACTGTCTCCTTTTTCTGTTTTTGGACTAGAATTCTTGGAGGCCCTTTTGCTGACCTCTTCATCATAGTTATCGTATTTTGGGCTTCTCTTGGTTACTATACTACGCAATAGGACTTCATTTATCTCTTGCTATTCCTGTAGTCCTTTCTTCAATTTTTAATTGTCAGCCTTGAAAACCTGCAGTTCAATAATAAGATTCCTCATTGCTTCCAACACCTCCATGGGTGAGCTTCCATCATTGTTCTGGCTTGGATATCTAGGAGGTCCTTATTGCAAATTTCCTTCCATCGTGATTTATGCACCCTCCTAAGATGCCATAATTTACAAAAATAGAAATGGATTTATGTTTGTAACCATAAGATTTATTAGTTTTACATAAATTAGAATAAATACTAAGCAACTAATGTGGCTCTATTGAGGCCTAGTGTTGTATATTTTTCTTTGATACCATATGTAATATAGCTCAAAAACTGTCTGAAAAAAAAGAATTTATTTTTTATAAATATCCTTGAATAGTTCGAGATTCAAGCAAGTAAGCTTTCTATTATAAAGCCCGAGTCTGAAAGTTTGCAAGAGTCCTTACTGTCGTCGACTATCATTATCATTCAACTTAAATTTTTCTGATCGACAATAAGTGTTTACTCCTCATTCAATGTTTATTTCAATTCCTGTAATCATAATCACTTTCCCATATGTTTGTATCTATGACCACTACCACAGTCTTAACAACACAAACAAATTTGGAACTTTATGGCCAAATCCTTACGCGTTAGACCCTACAAATAACCCATTACCATATGTTTACAATAAAAATGACTTTGGGGGTTGATGGCCTAGGCTTGATGCATTAGTCCATGAACATAATCACATGATGAAAATGACTAAACAGACTTAGGTAAAAGTAGAGTATTAGTCTATACTCCTCTGCGAAAAGTTTAAATATAAACAAACCCCTATAGTTTTTTTTTTTAAATATCCAGATACAGGATAACAGTTAGGTAAGGCCTTCCAGTTACACTCAGTGTATGAATATTTCATAATCCTCCAATCATATTCAAATTCACCTACACCGTTGGATTACAAGTATTGGGTCTCGTGCTTAGTCCATATTCCCACTAGCTATGACCACGGCCTAATCAAAATGTCTTTGACCTTTCAACATTTCGACATTTCGGTAAGTCGCAATCCTTGAAATGGAGCCAGATCAATGGTACACAAAACTTCATATTCTGATCCCTTCTTTTCCTAATCGAATGACTGACGGGATTTTGACGTTTTTCCCTTCGAGTTATCGTGACTCCAACATTATAAAATCCATGATCAAAAAATCTTCGAACTAATCGAACGGTTCACATAAGCCACTGAGATGGACAATTGACTGGATTTCGGAGTTTTGCCTTTCGGGTTTTTGAGACTCATAGTAGTCCCTTTCACCATTTCGGAGTTCGAGACTTCATGATGGTGGAGTTTATGCTGGCTATGTAAAACCCCAAAATAGAAGGTTCTGATGTGATGTAGACCTGCTGACATCACGCGTGGATTGACACGTGTCGAATATATGCCATGTGTCACTCTGATTTGTGACTTACAAGTGCCTGAAATGTTGAATCAACTTGACACTTGTCATTTCCCGATTGTGCCATGTGTCCTTAGCTGACGTGCATTGTTGATGTGTCTGTTTTCGCATTTCGAGGTTCACTACTTCAAAGGTTAAAGTTCCTTCGATCTTTGATTTTCCGGTCTGTGAAACTTTGAAATGGAGTCCTTGACATGCTCCGATCTTTCGTATTTCACGACTTCATCATTGTTGTCATGGGTGTCCTTGATACCTCCAACTCCCGGTATCTGAAACTCTGAAATGGAGATTAAGTCGTGGATTCGGTACCGTTGATCAAGGGTAACCCGTTTTGTGATGGAAAATTCTATCGTTGGAAGTAAAGCACCATATGGGAAGTTCATTTGTTTCAATTCTGAACGAGATATGTAATACTATGTTTTAAAAGAATTACAGGGTTTCCCTTATGCCTACTTGTAATGGCATACTGGTTATTTTATTGGTGTAATATACTAGCACCATATTGGCTACTTGAAAGAATTTTGAAAAAGGAATAAAATAATCGGTTATGGTCGGTTATATGTGTATCTTGTTTATAGTTGACTCCAGATCGCATGATGGAATATAAATTCAATTTTCACTTACTCTACTTGTGTTAAAGACTTTCCTTTTGAACTTTTAGGTGATTGTGGTGTTGTTATTTACATAGTTAGGAATTTACTCAGAGGTATGTTTTAAGTTTCAAGATGTCACTTCTTCCTTGGGCCTTCATGCCTCTCATGATTAGTTATGATAATTAAAATATGTTAATTCGATTCACTCCAATAATTTTCCAACATTTCAACCTATAAATTTTCATTAAACACTGGTTGATATAAAGATGTGTAAATGTTGTAGATGGTCTGTAATAATTCTTGGTATTCACAAGGTCACTTCTGTACTTTATGTCAGAGATTAATCATTTCACCCCCTTATGACGGCGGATAGGTGGTCGTCTTGACCCTTCAATACATGAGGGTTCACTGTCAAGCGATGGTCACCTTAGCCTTTGCAGGCCACCAAATACCATCACCACCCTAATTTAATTTTTCTTAGGGTCGAAGGGGCAAGTTTTGTTCCTATAAATACTTGAATCATATTGTAATCCACATACAGAGGGTGAGACAAGAGCTTGAAATCATTTTTTTAGAGTTGAACTTGTCACTTTGTGTTTTATTTTACTGAGTTTGTAGACTCTATTCATGTTTTCATTTTTCGGCATTCGAAGTTTATTGGTTCAAGTTGTGTGGATTTCTCTTGTTCTTGCAAATGCCAAAACTCGAAGTGGCCCCACAACCTAATCGAATTTGTGGTTCAACAATTACCATTGTATGATGTTCATGCATCAAGCATTACCAAATGTCGAAACTCAATATTGGTTGGGCCCCACACCTCTTTCATGATTTTACAATTCGGTGTTTGACATTGTGCGGTGTTTTGTATCGGGAGTTTGTAAACCCCGAAACCCGAAAAGGACTAGGCCCATACTCCATTTGTTTTTTCGCAATTCTAGAATTGTTGTTTGTGGCGTTGGGTCTTCGTAAACCCCCAAATCCCAAACCTTGAAACCCCAATGTACCGAGCCCATATTCCAATCACATTTTCACGATTCAGAAGTTCTTGTGTGTTGGTGTTTGGCTTTTGTAATCGCCAAACCACGAACCCCGAAACCCAAAGTGTTGGGCCAACAAACTTTTCGCATTTCAGTATTCAACAAACAACGTGGTCTTTTTTTTTTTGTATTCGGCGTTTGTAACCATCGAAACCCGATTGACCTCCATTTTTTCACACTATATATATCTTAGACATTTTCAATTAGGGCTATCTTCTAAAACAATTCATGACTATTCAGCTGGTACATGGAAGAAATATTAGTTAATTACTCTACTGTGGTGCATGCCTTTATATATCATAAATGTCCATACATACACATATATATATATATATATATATATATATATATACACTATGCAGTTTTCCATTTTCATTCAATATGTAGGTAAACTCAAATCCGCATCAGAATTTACTTGTGGCATTTTCAAGTACGACGCTTTATCTTACTACAGTAGTAATCCAAGCCACTGCACAAGTTTTCTTTAAGAATTGACTAGCCATAACTTCTAGCTAGTATACGTTTGGGAACTAGTATTCATAATAGTAATGAGATGCAACAAAGATAATCCATTCTGAACTAGTAGAGATACATTCTAGCAATTCCTAAGTTTGCAATAGGATGCATTCGATCTTTCGTCCTTAATATTATTTCTAACAGATACATTTTATCAAGTATGTAACCATCTAACATTCAGCCAGAGAAGGGACAAAAATAACATATCTGAAATAATACGCTGAAAGACAAAGGGAACAACCACGTTCCTCCCAACCGTAGAACAGGGCAGCCAAACTACTTTCCTGATTCACCCCCTAGCCTAACCATGAATCCATGAGGGAGAACTTGGAAAAGATTCTCTTCAGCAATGTCCTATAGCTCCAATAGTTTTCCCTTGCTTCACACTCAAGTAGTGTTCATAACAACAAGTAAATCAAAAGTCTCATTTCCCAACATACTTGGTAGAGTCTTGCCTCCTCTCATATGTTATTTATCATTTGCCTAGATCTTTTCCCTCCCATGGGAATTTTCATAGATTTCTAAATCCCTGATTTTCAGTGGTTGCCAATGGCCAAATCATTGATTTCCCACTTGTAATAATCAACCCAGAGGTAGTTCCAACATGTTCCACACTCATGGAGTCATGGTCATCTAAATTTAACATGGTTGTTCCATTTGTCCTCCTGCAATCAATATAAAATATTTTGTTTCCATACAATTGTCATAGTCAAATAGTTAGGTTGGTCAAATCAGGTCTCTGCCCAATAGTCAAAATAATTAATTACAATTACCAAATTCAAAATTCAGAATTTCCATAAATGGCAAAATTTTTCCAAATTCGAATTTACTAAAAACAAAATAAATTTCCACAAATTTTAAATTTCAAAAATATTTTATTTTGGGGGATGTTACAACCTTTCCAGTGGACTAGCACTTCCTTGATGGTTCTTTGACGTAGGTGATTCTCACGCTGGTACAAAACTACTTCTGGTTGTAGCCAAATGCATCCTTCTTCAGCTAACTCTAGAAGGTTGGTTTGAATTTGGCACTTAGCTCCAATCACCTTCTTTAAGCATGAAACATGAAAAACTAGTTGTAGCTTTGAATGGATGGGAAAAGCCAACTGATAGGTGACTTGTCCCACACGCTTGAGCATGGTATAAGGACCATAAAATTTGGGCGCTAGGTTCTGAAAATGCTCGTCCTTGAAGGAAGTTTGTTTGTAAGGTTGTAGTCGAAGAAACACCTGATCCCCTTCTGCAAATTGATTTTTAGAGTGACATTGATCTACTTGTTGCTGCATGTGATTCTTTTCCATGACCAAATTCTCTTTAAGGGTATGGAGAATGGCCTCCCGAGCTATAAGTGTTAGGTCAACTGCCTAGACATTCGAGGAACCTGGTAAGTATGAGAGAACTGAAGGTGGCTTCTATCCATATACCGCTTCAAAAGGAGTCATGCGTGTAGTTGTATGGTTTGAAGTGTTGTACCACCATTCAGCTAGGGGTAACCATTGAGCCTACTAATTTTTCTTTTCCAAGGAAAAACACCTCAAATATGTTTCCAAACACTTGTTGAGAACTTTCGTTTGGCCATCAGTCTTGTGATGATAAGCTGTGCTGAGATGCAATTATGTGCCTTGTATATTGAACAGTTCTTTCCAAAAATTGCTTGTGAAAGTTGGGTAGCGATTAGAAACAATAGAGTGTGGCATGCCATGAAGCTTGAAGACCTGATCCATGAAGATTTGAGCCACTTTGGATGCTATAAACGGGTGTTGAAGGGCACAGAAATGAGCGTACTTGGAAAGGCAATCAACAACCACCATGATGACCGATTTATTTCTCAATTTGGGTAAGCTAGTAATAAAGTCCATAGAGATATCCTTCCAAATAGCAGGTGGAAAGCGTTTGTAGTGTGCCCGATGATTTTGTTGTTTCTCCCTTGTTGCATTGACACATGTCACATCCAGCTACAAAATTATGAATGTCTTGTTTTATACCATCCCAGAAAAAGGAACGTTTGACCTTGTCATAGGTTTTGGTGAACCCAAAGTGTCTTGCTGTGGTTGTAGCATGAAGCTTAGAAAGTACCGTGGATTTAAGCTTTGGTTGTTTACTTAAATACAAACGGCCTTTCTATCGAAGTTCCTCATGGAGCCAAGAGTACCCTAGGGAAGCTGAAGCATTGGACTGCAAATGTTGGATCAACTATGAACTTTTGGGGTCTTGTAGCCATTTCTGGTGAATGACTTGGAGCCAATATGGTACAATGAATGAAAGAGAAAAAAGGGATCCTTCATCTTCATATTTTCGGGAAAGTGCATCCGCAACCACATTGTATTTTCCTTTCTTATAAATTATCTCATAATCATATCCAAAGAGTTTAGTCACCCATTTTTGTTGTTCTAGGGAGGAAATGTGTTGTTCCAGAAAATACTTGAGGCTTTAATGGTCTGTCTTAATTTTGAACCATTTCCCCAATAGATAAGGATGGCACAGATCCACGACATGCAAAATAGCCAACATTTCCTTTTCATAGATGGACTTGCCTAGATTTCTTTCAGATAGTTTCTTGTTGGTAAAGGCCAAAGTTTGACCCTTTTGCATGAGGATAGGGCCAATTCCTTTCCCTGAGGCATCACATTCGAACACAAAGGTCTTTGTGAAATTGGGAAGGGCGAGGACTGGAGTGGTTCACATGGCCATATTCAAGGTTTGAAAAGCTTGAGTAGTGGCTGGAGTCCAAGTGAAAGAGTTCTTTTTTAGCAGAGTAGTGAGAGGTGATGAAATCTTCCCATAATTCTTAACAAACTTGCAATAATACCGTGTTAAACCTAGAAATCCATGCAAGATCTTAAGAGTCTTTAGGTGAAGCTAGTCTTGCATAGATTCAATCTTTTTAGGATCCACCCTGATGCCATCTTTCCCAACTAGATGACCCAAGTATCATACTTCTAAGGCACCAAAAGCACATTTAGATTGTTTCAGGAAAAGTTGGTGTTGAGAGAGTAGATGGAGAACTCGATTCACATGAACAAGATGGTATGTCTAGGTTTTGCTATAGATGAGGATATCATCAAATAAAACTAAGACAAAATGGTGGAGAAAAGTATGGAAGACATGATTCATGAGGCTTTGGAAGGTGGAGGGGGAATTACACAACCCAAAGCACATGACCAAAAAATCATAGTGTCCCTCATGAGTTCTAAAGGCAGTCTTGGGAATATCATCCTCTTTCATGTGTATCTAGTGGTAGCCCGAATGAAGATCTAGTTTAGTGAAGAATTGGGCGCCACTCAATTCATCCAGGAGGTCATCAATGACAGGAATGCGGAATTTGTCTTTGATGGTAAGTTTGTTGAGGGAACAGAAGTCAGGACACATTCACCAAGAACCTTCTTTCTATAGGACCATGACCAGAGGAAATGAATCGGGGCTCATACTAGGGTGGATAATGCCTGCATTAAGGAGTTCCTAGACCATTTTCTCAATTTCATTTTTTTGGGAAAAGGGGTGACGATATGGACGGATATTGGGAGGAAGGCTTCCTGGTACAAGGGGAATGGAATGATCATGAACACCATGGGAAGGAGGGAGACCTTGGGGACTGGAAAATACCAATTTATGTTTAGAAAGGATGGCTTAAACGTCTTGCGATACAGAAGGTGTCTATGTTGCTTGTATGGCATGGAGTTGGGAGATAACACCAGAATGACCCTTTTTGAGCAGCTTTTCCATGCGATGGGAACTAATGATCTCAGGTGAACTTGTGGTGATGCGTTGGAACTTATATCGGTGGCCCTATTGGTCGAATTGAATGGTTAAGTCTTTAAAATACATGAGAATGGGACCTAAAGACCTTAGCTAGTGTGCACCCAGCGCAATCTTATAGCCTCCCATGTCAATAGAAAACATATGGGATTTCAAGTGGTAGTCACCAATTTGGAGAATCACATTTTCACAACGCCCTTCACATTTCATGGAACCACCATAGGCAATCATCATTTGGAAACAATTAATGACATGGATGTAGCAATGAGTTTCTTGGGCTATGTGGCGATTAATAAAATTATGGCTAATGCCACTATCAACCAGAATGATGATCTTTCGATGCTTGATGTAACCGATTAACTTGAGGGTTTGGGGAGCAGAGTTGCCAGTGAGAGCATTGAGGGAAATGACTGGTTCTACTTTGGGAGGCTCTAAGGGAGGGGTTATGTCAGTGGATTCAAGTGATTCAGACATAGAGGGAGTTTCTTCATCTTCTTACGAAATCTCCTCTGAGATGGCCATAAAAAGATTTTGTTTTTTAGACTTGTGTCCCGAGAAATATTTTTCATCACAGTTCTAACAAAGGCCTTTGAGTTGGCGTTCAACCATTTCAGCCCGAGTCAATTTTTGGATCTTTAGTGGAGTAGAGGGAGTAGTGGGATTTTTTGGTTTAGGGCGAGGGATGAAGGAGGGTTTGTTGTTTTAAGAAGATACAACATGTTGTGATTCTTTATCTCTTTTGGTAGCCTCAACCCAACTCTCAGGCTGAGCCATGAGGACATGGGACCGAATTTCATCCTTGAGGTCGTTGATAGAACACTCTCGAAAAAATGCATCAGACATGCCCTCTGTTCTAAAATCCAGGTGCTCGAAGGTAGCTATAAAGTCTTCCATTGTTCCTAATTGTTTAAACTTTTTCAAATGGACCAAATGGTTGGTGTTAGTGTCAAAGCATTCATAAATATCTGCCACAAATTGTGTCCAAGAAATATACCCTTGACGAGATTTTTTTCTCCATTGCCACCATTGCCAAAATTCTTGATCTAGATGGAGAACACCATACTAGAGTTTGGCCAAGTTGTCTGTAATGTTATATAAAGAGAAGTAATGTTCCATTTGGGTTACCTAACAAGTGGGGTCTGATCCATCAAATTTGGTCACATCCACCCATGGAAGGTGTAGGTCACATTGAAAGTGATGATTCTGCAAGGTATGGGAATGAGAGGAATGGTCACCTTCAGTATGTGGGGTTGAGGAAGAGGAAGGGTTATCTGTAGGGATATGCAATTTGTTGTAGAGTGCTGAAAAGACTGATTCAAGATGGGTGGTGAGGTCTTGTTTGATTTCTCCCATTGAGGATTGTATAGTTGTATTGATGCCAGCGACATTGGCACTGAGTTGTTTCACTTCTTGTTGGGTCTCAATGAGACCCGACTACAAGGTGTTGAAGCGAGCTTCGAAGTATTGGCTACGAGTATGGGCCATGAGGATGGGGGAACTGAAAAGGGGTGAGCGGGATAAAAACAATTTTCCAAAAAAATGATATGGATGAATGTGATAAGGGCGAAGAGATCAATCCAATGGTATAGGTTTGAAATAACGATGAAAATATTTCCAGACTATTCTTCTTATTCTTCTTCTTTTATTTTTATTTTTTATGTCCAGTCTAAAGAATACCACAGAGAGGAAATGCCCAAATGCTTAACCAGAAAGAAATGTGTATTTACTTGGAAACCCAAACACAGTTGTGCGACAATAGATCTTGTTTGTTTTAATTTGTTTATGTTTCTATCCCCAAGGGTTAGATATTCAAAGGTTCTACAGACAAGGTTTTTCCCTATACTATATCTCTCTGATATACGTGCGAGGTCCAACAATAGTACTCAGCCCAATATCTCACGGCACTAACTAAGGAGGACAGATCGTACCCTTAGACGTACTACCCGACTACCTAGGTACTAGAGAGTATCTTCCCAAGTGTTGTTCTTGGTGACACTATAGCAGTCAGGCAACCAATCAGTTTATCTAAAGAGGGCTTCAGGTAATCTAGGTCGATCCGTACATAGGTGTTGTCTGATGCGCTACCACTCGAAGGGGTACCAACAGGGGTTACAAGGGTGGCCAACAAATGTGTGCTTAAGTATCACTTGTATTTCCTGTGTGTAAGAATCCCTCAATTGCAGGTTTATGCGTGTAACGATAGATCTTTGTGGCTTAAAGATGTTGGAATACATCTCTACCCTAAAAACAAATTAACCCACACTTTTTTCCGAGGAAAGTGCTCTGATACCACTTGTAATATACTAGATATAAAATGTATGCAGAACATAAATTAAATGCTAGTAATGGCAGAATAACAACAATATAACCAGAACATTCACCACAATAACACTTAAATGATATAATAATAACAAAAGAAATAGCACTTTGAATCTGAAAGCAATGTTCGCAGGCCTCTTTGAGGGGGCAACCTCCAATTGAGTAGAGCTCTATTACAATAATATCCAAGCTAGGGTTCTCATACCCTCAACTCCTATTTATACTAAAAAGAAGCATCTAAAGGAAGATCCTTCTAGAAGTGGAAGCTTCTATCAGTTCTTCTTACATTCTCCTTATTCTATTTTATTGAAAGGACTTATTAATATTGACCTTTATTACATCCAAATATATTGTTCTACCTATGTGTGGGTTAGGAACCTAACAAAAGTTGACCTCATCTAAATTTGTTTTTAAAATTATTTAATGTAATGGTTAAAATAATTGAAGAAAGTTGACCTAATCTAAAATTTCAATAGCAGTACCTTTACGTGCTCCAACGTCATCCTTTCCACAGTGGAAATTATGGAAATAAATCATGATATGTGCACTAATTTATAACATGGACATTTTAACACAAAAAGTTTTCATATTTCGGTGGTCAATCTTTGAAATGTGTAACCCCTCTAGTTTTAATTTCCCACAAAAAGGAAGACTCTAATGTCGGCATTTTTTAAATTTTAGTTTCTATTCTCTTGCCAGTCTAAAATACATCATATTGAAAACACGATCCTTTTATACCAGCTAAACATTTACATGCCCATGCTAGACGTTGTAACATTTCTTCCGCCAATCTTTGAAATGTGTAACCCCTCCGGGTTTAATTTCCTTCAGCAATTTATCCAGAATCTTTCATTGTACAAATAGGCGGACGAGAATATCAATGTTTTTCAAATTTTAGTATGTATTTTCAACCGAGTCTAAGAGTCTAAAATACATCGTATTGAAAACACAAGCTTGTTATACTAGCGAAACATTTCTATGCTTAACAGATATTTGATCACTAAATTTTACTTTACGCATACAATGTGGTCTGCAAACTCATTAAACAAACAGTGAAAAATCAAATCAATCTAAAGGTGTCAGAATCATACAAGGTACTCTAAATTATTAATGTATAGCAAAATGGGAATTTAATTGAAAGTCAAATTGCGTGTTTATGTAGTGTCCGATGGCAACCAAATCTGTGTTTTGGGTGCGGGTTCTACGCACTTGGTCATCGCATCCATGGAATGGAGTGTGACGACAATACTGCTTTTAGAAAGTCCAATGGCTGAAGAATTTTCCCAAAACCAATAAAAAATATAGCGGGCTCTGAGTCTTCGTTTGATTCTTTATATAGAAATCCCCATAAGTCTGTCAGGAGTTCCTGCCTTCGAAACCGATCTAGTCTTCACCTCACAGTCACCTTCGTCACAATCCCTCTCCATGCATCCACTCTCTCTTCCACACTTGTCAGGGCACAATCTCAAACTCTTCTCTTCTTTCACTTCCACCACTTATCGCTCATCAAGAAAACTGCCACTAATCGCACCCACTCGTCTAACTACTCTCTTCTCCTAGTAGGATTCAAATGCAGGAACTATTGAGGATGATACTCAGAACCCGCACAAAAAAGACTGGAGATTGCAACCATTTGTAGTGCTCGACATTGTTCTTTCTCATCCATTAGATCATGTGCTACAATACCATCAGATTTACACCACATTTCTCATGTCTGACCATAGGATCAATGAAACTCTAGCGGTTAGATCAAGAAGGTGTAAATCCATACCATTTTCGTCGTAGGGTATGCTAGTCAAACATTGTTGACATGTGGCGATCTTCGGCTGGGCCATCCGATTAGAACCACATGTCGAAGATCGACCAACCCACATCTATGACTTGGAGAGGTCAACATGTCAACGTTAGAACGATCTGAATTTATGGCTGGAAAAGGGCCATGTGTTGAACATTGAACAACCTAAAGAAAACCATTTGTCAAACATCAAACTACCGAAATCTACAGCGTGTAGAAAGCCACATGTCCAATATCGAATGGTTGAGATCTACAATGTGTAGAGAGCCACGTGTCCAAAATCGGAAAGCGCAAATGTACAGCCTATAGAGCACATTTCAAACTAAAAACACATCAAAGATAAAGCTAGCCAAGGCCTCCTCACGTTTTGAGCCTTAGATGTTTTAGATTCCTCAGCAGGTCAGGTAAATACTAGAATGACCTACATCTTTCGTTGTTCTCAAGCTCTTTCGGACATTAATTTGAGTCCTTATGAATGGAATTTAATTGCAGGTTTGCCAAAGTATGAGAGCGTTATGCTCTTAAGCTTTTAAAGATGGGATCCATTGGGTGTAATTTTCCAGGAATCACTCACGGTCATGTGGTAAGCTTGATCTAATTTAAGGTCACATATTTTAAATTGATTTACGAGATTCCCTATTTGTAGGACAATATTCACTTAGCAAAGGCTACCCAAAATCCCATCAGATCTCTTGTGGAACAAGAGTCTCTTTGTTGCAGCGTTTCCTCTACTAGACTGTTATATTTATATATGTTGCTACATCATCTTATAGCTTGTGAGTCATCTCAAACTATAATCTTTCTCATGTATTTTAAAGAGCTTAAATTTTCTTTAAGAGAAAGAGATATGCATTATTAATAACTAGCATACTCTCTAAATGAGAGAATGAGAATGCGGAAGTAATAAAAGTAAAATAGATAAAACTAATAAATAAAATTTTCAAATTTTAAGAAGGTATAATACATGAAACATGAACTATCCCTAAACCATAATCCAACTAGTGTAAAATATTGTTATTCCAAGTTATGATAAACAATATTATTTTAATTTTATGAATTTAGTTTCATTTTTTTAAAACCTTTAAAAGATACTAAAAATCCTGTTTTTTTTTTAATAAATCTTAATAATATTAATTATGAATCCATAATTTAAATGAATTTATGTTCATTTTGAATATATTTAAATTTATTGTCCATAAATTTAAATATCTTTATGTAATCATGAATAGTTCCAATTTATTCTTGATAAGGATTGAATATCTAATCTTAATACAAGTTTGTAATGTATATAGACTCAAAAATATTATTGTATGACCTAAAATGATTACAATTTATTCTTCTATATAAACCTAAATATATATTTTTGATTTATTCTTGATAAGGAATGAATATCTAATCTTAATACAAGTTTGTAATGTATATAGACTCAAAAATATTCTTGTATGACTTAAAGTGATTACAATCTATTCTTTTTTATAAATCTAAATATATGTTTTCCAAGGAGAGAATGATTCTCGTTTATGATGAACATTTATATTGTTTATACATCTAAATATTATTGTTTATGCATTGTTCTTTTATGATGCATGTTTTACACTCAATATACACATAAATATCATTTTGTCTCAATCATAATTGTTTGTTTGTGATGCATGTTTTTCATTTTTTATAAATTCAAACTATGTAATTTTGTTACTTTATGTTCCTTTCATCTAGCTACCAATCAGCATTAATTTAATTTAATGGATGGAGCATCTTAGATTCGATTCACTTAGTTTAATGCAAAATATTATTATCACAATTTATGATGTAAAAGATGACAAAGTTCTCAATAATATCATAATATCATTTTTAGGCATTACTTACTTTTGTATAGCTTCTAATCAACTTACAAATTCTTTTAATCCTCAAAATGATTGATTAAAATAATAACCTTCCTATCTAAATCCCATCAAATATAAAAATTTAATCTTTTAATAAAAAAATATTAATAAGTTCTATCTATATTATATGATATATGTAACCAAAATTATGGAAACATCACATTCTTTTATCTCTAAGTACTGATAGTATAAGAAACTATGTTTAGTCATATAAAGTATTTAGTGGAAGATCTTCTTTAAGTATTCATAGTATAAGAAACCATGTTTGGTCATATAAAGTATTTGGTAGAAAAACTCCAAACTCTTTGTCAACCTCTTCTCATACACCTTATCCACCTATAAATGATGTCCTTAACATATTGGAGGGTATAAGTGTAATGTATCAACATGTCTTTAGCATAAATTGGAGGGTATACGTGTAATGTATCAAAATGTATTTTAAACTCTAGGAATCTTGAAGTTACATGATATTGATCTAATATTCATTCTTTTAATTCATATTAGCTTAATATTTTTTAGGGGAAATGTGGAAAATAATGTATTTTCTCAAATACTTTTTTTAAAATATCTTAAATTCTTCATGTCCTTTTTTTTATTTTTCATATAAGTTCACATAATATTTTGTTGCATCAAAAGTATATAACAATGATTTATTTTCTCTCTCTCATTAGGATTTGTCTATCAACAATTTTCCTATCAAAAAAATATTATCAAATCATGTAAAGCATGAAAAAATTATACTATAAAATATTTTGGTCATGTACAATCTATTTATTGGAAAATATTAATTATTTTTTTACTTGAATTAAGACAATAAAACATTTTGGTCATATATAATGTGTTTATTGGGAAATAATCATTTTATGATTATTCTTTGTCTTGTGATAAGTTTCCATTTGTCTTTAAAACAAATTCTCTTATGTTCTCTACCATGTTTTTGGTTTTTATATAAGTAGTGCATTAACATTAAACATGTTGTGAATTTATGTATTAATTTGCAAATTAGAATGATTTTATAAAAATATATCATCCTTCTATTCAAGCTTTGGAATATGTATTTTTCATTACAAATGCATGTTTTTTAAGAAAAATATCCATTTAGTCATTAGACACCAACTAATTCAATATCTTCTATTAAATGTATTGAAATGTTAGCTTGAATGTCCATGAAACTTAAAACTTAAAGAGAGTTTCTCCTCCAAGGTGCAAGCAACTTTTTTAGTCTCTTCTTATATTGATAAAATAGAATCAACAACAATGTTCCTTTAAGTGATCTACATATCAAATTAATATAAAAGACACCATAAAATAGAACCAAGTTTTGAAAGTGTTGGGGCCTTGTTTTGCAGTGCACATAGGTCACGAAGAGTCTTGATCTACGACACTTTAATTTTAGCAGCATGGACGTTTATTCCGGTGAAAACCCTATCGATGAAGCTCAACATGGAGGCATTTGATGATTCAGTGAAATTTTGAGTATTTAGGTTCGATCTTCTTATAAGCTTTTAACTCGATGATTGTAAAGATTTCATATTTTGAATCTTTAGGTTTGTACTATTATCAATTTGCACTCAAGGTTTTTTCTTAAGAATCTTGAGCTCTCTTATCTCATTATCTTCGCGAATATATAGCTCTTTGAATGAAGAAAATTATGCACTTTCATTATTCTTGAATTGTGAAAATTTGATCCATAATACGTTAAATTCTTCGTTGTTTGCAACTCCTAATGTCATATGTCTCCTTGCCTGACACATCGGTTCGGGTGTGGTCATTATTATTCGAAAAGGAAAATTTATGTTTGAAATTCTATGAATGAAGTTTTGGAAAGTAGTCCTTTGCAGGTCTAGTTCAAATCCTCTACAACCTTTGTGGTTGGGGTGCAATATCTTTGGTTTGGACTCAACAGTCACTACTAAAAGCTTGGATAAGATAATCATTTAGATTTATTGAGATTTTCTAGGCAAGGTCCCATTGGCACTGTATTTGAGCAAAAACATTACAAGGTTTTTATCGTTAAATGCTACCAAAATATGTTAAAATAGTCATATTGCAATCTCTTGCGTAATGTTCTTGTTATATTGATTTACTTAATTTGCAAAGACATTAGACTAAAATGTTTTAGTATTTTTTATAGTTGAATCCTACTTTTTAAGATGTAAAAAGTGTCTTAGTGCATTCCATTAGCCATGTAAAATGTTCTAAATGTACCATGTTTATTCATTTTTTGAAGTGAAATTCAAGTCTGGGTTTCATTCAGCCATGCTCGAGGGGATTCACCACAAAATCCTCATGTAGAGGTTTGTTTTTCCATTCTTTAAGAAGTTGGCCATGACAATATCCGAAGTAAATATATTTATATCTTTTGAGATCTAGAACATAGTGGATTGCTTAGAGAAAGATTATCTGGCCCTTAGTATGGGGCCATGCTTGTCCACCCGCGATGAAGTTGCTCATACCTTGCGAGGAGATAACTTGTAGAAAAAGAGGCCTTAGAAGCTTTAGAAATTGAGGAAAATAAGGATGAGCATCTCGCTTGTATTCTCCGTACAATGTGTGTAAATGGATCGAGGGATATTGCATCAATTTACTCACAGCAAGGGAAGAAGGGATTCAACCAGGATTTCATGGTTATTTGGGATATATTTGGCTATAATTTCCACTCATTTTATATTCTTGGATGTGCAATTCAAGTAATTCTTCCATTTAAGAAATTAAATGAAGAAAAATAGTTTCACAATCATTAAGAATGTCTATTTAACTGGTTGAGTGAGAGATGGTTGTGTCATGACCTTGTAAAAACATGTAAAAATTTTGGGTATATTTCACATGTTGGGTTTTAAGAACTATTGGGCTTTTGCTTCATCATTGTATGTGCTTATCATAATTACAGGGTTTTGGATCTCGTGAAGACACAGTCTTATGTGGTGTTTTTTATGGCGAGGGTCCATATGGACATTTGGTGTCAAGAAGAGTGAGAGACTCATTACCTTCAACTTTAATAGATTAATGGCATGATCTTATTTCATAGGATTATAACTTTTCCAAGGAGAACTTCTCTCAGGATCATGATGAAGAGAGCAAAAGACAATGAAAAGATGATTATGGTTCTTGCAAGAATGAATCACAAATGTTCCCCATATGGAAGGAGTCACATCTGAGAACTTTTAAAGTTATGGATAAAGAGTTTAAATTACATCCTACTTTGGATTGCTTTTGCACTTGAACAACTTGTAATCAACTTGTAATCATTGTTAAGCATGTAATACATTATTCAGTTGAATAATTATCAAATAGAGTATAAATTTTATTGCATTAATGGATTTTGATATCATGAATGTTTTTTTTTTTTTTTTTTTTTGTTGATATTGTGCCCTTGATAAGGGAGTACTTAGATCTCGTGTGTGGAAATCAGGAATAAAAAAACTAAATCCACTATAATAATGGATTTCCCATAAAGAACTCTTTGAAAACACATAGTTAGTTCCATTCTACTTATCCTTTGACATTTTCGCAAAAGGTGTTAAAGAAAAAGAAAAGGAAAAAAAAAGTAAACCCACCAACAGAATAGAAAGTTAAATAAATAGCTTAATCGCCTGCAACGATTATTTTTCACCTCAAAAGCTTGGTCGTGTCATCATGGGAGCTTGCCGAACAAAAAAGTGTCAACTTGCTCTGTTTGTTGTGTATTCATACATGAATTTATTAACAAATATTAAACAAATGCCGCACATCAACTATTAGAATGAACGAAAGAACGAATGCTTTGGGAATGTCCAAAAGGGCTTTGAAGCAACCGATAAAGCAGATTACCGACACAACAACTCTTGAAAGCGATATGGCAATGCTTTACTTCTCTAAGTCTCCAATAGCTTGAGACCTGGATGAAACATAACGTATAAATATCAACTTCTCATTTTGGAACTTGGAACGATCGATGTGCTGTTGAAAACAGGATAATTAGGAGATGATATTTCAGCCTTCTCACAGAATCAAATTACTAGCTCTCTGAAGGCTAGATGGCATATTTGTGATTCAACTCTCCCCATCAATGAAACTTCTGCTCAAAAACAGTGCCGCCTCCACGTCACTGAGTTCACGCGACCATGAAGGTCTTCCTTTATTACTATCCCAATAAAGGAAGAGTTTCATAGACAATTAAAGAAATAATGCTATTAAAATGGAATTCTCATAGTACATGCATCGATGCGCGTTACATTTTCTGAGTTGTGATAACAGTAGCTTACGATTTTCTAGTGGGATCCCTCCAATTATCCCATCCTTCAGGGAAGATGATTTTAGCATTGTAAGTGTAAACAAACACTACTCTCGAGTAACGTCCCCATGCCCGGCCAAGGTACATTAATCCATCGCCTGTAATCTTGCAATTTAGGAAGGTGTACCCGTGTCTTCTCCCGGAGAAGATATCCTCTGGGCTGTAATTGCGCCATTTAGCTTAGGGATAGTGTGTTGATGATATTCCTGCGAATAAACAATGGAAAAAATTGTTTATCAACTCTGACCTCCGAAACAGAAAAATTATGAAAACACTGTAAATGTTTGTATTTAGTGAATTTACCTCATACAAAAGATTGTCCATCAACGCAAATGAAATCGGCGGCACCTTCAATGAAACAGTTTTTAAAGTAATGCCTCCTGCTCTCATCCAACACTGTGTCTTGATACCCCAGAAATCTGCATCCGTAAAAAGAAGAACGATCTCTGGATATCCTCAGTGCCACAGCTTGATCGCCTGGACCATGTGAATTCTGCACAACTCTTTACTTTCAGATAATCTTAACTTTCACTATGACATTACATATAATATTATAATTTGTAACAAGCAAATACCTGGATTGTGATGTATCTGGCCATGAAATTTGAAGTAAATACCTGGAAAATACACTTACCAACACAGATTATCCGAAAATAAGACGACGATTACAATTTTTTAGCTCTGGAATCCTTGTAACTTTCGTTGGACAATCCTCGAAACCCTATCATTTCTCAAGATAACTACGCCTTCATAGTGAAAGGAGGTCGGTTGAGCTGGTTTTAGGTGGACAGATATATTTTAACTGTGGATTAATCTATCCTCTCATCCTCTTTTCTTTCTCCATTTCCTCTTCATGATGCAACATAAGGATTGAATTCAGTATAACTCCAAAATCAATCTTTGTTACATGTATGCAATTAAGCATTGTCTCACATTCATCTTCAAGATCCATGGGAGCAAATCTTCACTACAACTCAGGGATGATTGAATATAAAGCTATTTCGTAAAACAACTAGCCAATTCACTTCTTTACATATCCAAACAAAATCAAACTCAAAACTAACTATTTATAAGTGGATATAGACTTTTAACCTGACTCTTTACAATTGAATATAAATTCAAAACTCAATGTTAGCACATTTGCATACTAAATTCTAAGGCAGGCAAGGTATTGTATGCTAAGTTATAGTTATGGGCAAACAAGCATGTTAAACTATAGTTATGGGCAAACATGAAGAGATATTGAATTCAAGACCAACTTGTACAGGCTGTTAAATTATAATTATCGGTAAACACGGAGGGATGCAAGGATATTGAATTCAATACCAACTCGTACAGCCTGTTAAATTATAATTATGAGTAAACATGGAGGGATATTAAATTCTGGACCAACTTGTACAGGCTGTCAAATTTATTCAAAAGTTTCTGAAAAGAAAATTCAGCTTACATATGTGCAGGTAGCTGCCATGGAGAGCACTGCAAAAGGACACGCAGTGACTGCAATCTTTCCAACCGAACACAAAAAAACCGCTTGTATGGATGCCTCCAACATCCTCAATTTTCAGGGGAATTCAAAATTCGCCAATCAAATAATGGTTGATTGTTCTGCACCTTCACCATACCTTCTCGTCTGCTTTCATGTAAGTAGCAGTCGAATCTGATTGTGTCAAGATGAAATTGAGATCGATGCTAGGGTTGTGGGTTACAAGGAAGGCCGCCTTCCACAGTAATTGGGGCACTGAGAAACAAAGGCAGAGGTGAACTCGTTTCTCAGTCTCGCCAATCCATGCATAATACTACAACATTCAATTATAAAACCGCACTGCGCAAAAAATGAGATTATTTTGAAAAATCTTTTAGTGTTTCTCACATTCATGGAGAGGTTCAACATGGCTCGGGATGTATTCAACATCTCTGAGGATGTATTCCCTGTTTTATTACTGTATATTGTATTGCATCTCGGATCCTTTTGTGCCTGGTGTGATTGAGATTTTCATTGGATGGCATACATGATTAAGGGTTTCATTCAACGACATATAAGCTCTCTGTAATTTTTTAAGAAAGGATTTTTGGTCCCTTGTGCTTCAGTCCTTTATGTCAAAAAATAGAAACCAACGGTTGGCTTGTTTTTTCCCCAAATCCAACTGAATTGAAAGTCGCTGCAATAGGAATGAGGAGGTGCGCGGATCGATCTCTTTGCAGCCAGCTCTACATGGAACAATTTTGCCCTGGAATGAAAACATGATGAGTAAACAAGGAGGTGCACGGATCGATCCCTTTGCAGCCAGATCTACATGGAACAATTTTGCCCTGGATTTAAAAAAGGATGAGTAAACAAGGTTTCAGTCCTGTTTGTATGAGGGTTTTATGCAATGATAATGACGTCTGGTTCAATTCCTGTAGAGTCACATCACTTCCAATCACAGGTAACATAACTATATAGACCGCACACCTATGGGAAATGTGTGTGACCTAATGAAACCTGTCATAGAGTCCAAAAAACCAATCTTTGTTTGGTCTTTCATAATAGGAGTCCCTTTTCTTGGCCACAAATTTTAACGTTTGAGAATCTATAAGATATGTGGAAAAGTATGTGTTTTGGCCCTACTATCGCATTCCGACTTAACGCATTGGCGTTGAATGGGATTTGGTATGAAATTTCCGGAAGTTATAACAGTGGTCAGTTTTATTTTGTCAGTTAAAATAAAATAATGAAATTTCCAGAAGTTATAACAGTCGGTCATTTCTATTTTGTCAGTTAAAATAAAATAATGGAATTTCCAAAAGTTATAACAATCACTCATTTCTATTTTGTTGTTCAATCTATTATTTAGCAATTTAATTGGTGATGTCATATTTTAGTCTAGGACAAAATCTTGGACAGGATCTCAGCACACCTACCAGGAAGCCATGCATAGACTTTCACATAAGTTTAACTTTACAAAGTAAATAAATAAACAAGGAGAGTTAGTCATAACAATGAAGCTATTATATTAACAATGAAGCTATTATATTAATTGTGTTTAGATGGTTTTATTGGTTTGTGTGTAGATGGTTTTATTGAGAAAAGATAAAAAATATGGTTTTAAAAAATTTACAAATTTTCTAAAAAAAACCTAAAACTAAAATATACATTTGACATAAGAAAGAATCATACATAACTTAGTAAAGTTATTTTTTTAAAAACTCTATCTAAACAATCTAAACAGTTGATTAAAGGTTATTTTATATATTTAAAAATATAATTTAAATTTTTTAAAAAGAAGATTTCATCAAAATAAAGATAGAAAATGGAAATTTTACTAAATTATATCTTATCAATCTAAAAAATTCAAAAATTGAATTGTTTACACAACTCATTTTTTTAAATAATTTAGTAATGTTATGTTTTCTAATGATATTATTTTTAAATATTTTAACATTTAATAAAAATTATCTTGTTTTCTTAAAACAAATTATTCATGAATTTTTTTAATATATTAATTAATTTTAATTTATATTGATTTGATTATTATATTCATTGTTTCATCATTATATATACAATAATGAAATACAATAACTAAATTTAGATATAAAATTAGATCTTAAGAAACCTTTATATCATTAAAATAAAACAAATCATTAATTTTAAGTGTTGTTAATTTAGTATTTTTTAAACAATTTTTATTTTTGTAAATATGATTATTGATTTTTTTTTATTTTTTTTTTTGTCAATATTAGTATTGATCCATATTATCTTTAAATGTTCAAAGGGATTAAATATTTGAAAGTTTTAACCTTTTGTAGAGCTTAAAAATTACGAAATTTTTTACTGTTACATACTTGATTTATCTTGGAGCTTGATATATGTGAGGCTAAGATGGATTTATACTAGTTTTAGAAATTGGGGAAAAGTTTTACTCTTACATATTTGATCTATCTTGGAGCTTGATATATGTGAGGTTAAGATGGATTTATACTAGCTTTATTCATTGGAACAATGCGATGTAATGATGGTCTCTCATGTCTGGTTAGTACCTTAACAATGAAATTTCACTTCAAAAACTTGTATAGTTGTAGAGAACCAAAAAGTGTGTATACTTGTAAAGTGTTTCTTGTGCCATGCATTTTTTGGAAATTTATAACATTAATTTTATATTTTTTTTTAAATTATCAAAGTCAACATATCCTTGAAATTACAATGTTGTTGGTTCTTGTAGATCTCCTCTAGTGCCACATATAAATCAATCAAGAAATGGTTAAGATGGAAAAAAATTATAGCAAAAATAAGAGTGGTATGTATTCTAGGATTTTGATATATTCCAAGACAAAAATAGATTAAAAATAGTAAACAATATTAAATTTAAAAAAAAATTGTATGTTTGGAATCTTTCATAAAAAACTGAATTGTTTAGCTTATAGAAAAATAATGCCGGACAAAGATATAGAGAAGTATTCACAAAAATGGAGGTTTTTTTCGATTTGTAGATCGAACCACTAGACTTGTTATCCCAAACCTAAATTTGTGGCAATGAAATACATGTTGTCAATCCTGCCCAAAAAATTTGAATTATAAATAACGTGCACGTGTTCTTAAGAGCACACACACGTTCCTAATAGCACACACACACTATAAAAATGTGCACGCATTCCTAAGAGAACTCTCACACTCTTATAATTTATTTGTTCTTTGTCTTTTTGTGTCTCTCTCTCTCCTATATCTACCCCCCTCTATGTCTCCCTCTCAACCCCCTATTTATCACCTCTCTCTCCCTCACACCCCTATACATGGTAATACCTAGACAAGGCAAGACTTAGACATCACAAGGCATGGAAAAACCTACACCTAGACCTTGCCTTGACATGCCTCAAGCTATCACACCCACTCCGTTTCTCTCTCTCTCTGCCCCTTTGTCCTTCCCTCCCCTA
>JZKD02S1466027.1:420814-445490 GCA_000966675.3 Picea glauca | reverse complement strand
AAATCCTCAACAAAATGTAGTTGAAAGGAAAAATAGACATGTCCAAAAAATTACTAGAACAATGTTAAATGAAGAAGGATTATGAGACAGGTTTTGTAGAAAAGTGGTTAATACTATTGTCTACATTTTAAACAGCGGACAAATAAGGGTCAACAATGAAAAGGCACATTATGAATTATGGAAATTCGGACCAACATCTCTCAAAAAATTAAGAATATTTGGAAGAAATTGTTACATTAAACGAGATGATTAGGATCTAGGCATCCTTGAATCAAGGGAATATGAAGAAATGTTTCTTGGGTATTCATCAAGAATCAAATCCTATAGATGTTACAACAAAAGACTGCAAAATATTGTTGAAAGCATTAATGTCAGAATAGATGAATAAATACCACATAGGAACAAACTGAAAGAAAAAGAAATGGATTATAGCTAAAGGGAAGAAGAAGAATATAAATAAGAAGAAAAATATGATGAAGAAGAAGAAAAATAACCATAAAATGAAGAATACAAAGAAGAAGAAATTGAACATCAAGATACACAAACATCATTAAGGTTTGTTAAAAAAAAAAAATCTTCGAGAAAAATTAATTCTTGGTTATAAAAATGATTAGACTCAAACTAGAAGAAAACTAACAAGTAGGTCTAAACATGTAAATCTCTCTTTATTGTCCAAAATAGACCATAAATTCTTTACAGAAGCTAGTAATTATCAACATTTGGTGATTGTCATGGAAGAAGAGTTAAACTAGATTGAGAAAAATCAAACATGGGAACTTGTTCCAAGACCTAAAGATAAGAATGTGATTGGTACAAAGTGGGTATTCATAAATAATTTAAATGAGGACGAAAAAGTAGTATCAAACAAAGAAATACTAATCTGTAAAGGGTATGCTCAAGTAGAAGGTATTGACTTTGAAAAAACATTTTTTCATGTTGCAATACTAGAAGCAATTATAATGTTTTTAGCATTTTAAAGCTTTAATAATTTTAAGGTATATCAAATGGATGTCAAGTCAACATTTCTGAATGGATATTTAGAGGAAGAACTGTAAATATAACAACCTGAAGAGTTCTTATTGTCAAAATATGAAGATTTTGTTTGCAGATTGAAGAAATCACTTTATGGATTAAAGCAAGATCCTAGATCATGGTATTCAAGACTTGACAAATACATGGAACAACAAGTTTTCAAAAGAGGAACAACATATAGCAATCTTTACATAAAAATTGACAATTTAGAGATGTTCATAGTTGTAGTTTAGGTGGATGATATCATTTTTGGAAGTAATGTTGATAGAATGAGTGTAAAGTTTCCAAAATAAATGCAAAAGGAAATTGAGATTTCCATATTTGGATAATTGTGAGTAACTCTGGGATTGTATATTATCCAAAACTACATATTCATTTCTCAGACCAAATACATCAAAGAGATGTTGAAGAAGTTTGAAATGGAATACTCTAAACATGTCAACACACCCATGGTCATTGTTTATAAGCTAAGCAAGGAGGATGAATCAAAGGAGGCTAATCAAGCTCTACAAAAATCAATGATAGGAAACCTATTTTATGTGAAAGCTTCAAGGAAATATATAATGTAGGTAGTAGGGTTAGTTAGAAGGTTTCAGGCTACACCTAAGGAAACACATGTAGAGGGAGTCAAAAGAATATTCAGATATTTGAAACACATGCTCGACTTTGGTTTTTGGTAAGGCACAAGTAAAGACTTCACTATGAAGGCTTATGAAAATGAATATTGGGTAGGAAGTGGGTATGAAATAAAAAACACTAGTGGTGGAACATTGTTTCATGGCAATAACTTAGTGTCATCATTCAACAAGAAGAAATAATCAATTTCTCTATCCACAACAGAAGCAAAATACATTTCAACAAACAACATGTTGTACATAGGTCTTGTGGATGAAATGAACATTGAAATACATTCAAGTAGAATATGATCATCCCATATCAATTATATGTGACAATACTCATGCAATAAATATATCTAAGAATCTAGTCATGCATTAAAGAAACAAAAACAAATTCCAATCAAGTAGCACCTCTTGAGAGAGCAAGTCATATAAAAAAATGTCAAGCTGAAGTATATTGTGACAAAATAACATGTTTTTTATATCTTTAAAAAACCTCTTCCTAGATAATTATTTGAGTTATCTTAAACATAAGTTGGTGGTGGTCACTATGCCATCCAATCACTAAAGGGCTATAGGAAGAGCACCATCTCATGGGGAGATACGAAAAGAGACGAAGGTTGTTGCTTTTAGAAAAGATAATAAAGAGTATTGTGTAATGGGGATAAAATCCTCTTTTCCATTGATTTCAAAGGGTGGTATTAAAGAGATAGGTGGGTACTTGCAAGAAGAAGTCAACGTAGAAGAGAAAAAAATGATGAGTGATATGGTTGCATAGAATGGTGGATTTTAATATTGTGTTTCCATCAATGAAAAATGTGGAGTTTGTTGGAAAATGGTTTGCATTGATGTCAAAGGTAGACAGTTTATGACAGTCATGAGTATTGTTTTGCAATTTGGTATGAGAGCCATGTGCTTTGGGTAACTCCCTCACGGGAGACCCAGGTATTTGTGAGAGTGGAGTGTTTTATTTTTTGTGTAAATGAGTGTTGTAGAGTGGATTTTAATCAAAATATAAATACAATATATTTCATTATTAAAACAATGAGTACTACAAATGTTAAAGACAGGGGAGACACTATATGTAATATCATTGTGCACTTACCCCATAAGACAATGCCATAACGACAAAGTTCACTATGCAATAATAAGACAACAAGAATGATTTCGATCTACATGAAGTTGAATAACATGAATATTGGAAGCTATATGAGATGTTCCTAAATAGATGAAGATATCAAGTAGTAATATCGGACAAAGGGATAATCTAAGAATCAAACTAGACAATCAAAGGACATGTATGAAATACAAGTCGAACCAAACAAAATGAGAGAATTCTCATGTACATCGATGGGCCTCTGTAAACATGATTGTGCATTGTTGAACTCCTAAAATATTTCTTTGTCATAGTGAAGGTGAGAATGAATGATATACGAGAAGTGTTAAATTCCTAAAATGGATAAGTCCCAATTCAAACTATTATGATGAAGAAAACGTTTTTTTGAGAGAGACAAAATTGTGGTCATTGATTCAACATAGAAAACAATTCTAAAGAATTGGTTGAAGTGTATAAGGTGAAATGGAGTCCAACGACGAGGGAGAATTTGAGTCAATGATAGTCGTTGATCCATGAGAGAATGGTCTCAATAATTTTGGACATTTGATCATATGGAAAGGCCATAACAGTGTTTGATTGCAAGGTTTCACAAGGACTCTGATGGGAGAAAATATGAGTTAACAAGAACCATTGATCCATCAAAGGATTTGTTGAGTTTTAAAACTCTACTCATTTTGTGACTTCCTTTCCGTATTTTGTGTCATTTTCATATGTTAATTCCTCCATTTTTCCATCATAATCCTTACCTCGATTTCAAAATAGGTATAGAAAGAGAATCGAAGGTAAAATGTTCATTCTTTAACATATTTCTTGTAATGTCCCCAAGGCCGAGACCTTTATAAACCTGATGTATGAAACGAATTGTACATATGTGTTATAGTCTGGTGAGCCGAGTTCCTATAAGTTGGAAGGCTTATGTGGTTGTTAGGCCAGGAAGCCTAAGTGTTTGAAGGCCAGGAGCCTGCTGTTGTACTTGTATGTATGCAGAATATTTAATAAAATATAAACACCACCAGGTGCAGACCGACCACGATGAATGAGTGAAGGGGGACTGAGTGTCCACAGAGTGGGCAAGGGATTAGGGGATAAAAGGTGGAAAAGGGGCTAAGTGTTGAGCCTAGGGACTAAGCCTAGGGGGTTTAGGCCTGGAATAATATTTTAATATTATTTCCAAAAGAGCCATGTGCATATTATTTTATCCTATGTTCCTGGCAAGGGAGGGAACGTGCAAAGGGGATGCACATTGTGGAACACATGCAATTCCCAAGGTGACAAGTGTCAACCCTGGTGCATGCAAATATAATCTCCGAGATGAACCACGTGAAGGGATCTTTCTCTATTCGGACCCGAACCTCTGAGCATGGAACCGGTATGACCTCTGCAAGAATACCCTGGTTCATCCCTGAAAGCATAAAATCCGGTGTGGACTTCTGAAATACCCTGGTACAACTCTTGTCTGAACAAGTTCGAACCTGTGTTGACCCTGCATGGATTGTTTGTCACACATTTCCGAGAACCCGAGCCTGAGTCTATCCCATGTTGTCGGATTGAGAAATAAGAAGTGACCTGCCATCATTGAACCAATTAGAAAGCCTGAGTCTGTATTCTCGATTGTCTGTGGTGGTCACACAGTGCTGGTCTATGCATAGCATACTGGCCAGAGTAAGCTTGTGCTGATATTGTGTATGACCTCTCTCCAGGTGAGGGAGGTGGTGGATGTTGGAAGAGGCAGGTTGTCAGGCCTGCGAGCAACTCTTTCAAGGTGGAAGAGTTTGCTAGGAAGTGTTTTCTTCCAGAGAGTGTCCAGCACCAGATACGGGCTCTGATACTTCCTGATTCAGCCTATTTCCGAGACCCAGAGGGGGAGGTTAGCACCGATGGATTGTGCGTGTGAAGGTGTATACTCCCGGGTGGAACAAGCATGTGGGGAATGCGGGTCTGGTAGTAGTGGGCGTAAGATGGCATCTTTGGGAAAAATCCTTCCAGATATTTCTGTGATGTCTTCCAGATATTTTTGTGTTGTCTTCCCTCTAACCTCAGCTTAGCCTAGGATTCCTTGCCTTGGGGTGGAGCTCAGTCCCAGCTCGGGGGTGACCCACTGTTGAGATGATGAACAGTGTGGTCTAAGGCTGGGAGGTTCATGGGAGGCCTGCACTTGGTTGGTGATTTCTACAACTGTTAAAAGATAAGTATCTGAATTATGCTTTGATCATGTTTTGCATGACTGAGATATTTATGTATCATGTTTTCTGCTATGTAAATGAATTAAGTGATAAGGCTAAATGCTTGTTGAATATAGCAGTAATTCATATGTTTACTTTGAGATTTAAGTGTGTTTAATTGTGTTAAATGCATGTGGTTATATAATTCCAGTATGAGTTATGTAAAAGTCCATGTACAGACTGGTTAAGAGAGGTTTGAAAGCCTCGGTAGTGAAGAGGGTACACTACAAATTGGTATCAGAGTGAAGGTTTTGACACTGAGCCTAGATGGGCCAGTGGAGCAGTCTTTGGACCGAGAATGCAAGGGAAATTGGGTCTGGAAGGCCAATTTCGGACCCTGGTTTGCTCCAAAGTGTCAAGGAGTTGCTAGCTGAGCTAGAGTAGAATGGTGGAGAAGATCCGAGAAGAGCTCGAGAACACCTTTGTAAAATACAGGCATTTTCCATTTCTAATATAATCAACAACAGTTTTTCCTGCATTATTCTGTCTTATATGCATGTCTGTGGGTGTTCTTTGTATATGTTGTGAATGTATGTTATGTGGATGAATTCTCCAGGAGTTTGTGTGTTGTTATCATGCAATTGCAGGGAGTGTGTTTGATCTCAGGTTGAGTATCTTTGAGGTTTCATGTCTGGAGGGCAGGATAGAGTGTTGTAGACTCTGAATACTAGTGCATGAGTGCACTTCTGAACTCTAAGGAGTTAGACAAGGAAGTGCGGAGGCACAAGAACTGAGAATCAACAAATCAGGAAGAGGAAAGACCTTTGAGGTTGTTGAACACCTCAGGAGGTAAGGTTGTGTAGCTGAAACACAGTTGCAGACAGAATTCTGCTGTGAATTATGTAAAGCTCTGCCAAGTGGCTATTGAGCACAAGTGCAAGGAGTGCACAGAAGAAGAACTCTATGGTGAGTTCAGAGAATACTAGAATCACTGAGGATTCTGAGAAGCTATGCCAGGAGGGCATCAAGCAAGTGCAGAGGGAGCACAGAGGGAACCCATAACTACTGAATGTTCTGTGGAGAAGGTATTCTGCCAGGAGGGCGTCGAGGAAGCGTGTATATAGGCACCGAAAAGGAGAGAACTCTTTGAGTTCTATGTTGTGAAAGGAGATTCCATTGAAGGGTCTCCACTGGGTTACTGAATACCTAGAGAGACTCAGCAAGAAGTTGTTTGAGCAGCAGGACAACAGGAAGAGACCGACGACTGTTGGATCTCACATAGAAATCCAGTCAGCCATCGGATCGGGAGAAGGGTCATGACATTTAGCCTCAGGAGGAGGAGTGCATGAGGAGAAAGGATCTAGGTCGTTAGATCTGGGACAAATACCCAACAGCCATCGGATCTGGAGAAGTTGCATGGAGTTCAATTCCTCGAGAGACAGAAGGAGGAATCTTGACAGGGGTGGAACCATCGGGATATCGGTCGTCGGAGAATCAGAGTTCTCGAGGTCATAAGAAACGGGACCTCTCAGGTCTCGAAATAGCGATAAGATATGGACCGTTCGTTGGAGAGAGACACATGGCAAAGATCAAGCGCCCATCGACATATCGCCAATCGGGAAACCGGAGTTCCCGAGGACAAGGGAACCAGGGCATCAGACGTCCCGAAATCCCGACGTAATCGGGATCATCCGTTGGAGGGATGCATGGCAGCAATCGAGCGCCACCCAAGAGAGCCTGACAATCAGAGCCATCCATCTGTGGGACAGGTGGCAAGCATCGAGAGCCATTGGTGTTTGGACCCATCGGGAAATCGGTAATCTCGGGGACATGATGTTTAGGCACTTTGACTTTGTGATATGAGAAACTCCAATGAGTGGGGAACAACTATCAACACAACGAGGTAGGATGACAGAGGCGTAGCGAAGGCCAGCTATCCATGACCCGGAGGAAGTCGGGAATCGAGATATTGTGGATCCCATAAGAAACTACGCTTTGATATTGCAAACGTTGAAACCCTGACGGGGTAAGGTAGAGGTCATATGATATCGGTCATGTGGAACAGGGGCTGAGCCAGGAGGGCTAGCCAGTGTAAAAGCACATCGGGGATCGGAGGATCAGGGGCTGCGCATGCATATGCATCGTGACATCACAAACCCCGAAACCCCGATAGGAGGATTGATACATGTCAAGGGAGTGGTCATATGGTGAGGATATAGCTCGGAGGTCTAGCATGGAAGGAGCCATCAGGGATCATAGATTCACGAGTTGGGAGGACTTGTGAATTTTGACATCGCAAGTGCCGAAATTATGATAGGAAGAGCCGTGACAAGAGGTAAGGCTACGATTGTGGGGTAATGGTCATGTGGACCCGAAACTGAGTCAGGAGGGCCAACGCATGGATAAAAGCGCTCATCAGAGAATCGGTGATCGGGAGTTCGAGGGGACAGAGGTTCGTGACATTGGAGATTGCGAAACCCCGAATCCCGATAGGGTGATACAAGGATGTGGTCATGTGAAGATGATCATATGGACCAGGGCATAGCCAGGAGGGGATAAGGCTAGGTAAAAGCGCATTGGTGATTCAGGGATCGGTATTTCAAAGGGTCAGTGAATATCGACAGCATAAACACCGAACCCCAAAGCCCGATAAGAGTTTTCCCATGTGGAAATTGTCCATGGCAGGTGACAGGGCCGTGCAGAGGAAAGGAGGAAGACCTGTGGGTCAAATATTGACTAGCGATTCCAGCAGGAATCAAAGGATCTTCTTCAGCTCAACAGTAGGATTTAGAACAATCCTTTGAGCGGGAAGTTCGGTGAAGAGACCCTACGAGGTGATAGGTAGGACCTCTCTGCGTCAAGTGGTATAATCGGGTATAACCACGGTCAAGTGCTGAAGGCCGTGAGGGTAAGTGAGAGGACCTGCAGATTGGGTCGAATAATTGAGCAGAGATTCCACTCAGGAATCTAAAGAGCTAATTCGGCTCAGAAGAAGGGAATTGAACAATCCTGTGAGCAGGAGAGTGCGACGGAGTGTGGTCACGACTTGATCGCCTGCGTTCTCGAAAATTCCAAAATGTGAATTGTCGATTCGCGAGGAATTGATTTGGACCGTCGAATCCGGAAATTTGTGGACCTTGATCTAAGGAAAATGGTGTTATAGGATAAATCCATGAGTGCGGACACAAAACGATCTCCCTAGATCCACCTGGATCTAGAACAAAACAAGACAGAATAATACACTTTCCCTAGATCTATCTTATTGAATGAACTAAGAGATAAGGGTCATGGACATACCTTAAGAACGCTTTCCTTAGATCTCTGTTGTTCCAAGATTTTCTCCAATGCTCTTGTCCCATTCAGATCACAACAGAACAAACCAATCAAAGTAAAGGCAGATTAATATATTCAATAACTAGTCTATACATATCATCAAGGAATTATGTAATAAAGTGACATCATCTTTATGGGAAAGGGACATATTACTGTATTGAATTAATTGAAAGTGAAACTTACAACCTGAGCCTTGATGTCGTAGGTCTCCTTTCGATGGATCCTATCTCTGACAGACACACTTGCTCATGCATGAAGAAAATCAACCACATGTGATTACCTTGCTGTTATCTCTTGTTGCTGTAGCATCAGTCCTCCATACAGTCTTGCACTAATTCTATAATAAATCTCTGGCTAACTTGCTTCTAACTGAACTTAACCCTTTCCATGAGCAATCTCCTCAATATATAGGAGAAGATAGATTAGTTACTTGGATAGGGAATGATCCCAAGATATCCGGAATGCCAGCACCTAAATAACCATTCGAAAGCCAACTCACCCTTCTAGAAGATTCCCTTATAGAAGGTTCGAGAATTTTATCTTTTTCCCCTTTAAGAACATGTTCGCACCCTAACAATGAATACAGTGTGAGAAGTTTGCACCCCAGCTTAAGTCAGCCTATGAGAATCAGGCATTCTCGCAGGAGAATATATAGATAGCCTGCAAACATATTTCAAAGTGTAATTTCTGGAAGTAGACAACTGTAACTTTTCTCAGGAAAGTGTTCTTATTGAAGAGCTTGATTTTCCATCATCATAACATCATCATGACATCATCACAATGACCAAATTTTTGGATAACAAAATGCCCCCCCCAAAGTCTGAGAGCGGAACCAGTGACAGTCGATAGACTTTGTAAGATGCATGTGTGTGTCAAGAACCAAAAGCACATCTAATCAGAGACCTGCAAACATCCAAGCATCAGCAGAATATCATATATATCAATTCCGAGGTAGGCATTCCCATACTCAGATCATAGACCGACGACATCATAAACCAAGGTCATGGACACCAATCATACACTGTGGATCTATGTGTCACAAATTATGCATACTCCATCGCAACCTGGATCACAAAGACAATATCCAGGGTCTTCAATCTCGTCACCCAAAGTACGAATCTGACCATGTGATTACATGTGTCGAATTCGAACATGGTAGAAACCACTTGATTACCAGTCATTGATGTATACCGTTAACAAGTGCGAGGGAAATCACCATTGATGTCAATGACTCCCAAGGTACTATAGTACAATCCATCGACTGTGAATAAATGAGTTGATGTCGAACACTCGACGGAATCTCTCGATCAGGGGTCAATGATGTAAACCCACTGTAGAAAGCAAGAAACTTACCATTGAGGTATGCAAGCTTCAAGGTACTAAATAATTTCTATGTCTTGACTCCGAATAATGTGCTGAAGTCAACAGAACAAGACTCATCATAGGAGGGCCTTGATGTATCCCCCATCACTGACACGAAATGAGTAACAGAGTTTGAAAGCAAAACAGAGTATATGATAATTGGAATTTGGACATAGGGAAGGCCGACACGGAGTGAAAGGATAACTGCAGATGGCCGACTCAATAGAGGTTTAGACTGCTCTTGAACATATGAATGACACAACCAATGATTTGGCAACATTGACTCAGAGACGACACATGGAAATGCCTTGTTACGAAGTCGAATGAGAGACAAATGGATTTCCCAAACCGGCTTCAAATGATGAATAGGGGGTGTCATGTTCAAGAGAGACACTTATTGCCAATTAACACAAAGATGAAACATATCCCTTTCCCAAATTTTCCCCCACCATTTCTGGCAAGTACCTCTTTATTTTTACGCAAGCTTGAAGAGGATCACATATGCTTGTTGATATAAACTCATCCTTCGGACGAGTCCCTCGGAGTATTTTTAACGAACCCTAAGAAGAAGTGGTTCGGTCCCAGCACGGGTCTGTCCATGTTTTTTTAACGAGTCCTAAAAAACTCAAAGGTTTTTTAGGATTATAGAGTTTGGAAAAACACGCAAAAGAGAACTCTCTTAGTTCCTTTTTTGTACAATAGTCCAATGAGACCGAAAAAGGGTTAAACTATCGCTCGAAGGACGCGTAACTTCAAATACTTTAACGAGCGTGAAAATAGCAAGATCGCTCGGAAATCTTTTCATTTTTAGGGAGTCGTGAAAAGAGCTTAAAGTTAACTCTAGGGGGGTTCCTTTTTCGTGTAACCACAACGAGCCCGGAAAAGAGATAAAACAACGCTCGATCACGTTCTTATATTTTTGACAAGCGTAAGAACGGATAAAAGACGCTTATATCAAAACCATAGGAAACAAACACAATCACACCACACCGCAAAAGTTTTTTTTGTCCATAATCATCTGCATTGGGTACCTGCAAGTCATTTTACTCACTTCTATATTAGCAATTAGGGTTTAAATAATGAATAAACATGAAAAAACCCACTTTTACCATGGTAAAAAGTGAATAAAATAAATTCACAATAGATTTTACCATATCATTTTCCTTTTTACCATTTGATTGCAAAAACCTCCATTTTACCTTCTACCTTCATCGTCGATTTTCGGGAGCTTCGAGCCATCATTCTTCGAGCCGTTTGTGGTGTTTTGGTAAGTTTTCAATTATCTATCTTTTCATGGTTCAATTTCATGATTTCATTGGTTAAATTTCAAGTTTTAAGTCCATTTGGAAAACCCTATGCGTGTGGAAGGATTCTCGCAGGCTACACATACGGGGCCTACGAGAAAGCTTCATTCTCGCAGGTGGGCCTATGGAAACATGCGAGAAGTTCGCACTGTGTGCCATAGGCCACCTGCGAATAGCACCAAGTGCAAAAAAAAATTTAATTTTTAGCCAATAAAAAAGGTTTATTCCATGAAAGAGAGTTTTAATCATCTTCAAATGTTCCCCATGCAGGTTTATAACCATCATAATGGTGCTCGAAGGGAGAGAATGGGATAATGAAACCGCCAAAAATCACCCTCCGAATCTTGTTTCTTTAAGAGATTGTGGTCTCTTGAAGTATTTCCGCATACCGGGCATGAGAGCCCAAGTTCGATTGCTAGAACACTTAGTCCGGATGTGGGATCCGGATCAGCAGGTTTTTAATGTCGGAGCTCACACATTGACGATCGACATTGAGGATATCTATTTCCTGACTGGGCTATCTAGACGAGGATCCTACGTCAATTTGACTGGTAGCCGAAGGGGTGGCTTAAAAATGAGTGAGTATTGCTGGGAGTACTGCGTGCCTGAGGCTGAACGTCAAAAAGGAAAAGTGGCCATTTGGGGAGTGATTGATATAACTCTTCGTACCATTCTCTTTACTATTGCTCATATGGCAGGAAGTGTTGCCCCACATATGGCTCTGCAGAGCTACTTTCAGTATGCCATCAAGTGTACTGAGCCCCGGGTTTTCAACTGGGCGGACACAGTTTTATGCAGTCTCAAGAAACAACTGACCAAATGCAGGCATGGAGATCTAAAGCAGTTTGGTTATGGATCATTGCTGGTGTCCTTATTTTGTGAGAGGGTCCTAGTGTATAGACTTCACGCTGAGTGGCACCTTCCGGGTCCCAGGGATCCATGGATGTTACAATGGTGTCAACTCATGGCTAGACATGTGGCAGGACCGATCGTCAGGTATGACGATATCTTCTTTGACTGGCTTCAAGGCCAGGTGCTGATGGTAGAAGATTATGCATACGCTAGCTTGGATTTTTGCGGTAATCCTGACCTTGCACTTCCTGAAGACGCACAGTGGGGAGACATCGGTAAGAAGTACACAAAATTTTCAAAGTTTTAAATGTTTTTTGGATTTTTAACATATATATATGTATTTTTTTTGTTTTATAGTTTTATCTGAAGATTAACACCAAAATTTGTTGATAACACAGACGTTGGCACATATAGACCTGCTGGTAGTTCTCCTATTCAACGTCGAGGAGAGGCAGCAGTAGCAGTTCCCCAGTATGCCGAGGACTACCTGACAGTGGAGCAAAACTTAGAGGGTCTGATGGTCGATGTTCCAGAGATGCCTCTGGAGGAGATCCCACGACGCGATCAGCATTACACCGTGGGAGTCTCTGCCTCTATGGGTCTCTTGCTCTACAGAGTGGCTAGGACATTAGTGTGCTATCGTGAACATCATTGATGTCACTATGTAGAATCCATGGGCTTCAATTTTGATATTTTGGTCTTCAGACACATTTTGTAAAAACAAACTTTGATCGTTATATATACATGGGTTCTACCGGCTTACTTTACATTGTGTACATTTTAATGTGTTTGATTTTATAAGTGATTTAAATGCCTGTCCAATACATAATTAGCTAAAGCATCTGTCAATGTATTAAGACTTCTCGGAATGTGTTGATATTCAATATAATCAAAATGTCGTTCCAAGAGGTGAATCTGCAAATATACCCTTAATAACGTAGGACTTCGAATAGAATAAACATTACTGATTTGTAGTAATACCAACTGCGAGTCAAGTCGCACAACTAGGTGACGAATTCCAAGAGAGATAGCATCAACCAATAACTCAATAATGGCACTATACTCTGCGATGTTGTTGGTTGCTCGGCCAAGACATATACCTCGTAGAGATATGAGTTCATTTGTTGGGGCATAGATAGCCCATACAATGGAAGCTAGGTTTTGATTACTACGGCTAGCACCATCGGCGAAGCCAATATAAGGTAGCGAATACTCCGACATATGGCAATCAAACACAACGTCACATAAGGGCAGAGACCAAATAACATCAAAAGCAAAACTAAAGTAACACACACTCAATATGATACATAAAATACAAGTACTCATGCACAAATGACTCATGCATAGTACTTCTTCAAGTACAACCCATTCCTGGGTTCACTCAAAGGTACTCCATCATAATCCACTAGCTCATATGCTCCTTTTTCCAACACTCTGCTAACAATGTAAGGCCCACGCCACATTGGTTCGAATTTCCCAGCTCCTAAGACATATTTATCTTGTTCATACAAAAGAACAAGATATCCTTCAGAGAAGACACGAGGTTTGACATGCTTGTCATATTGTGCCTTAACACGTTTCTTCTGGGCTTCTATTACAAGAGTAGAATCACGGCGAGTCTCGTCGAATCGCATCAAATACAACAGACGTTCTTCTTCGGCAGAAGTATTAGGTAAGAGCTCTACAGCTAACTTCAAAGATGGTATTTCAAATTCTATGGGCAGAATGGCCTCCATGCCATAAACTAATAGAAAAGGCGTGAATCCCATGGCAGACTTAACAGATGTCCGATATGCCCACAATGCCAAAAATAACATTGTGTGCCAGCTGGTTTTATGGATTCCTATCATCCGTCGAATCATAGTTATAAGAACCTTATTGATCGCTTCGACCTGGCCATTGGCCTGTGGATAATAGGGTGTTGAGCTATCATGAAAAAGGCCCAACTTCTATGTAAGTTCAGACATCATATTATTTCTAAAATGACTACCGTGATCGGTAACGATAGCCTGAGGAATACCAAAACGAGTGATGACATGGTTGAGAAGGAATAATGTTGCAGTCTTCCCAATATTGTCGAATGTTGGCATTGCCTCGGCCCACTTTGTGAAATAATCAACAGCTACAATAATATAACCATGCCCCCCGACCGAGTGAGGGTGACATGTCATGAAATCAATGCCCCATTTAGCAAAAGGACCTACTGATACTACAATATGAAGGGGACCAGGATGTGACCGAATCTTCTGATTATAGGTCTGGCAGGCATGACACTTCTAGATAGCAGTAATGCAATCCTTAAACAACGAGGGCCAAAAGTATCTTGCACGTAAGATCTTCTGGGTAGTAGCATACCCAGACATATGACCACCACATGCTCCTGAATGGAAGTCATTCAAATCTTTCTCAGCTTCGTCGAATTTCCCAGCTCCTAAGACATATTTATCTTGTTCATACAGAAGAACAAGATCTCCTTCAGAGAAGACATGAGGTTTGACATGCTTGTCATATTGTGCCTTAACACGTTTCTTCTGGGCTTCTATTACAAGAGTAGCATCACGGCGAGTCTCGTCTAATCGCATCAAATACAAAAGACTTTCCTCTTCGGCAGAAGTATTAGGTAAGATCTCTACAGCTAACTTCAAAGACGGTATTTCACATTCTATGGGCAGAATGGATTCCATGCCATAAACTAATCGAAAATGCATGAATCCCGTGGCAGACTTAACAGATGTCCGATGTACCCACAATGCCAAAAATAACATAGTGTGCCAGCTGGTTTTATGGATTCCTATCATCCGTCGAATCATAGTTATAAGAACCTTATTGATGGCTTCGACCTGGCCATTGGCCTGTGGATAATAGCGTGTTGAGCTATCATTACGAAGGCCCAACTTCTCTGTAAGTTCAAACATCATATTATTTCTAAAATGACTATCGTGATCGGTAACTATAGCCTGAGGAATACCAAAACGAGTGATGACATGGTTGAAAAGGAATAATGCTACAGTCTTCCCAGTATTGTCGAATGTCGGCATTGCCTCGGCCCACTTTGTGAAATAATCAACAGCTACAATAATATAATCATGCCCCCCGACCAAGTGAGGGTGACATGTCATGAAATCAATGCCCCATTTAGAGAAATGACCTACTGAGACTACAGGATGAAGGGGAGTAGGATGCGACCGAATCTTCTGATTATAGGTCTGGAAGGCATGACACTTCTGGACAGCAGTAATGCAATCCTTAAACAACAAGGGCCAAAAGTATCCTACACGTAATATCTTCTGGGTAGTAGCATACCCAGACATATGACCACCACATGCTCCTGAATGGAAATCATTCAAAGCTTTCTCAGCTTCTTCAAAAGTCAAACAACGCCGAAAGACAGAGTCAAGGCCTCGATGGTAAAGAGTATCGCCGAGGATGATATAATGACGTGCTTGATAACGTACACGACGTCGTTCATTACTGGACAAAGCAGGCCTGAAAGTTTGAGTTTGGAGATATATAATGATATCTCCGTACCAAATATCATAGGTACTGATAAGGAAAAGTGACTCGTCAGGTAACGAATCAACTGCTACCTTTTCCATGGCAGTGTGGGGAAAATCACAAATTAACTCAGCGAAAACTAGAGATTTCTTCGACATGGCACGATCGAATTCCAAATCGAACTCCTGGAGAATAAAAATCCACTTGGAGTACTTGCCCCCCAGCAATTGACGTGTCAATATGTGTTGCATGGGGTTACAGTGTGAAATCATTGTAGTCTTCCTGGAGAGAATATAATGACAGAAACGTTGGACTGCTTGGACAGCAGCCAAGGCCAGCTTCTCAACATGTTGGTACTTGATTTCCGTGGATGATCAACTTTTACTCAAGTAATATATAACATGTTCATCGTGGTTATCATCCTCTTGAACGAGGACCATGCCGATAGTGTACTCAGACGCAGCTAGATAAAGAAAGTAATATCGACTATAATTCGGAGGGAAAAGAAGAGGATCTTTTGTGAGGGATAACTTTAAAGCTTCAAAAGCATTGTTAGCAACCTTATGCCAGACAAACTCAGAACCTTTCTTTAAAAGACGTGTGAAACCGCGAGTAATCTTGGCGTAATTCGGGATGAAGCGACGAAGAAAGTTTTCTTTCCCCTGCAAACTTTGTAACTGGCACAAAGAAGAAGGAGGAGGGAGATTAAGAATCGCCTCTACCTTGATAGGATCTACCCGGATCCCATGGTGTGAAACAATGAAACCAAGGAGACGTCCAAATTCTACGCAAAAAACACACTTATGAGTATTCAGGCGAATGCGATAGAATCGGCAACGAACAAAAATTGCTCGGAGATGAGTAGGGTGATCGACTCGACGTAAAGAATGAGCCGACAAATCGTCCAAATAAGGTTGAACGATATGTTTGATATCATGAAATGTGTAAGACATAGCACATTAGAAAGTAGCACCTGCGTTCTTTAGACCGAAGGGGAGTTTCCTGTAGGCGAAAGTACCCCAAGGACAAATAAAATATGTTTTATGTTGGTCCTCAGGAGAGATATTGATTTGATTATAGCTGGAAAATCCATCCATGAGAGAAAATATTTCACTGTCGACACAGTCATCGACGATCTGGTCAACAAAAGGGGTTGGAAAACTATCCTTCGGACAAGCTTTGTTGATATCCCGATAATCAACACAAACACGTATACTACCACCCTTTTTATCAATCGGTACTAGGTTAGAAACCCATTACGTCAATGCCACGGGGTAAATGAAACTGGCTTTAAGAAGTTTTTCAACTTCGAGTTTAATGGCTGCCGCTTTACGTGGATGGACAGGATGGAGGCACTGCCGGACTGGTTTAGCTCCGGGGTATGTCTTAATTTCATGCACCACAATAGACGGGTCGATACCTAGCATCTCTTCGTAACTCCATGCAAAGATGTCACGAAACTCTTTAAACAAGGAAGTATAAGTGACAATTTCCTCGGGAGAACACGAAGCTCCAAGATGAACATTCTAGACGATCCTAGGTTTAACTGAAATATCTATGGGTATCGTGGGAGAAATGTTACTTAGGTTCCCTTCCGCAAACACATCTCGTGTAGATTGGGAAACCGTGGATATAACAAAAACGGTCGACAGAGTCGAAATCCGCTGATAATTCTCAAGAGTCTGTTGTTCCAGAAACAGAATGGAACGATGATGCCCATCGTCCCAAGGGGTGTCTTCCATGACGGACATGATCATCTCGTCAGTTGGAAAAACGACACGAAAAGGATCAAGAGACAACTCATCACAAGAAGAAGTAGTAGGGGTTGTCGATTGAATGGCTTGATAAGCGGACTCAACCAGACTTAACGGCATGACGTCGCTGAAACTAACATGATCTCCAGGATCAGGGACTATCCAAGGGTCAGCAGACACAGGAAGTTCACGAGGCACAGTAGAGATCATATTAATAGATGCAACTGACGGGCATGGAATATCGAGTGGTGGTGGTATGGGGAAAGTACCCATTAACGACGAATCTTTTAAAAGACCGACTCCAACATTCTCGTAACCCGATGGGGTTTTAGCTATGAATGACACGTTGCCAGTGCAAGTATCAGCATTGAAGAAGGCAAGTTGATCAACCGTAACCACTTTTCCTTGGTGAGGAAATCGTACGAAACGGAACAGGGTTGATAGAACAACACACATAGAATCAACCCAGCTACGACCAAGTAGAAGATTATAATCTAGGGGTGTATCAAAAACTTCCACTTCCACTTGGATGGTCTTACCTTCCAGAGTGACAGGAAATGATGGTAGAACACCATAAGGCTTAAAACCTGAACCGTTGAAGGCTCTTAAAGTGTTTTGTGATTCGCTCAATGGAGGAGAGCCAATGGATTTCCAACAAGTAAAAGACATTACGCACATAGAGGCACCCTCATCAATCACCGTCCAACAAATACTCTTGTCGGAAACAACAACTTGTATTTGAAACGCAAGTTGTGGGGGTAGCCTTGGAATATGGTCTTCCAAGTCAAAGACTATCAAATTTGTATCTGTGGGATCAATTCCACCTATAGCTTTCAACAGAGACCTTCGCTGTGCAGGACAGGATTGAAGGACTTCAAGGCCAGACATCATTGAAGGTGCTTGGGCCAGATCTTCGACAATGCTATAGTTATGGGCCGCATGTGCATGAGGATTCAATGCTGATTTATTAACGACACCTTTCGGGGGTGGCCGTATAACTGTATCAAGGTTCGGTCTTTCGAGATGAAGAGGACCGTTTGTAGGTGGATTTGGTGGAGAAGGTTGTACCAGATCAGGAGTTAAGTCATCAACCTTCTCCTTAGAAGGAGTATAGTCTTTAGCTCTAGTGGTAAGTGCAATGTTGTCTTTCTTGGAATCACTGGTGAACATCAAAACATAGGATTGTGTAGAGGTAGATGGTTGGTCATGGATGACCAACGAAGACTGTTGTTGAGACGGGAAGGGTTGAGACAAGACTGTCGGAGTAGAGGGTTTGGGTGTTCCTTGAAGGAACTTGTTAACTTCAGCACGTCTCGGACAATCCTTCGTGTAGTGATCATCACCACAGATAAGGCAAGGATAACGTGGTTTTCGCTTATCCCGATCATCAACAGGAGGGGATTTGGTTTGCTCATTTGGATTATTATTTTTACCCTCCTTATTCTTGCCTCTCCCTTTCTTAGACTTATTCTTACCGGTCGGCATAGATTGAACAACGTTCACTTCAGAGGTTTTACCGGTGGGAGGAGCAGGAGATGGAGCACTTTGAACATTAGAAGAATTGGATTTCGGGGTTGTAGTTGAAACGGAATGTGAGTGGCTATGAGTGGAACCAATCACACCATCAGCTGCATGCGAGGCAGCAGGGGTAGTAGAAGTGGTAGAACTACCAGGACGAGGTAAATCAGGTAATAAATCATATAGGGTTCTCGTTTGCGAATAAACGATATCAAGATATTGAGCATGACTTATAGCCTGCTCTTTAGTAACAACACCACCCATAGCGATGTCTTTTCCAATTTTGTTTACAAAAGATTTTGTAAACCATTCTGCCAGTAACTAATCAAGAAGCTCAAGTTTAATGAGACGTCGCCTCCGTTGCCACTCATGAATATGATCAGAGATATGAGTGCTCGAGCTTTGTTTGAAGGAGGTTAAAATCTCAGTTCCGGTATCGTAACAGATCGGTAACTGGTAATGTGTTAGGAAGGCCATGGCAAGGGTGTTGAAGTCCGAAAAGAAACCTCGTGGTAATTCAATGTACCACTTTGCAGCAGCACCTGTAAGAGTTCGTTGAAAAAGATGCAGTCGAATGGAATCGTCCATCAACGAGTTGGATGAACACCACAAATGGAAAGTCATGACATGATTATTCGGGTCCTCTCCCGCCTTCCCATCGAATTTTGGAATATCCGATGGAAGCTTTGCAAGAATAGCAGGCCATTGGGGAGAGTGACGAATAGGATCATTAGGAATCCTAGACAAATCTGGTAGATCCAAAGTAGCAAGAAAAGGCAACTGCCGATTCACTTGTGGATACTAGTGACATTGGGGTGGAAGCCCTGTCGGTAGACCAGTGGGACCGTATGCAGTCTACCCCCAAAGGGAAGACCCTAGCTGGTTTTGTGGTGGCTGAATAGGATAGTAACCCCAAGGATTGTGACCTTGAGTCTGAGTAGGGACTTGAGGTTGAGTAGTTTGACCCGAACCCCAAATAGGATTAGTCACACCTGGATATGGTTGGCCTGTAGTAGGGACAGTTTGCTGCCCCCCAGCGTTTTGATGAAAGTTTTTCATAATTTGATTTCAATACTGGGCCAACGCAGGAGGTATGTTTTGTCCTGAAGGTGAGGTTGGTCCCCCTATCAAAGGGACAATTCCACCCAGAAGTTGTGTACCAACCGTAGGTTGTGTAGTAATGATGTTATGTCCGGGAAAGGGAAAAGGAAACGGAACTGTGCCACTCTGTCCACCAATAGGAATCTGTACATTAGGTGAAACGGTCGGGCTACTAGTATTAGGATTTCTAGTAGGAAACTGAGGGAGTGTCGGAATGAAATTGGGAATAGGATGTCCAGGAAACGGAGGACCACCTGGAGAACCAGCTGGAGTTTGTGGGGGTGTTGGATGGGAAACATTCAACAAAGGATTCAGCGCATGGTAACCAGGAGGTAAATTCAGGTTAGCCTCAGGAGTTCGCTGGGTATTGATAGGAGGAAGAGTAGTTACAGTAATTTCGGTTTGGACACTCGTAGTATTCACGAGATGGGCCATCTTGGGAGGAAGAAAAAAGCGATAAGTGGTAGTCTCTGGTGTAGTCTCTGCTTCAGGAGACATAGGAGGGTTGATTTCGTAGACAGGCGTTGACTCAGTACCAAACAAGACTCGTCGAAAATCACCCGAGCAAAAAGGATCTTGGCCTACTACACCGTGAGAATGCCCAACAGTTGATTTAGAGGAAGTAACAACGGTTTCTTCAGAAGGATTTAATCGTCCAACAGGTCGTTCACCATGACGAATGCGATAATCCTCTACAGTATTGGTAATTCGAAAATCAACAAGAGGATCAGTGGGTGCTAGTTGTGGTGGTGGTGTAAAAACTTCTGGGACGTCACTTATGTCCACGTGTGGTAGAGTAACAAGAGGGATTTCACCCGGATGAGGAGAGTCCTCAGGGGTATCCTCAGGTGTTGTCATATGCAAAGGTTGTGAAGCTTCCGGATGTTCCGGAGACAAACCTTCCATCCTACGTGAACGTCGTAGGGGAGCAATTGTAAACAAGTAACCAACTCCCCAATGAAAATCCTATGGTCAACTTTGAGACTAGTAAAAAAAATCTAGAAGAAATCACCAAGCAAACAATACCTTCTAATATCGAATCCACTAGTTGGTGATGAAATCCAACGTCGCAATAACGAGATGAGAAGGGGCGGGGATAAGGTGGAAAATTTACGTTGACGACCTGCTTAACAGACTTACGCCCTGGTGCAAGCTCCCACACATAATCGTGGGTATACCCTCCAAGGAGCCCGAGTGAGTTTGATCAACGTCGATTCCAGGTACCGTGAAGACTTTCCCTTCCACAGTCACCTTGGGTAAGAACCTAGAGAGATAAGCCACTAAGGTCACCACAAACAACAGTACAGCCTGGGGAAACAACCGTCAGTCCGATCCACACGCAAAGGCGGGGTATCTAGCCCGAAATCAACTCAAAGGCTTCCACTCATAATTGTGGTTATACCTCGGAGTGACCCCCGTAATATGTGCAATATCTACACCGATGTCAAAAAATCAGGGTTAGTAACTCTGCCAACACCAATGCAACCTAATGCTTGACCCTTGTGTTAGAAGGGCTTCCCAGGACAATATGTTGCCAATGGAATTTTACACTCCCTAACTCAAGATACTATTGTGTGTTTTTGAGCTTTTGGAGAGTGTGTCTCTCTTCCTACTCCAAAGCACTGGCCTAGCTAAATGTTGGTGTAAAAGAGACCTAGAAAAGAGTTACTAGATCAATTTTAATATTATGTAATGTTTTTACAGGCTGTTGTTTACTCAAAGGTAACAGAAATGAAACTCATGATGTGTGACTTTGACCCAAATAATGCAAGGACAATGACGAAATATAATCTTTTTCATTCCATGAATCCTAGTTATGGGAGAGAGAGAACAATTTCCGAATCAATATCAATACTATAATGCAAATGCAATGCTCAATTTCCTTTTAGATGTCAATGTAAACAATCATGTATCAATGAGCAAGTTCTATATGTCTTTTTCAAAACTTCAATACTCTTAAAATTTTATTTTCAATGTTTTCGCAAAAGGAAAAAAACAAAAACTTGAAAGAAAACATGCAATTCACTTTCCAAGAAGAACTCTAATTAATGAGAAAAGAAAACCAAATTATAAAGACCCAAACAAACAACCCAATCCAATACTTTCAACGAAAGAAAAAACAAAAGCAAACCAAGGAGCTTCTCAATGTAAATGAAAAATTGTCTGTTTGAACCAACAAGCACAAGAGAAACACCAAACATTCAACTCTCAACCAATCCTTGGTTCTCATCCAGTTAGACACACTCAACTCCAGAAGTCAGAGAGAATGAAAAGGACAACAAAAGCTAAGAAATGAAAGTCAAGCTTCAAAGGCAAGAAAAAACCTAGAAACCCTAGATCAGTTCCAGCAAGCCAACTAAAGCAAAAGATATGTAAGTCACTGATTCAGTAAGCCAAAGAGGTGTAAATCAATAGATATGAGCAGTTGACAGAGACAAAACTTGAATTCAAAAATTTCAAAAAATCTGTTCGCGGGCCAGTTTGGAACACAGTGCGAGAAACTAGTGTTCTCGCAGGCCACTTTGATGCAACATGCGAACTGTTCGCACTGGAATATATATGTAGAGTGTGAACTGTCAAGGTTCTTGCAAGATGCTAATGGACACAGTGCGAGAATCCCTAAAACTAATGAAAATTTTGAAAAAGCAAGCAAAATTCACACTGGCTTATAGACCCAGAAGGTCTCTCAGGGTGTCCTAAGGACTGAGAGACTGACAAATCAAAAGAAAAATGCAAACAGAGAAAATGGACACAAGAAAATCAAAACCATAAATAAAAAAGGGATGTTTCCCCAGTGGAGTCGCCAATTTTGTTATAGGATAAATCCGTGAGTGCGGACACAAACCGATCTCCCTAGATCCACCTGGATCTAGAACAAAACAGGACAGAATAATACACTTTCCCTAGATCTAGCTTATTGAATGAACTAAGAGATAAGGGTCATGGACATACCTTATGAACGCTTTCCTTAGATCTCTGTTGTTCCAATATTTGCTCCAATTCTCTTGTCCCGTTCAGATCACAACAGAACAAACCAATCGAAGTAAAGGCAGATTAATATATTCAATAACTAGTCTATACATATGATCAAGGAATTATGTAATAAAGTGACATCATATTTATGGGAAAGGGACATATTACTGTATTGAATTAATTGAAGTGAAACTTACAACCTGAGCCTTGATGTTGTAGGTATCCTTTCGATGGCTCCTAGCTCTAACACACACACTTTCTCATGCATGAAGAAAATCAACCACATGTGATGACCTTGTTGTTATCTCTTGTTGTTGTAGCATCAGTCCTCCATACAGTCTTGCACTAATTCTATAATCAATCTCTTGCTAACTTTCTTCTAACTGAACTTAACCCTTTCCATGAGCAATCTCCTCAATATATAGGAGAATATAGATTAGTTACTTGGATAGGAAATGATCCCAAGATATCTGGAATGCCAGCACCTGAATAACTATTCGAAAGCCAACTCACCCTTCTAGAAGATTCCCTTCTAGAAGGTTCGAGATTTTTATCTTTTTCCCCTTTAAGAACATGTTCGCACCCTAACAATGAATAAAGTGCGAGAAGTTCGCACCCCAGCTTAAGTCATCCTGCGAGAATTAGGCATTCTCGCAGGAGAATATATAGATAGCCTGCAAACATATTTCAAAGTGTAATTTCTGGAAGCAGACAACTGTAACTTTTCTCAGGAAAGTGTTCTTATTGAAGAGCTTGATTTTCCATCATCATAACATCATCATGACATCATCACAATGACCAAATTTGTGGATAACAAATGGGGTTCGAGAGTTCGGACCTCAGGAAAAAGGAGGAGAGCTAGTCCTCGAAGTCGCAAAGGGTAAATTCCCAAAGCGATCGGAAGTTGGGGTCCCAGGTCATAGCTAGAGGTCACGCTGGTGGAAGTTAAAGGAAGATCTAGCACGTTCTAGACTCTTGTTCCTGATTTCAAGGATAAAGAGAGTTGAGGGTGACTCATATCTAAACACCCGGTACGTGAAGTCTCGAAACGCCTTCTGGATAGGTGCGTGGTCATAGCCGGTGTCTATGTGGGAGAAACTTGTGCCACCGCTAGTTCTCGCAAGAGAGTTTTCATGCAAGGCTTGTAGTTTTGTTTCTTGGAGGTTCTAGTAGGAACCTGAAGAGATGCTCCAACTCAGAGAGCTAAAGACCCATTGACTGGGAGGTCAGTAGACCCCGTTGAGGTAGGGAAACTGCATTGAAGGTACTTAGGGCATGAATAATCATGCACAATGATTACAGTGAAGAGCATAAGAAGATTCAAGAATCCTGGAAGAATGGAATGCTTCTGGGATCCACAAGAAAAAGTGTTAAAGGGAGAAAGAATTTGTTGCAATTTACAGCAGCAAGTATGTTTTGGCTCGTTTGGATAGCCAGAGGAAAGAATGCTTGCAAGTTGCAAGTGTTGTTGGTAATGTCGTTGCACATTGAAGAAAGCAACAGAGAGCTGAAGAGATGGTTATAAGTCTGATAAAAGAAGCATGAAAGATTCTACTGCTATCAGATATTCAGGTAGTATAAATTTTAATGGAATTCATGCAGGTAAGAGTTTTATCACTCTTTTGCATAATTGTTGAAAGGAAATTATGGTAAGAATTTCCTCAGCCATAACTATGTTATTAAATCACATGACTATATTATTTGAATGCATACCACCAGATGTGGTAAAGGCTGTAGGCCTGTGTTAATTCAAATATTTTTAGCTTTTGAATGAACACATCAACATAGTAGAATGTCATGTTAATTTGGTTATGGGGTAATAACCAAAGAATTAAAAGATAAGAATTTGTTACAAGAATGAATGCCAGAAATCTAGTCATGTATGAGGCCAGGACATGGTTGGACATGGCAAGGTACAGATATGGAAAGATTATGAGCCAAACCAAGTACTAAAAGCTTCCTACTTTTAAATAAACTTGGGCTGCAACCTTTCTGCTAACACTAATGGACACCGCAGAATTATATTCTTGGTGTAGTGTTCGAGTCGGAAAGGAAG
>JZKD02S1466027.1:395834-409007 GCA_000966675.3 Picea glauca | reverse complement strand
TGGGTCCTTTCCATCAAACTTCCTCATATAAATCTTAGGAACATGGTTGGTCTTCAAACCAAAGTTGGAGTTTCTCCATTCTTGATTCACCTTCCTTGTGTCCTCATCATGAATTCCATGGGATGCATTTTCGCTTTCAGGTATCTTCTTTGTTATGAAATTTTTCAATACTTCCATGATCTCCCCTTTTAAACCATCTATCTTAGTATCCAACTTAGCTTCCATGGAATCCATCTTAGTATCCAACTTAGCTTCCATTGAATCCATCTTAGTATCCAGCTTAGCTTCCATTGAATCCAACTTATTTTCTAGTTCATTTATGTCCCTACGCATTTCTTCACCTTCGTCAAGAGTCCAAGAAGGATTTTTTGGAGGCTTATTTGGTGTATAAGTTCCCTTTTTGGGTGGCATGTTGGCCAAGTATCACTTCTGAACCTTGATTTTGAGGTGGTTCTGCTAAAAAATATTTCTTCTGTTGTATCTCCCAAGTTTCAGCCCTTCTGGCTATGAAACTTACTTTTATGTATTTCTCTGATATTTATTCTTTGCAATGCCACAGGTTTGATCAAAATTGGATGTTCCAAGTGGAATTTATGGTAACTTCCCCACAACTTGCTGATTTTTGGCCTTTCCAAGAGATCTCACTTGTATAGTGTTCCTTGCACAAAATAATTGATATAAAATTATGAAACTCTCACTCTAAATATTACAGACTGTCCATGATCCAATGAAACCAGCCCCATGTAATTTGGATACTCTAGGAAGAAGTTATGATTGTTTTACCTAGAACAATCATAACTTCTTCCTANTCTCACTCTAAATATTACAGACTGTCCATGATCCAATGAAACCAGCCCCATGTAATTTGGATACTCTAGGAAGAAGTTATGATTGTTTTACCTAGAACACCTTTTTGAGACTAGTCAATAGGACTAGTCAGATACCTTATCTTACACAGGGTGTATATACAAATTTAAGATGACCCAGAAGCTAAACTTTTTACCACAAATACCTTTCTAATTTTTTAAAATAAACTCTAGATTTCAGGGTCTGAAACATTACATAAAAAGTTTTATAGTGAAAATTCCGCAATGACTCAGTTTAGGATGATTCTAGAACCCTATCTTGTACAGGCTGTATATCCACAATTATAAGGCCTCAGGAGATGAATTTTGAACCCAACATACCTTGATCTATCTACTAAGTATCCTCCAAGCCGTTCCTTTTGAACCATTGTAGAAAAAACATTATAGAAAAAATTCCAAGGTATCTCGGATGTAGCAGTGAAACCCCAAGACCTTTAGCTCTGATACCATATGTTAAGAAACAAATATCAATATAGAATAGAAAATCCTCAAAAAAAGTACTCAACGCCTTAAAAAGGAGATAATTTCAGATAATAAGGCTCTTCGAGAGGGCAACCTCCTTTTACCCCACTTAAATGTTCAAGTACAAGATGATCTAAAATGAAATGTCTCCTTGGTATATATAAGAGACTATGAGGAATAATTACAACTAATGGCCTAAAGCCGACATAAATAAAATAACATTACTAATATATTATACCCCAATTAAGGGGTAATGAGCCAATATTAGGGCTTAACACAAAACAAGAAGGCAAGATAGAAGCTGAGGAGATGGTTCGAATTACACGAAGGAAGTTGAAGATAAAATAAGATAGCTTCAAGACTCCATATCTTGTGATTAACTTAGAAGAGATAGAATATCTAGAAAAAAAAAAGGAGTATCCAATACAAGACGCGAGACTAAATCGTTCATTTCCCAAGCATTAAAAACAAGTATTCATTCAACCATAAATTTTTCTAAACCTGTATAAACATAAATTGTAGATGTTCATCTTCCTATTCCATGTGTTCCTCTTTTATTCCAGACGTTCCTCTTTCATCACGTAATGTTCAAGATGAAATAAAGGAACTACAAAATACAATTCAGGAAATGGAGGTGTTAGAAAGACACATTAAAGATGAAAACATAGTCCTGAAGAAAAATGTAGCTAAATTAAAAAATAAAACAAAGGGTTTTGATAATGAGAGAAATTGTTTTATTAAGGAAGAAAAGTAATGGTATGGAAATACTCAAGAGGAAAAAAATTGTAATAAGAGCCTGAGAAACAAAATCAAGAAATTAAAATACAAGAATCAAATATCTTCATCCAGACTAGAAGCATTGTTGGAGGCATTAGAGAATGTATAATCACTAAAGTAACACAAAATTTTTGAAAGGAGTGATAATTTATTTTCTTGTGTTAGGACACACAACACCTCCAATGTGGGGAAATGTTGGGTTCTAAAAATCTACTCTTTTTGTCACTTCCATTCCATATTTTTTGTCATTTTCACATGCTACTTCATCCATTTCCCCATCATAATCCTTTCTTAAATTCCATAATTTCTATAGAAAGAGAATTTAAGGTAAATTGTTCATTATTCAACATATTTCTTCCTTTCTTTATGGAATATAGTTTAACTTGTTATTATTTTAAATAGCTATCTACCAGATTACACTTGTAGGTTGCTAATGATTGTTTCAATAGCTGACTCATTCATTTGCAAGGATGGAGGCACTTCCATATCAAATCCAAATTTATCAAAGATTCCAAATAAACGTATTAAGATTTCCCAGCTACCATCTTGGTCCACGGAGTCTCCAGATCAGTACATAAGTAAACTCAAACTACAGTCATTTAAGCCATTCTAGAATAGCAAAGCTCGTTTTGCAAAATGAATTTCACACAAATGATGGAGAATATCAAAAATATGGAACATGGGTTTTAAGGAAGTTAATGGTCAAATATTAAGGAATTATTGAATTATTACTATCATAGGATTGAATTTTCTCTTTACTATGTTTTATTGTTCACTCTGTTTTAGTTAGAATTACTATGTTTTCGGAAAGTCATAGTTTCTTTCTTATAACATTCATATTGTGGAATTTATATCAATATTTAGCTCCTTTCACATATTTACATTAATTAATAATGAACTAAATCCTTACACATACAGTTTTGTATACTTCATAATATTACAAACCCGAGTTGATAATTTAATGCATCAAATTCATTCAAGTGAATTTGACTGATAGGATCCACCTCAATCGTTGGATCTATGATGATTGTTTTGAAAAATGAGATTCACATGTTGTCATAGCTTGTCAGTTAGGGTGATAAGGATTCCAAAATGGTAGAGAGCATGCCCTAAAGGGTGACACATGTCATATTTTTATTGTGAAAAATGAAAGTAGGCCCAGTTGGACGTGGAGACCTTTAGGTCATCGAATTAAATATCAAACGTTGAATATGGAGCAATGAGAATATCTCCATCATTCATCACAGAGGCTTTGGTCAGAGTAGATTCTGATAGTTCCAAAAAATATACTTCAATGAAGAAGGACCCTAATGGCCAACAACAGTTGTTGATTGAAGAGCATAAGCGACACAACAAAAATCATAGATCTATCACGAGTTTCACTTGTCTTCAGGGGTGACAGATGTTAAATTTTGATTGTGCCAAATGAGAGTGGGCCAAGTTGGGAGATAATATATTTAGGATATCATCTCAACCATTGATTTTTCATGGCGAGTGTATCTCCACCATTCGTCAGAGAAGCGATTGTAGTGGACTAGGTTACCTTCAACTAACATACTCTGACAAAAAAATTCAACATATTGAAATTGTTAGATCAGTTGGAGTGTGAGTGATCAGAGTAGACTATGATTATAGGTAATCCGACAATCAAGGACTTCAAGAATTCTTATGATTCATAGAATTACAAGTAGGAGAGATTCAATATCAACCATAGATCGTCCTGGGTCCCACCTGATTAGTTAATGAGAAAATGAAGAGGCGGGTGTTAACTGTTGGTCAACTCGAGGCACCAAAGAAATCATGGTCATTGATCCCTACTTTCAAGGACCATTGGATCCATTAGATTATCTCATCAAAGAATGGTGGTTGAAATAAAATTTTATGATTGTGCTCTTACTATCTCGATGATGAAGAAGGAAACTGGATCATTGTCGATCATTGGACTAGTGGCAAGGAGAGAACGGATCACCAGTCCACATGTAATATTGGTTTGATATAAACACTGCTAATTGTCGCGGTGATGTGGAGTATTTCGGTACCCCAATGATCCTGACATCAGGGAAAGAAACAAACGGATGAGATATTATCATAAGTCCAATCAGATGATGGCTATGTGATGGGGAAGTGTTGAGTGTTCCAGTGATAAGAAATTAAATATCGATGGTCGTGATCAATCCAAGGTATACATATGGAGTATTATGAGAGAAAATATCCCATGAATAGATTGTGTACAATAGAAGAAAAATTGAAGACTAGTTTTCAAACCCAATTGAATGGAAAATAGAGGATCTAGAGTCGACTTCATGTACATGATTTTGGGGTATGTGGACAAATCGATGAGAGCATGAAGTCTATAAATCAAAATGAAAAAATAATATCAAAACGTGTCTGAGTGTGAGAGAGTGGGTAGTAAAATACAAGGTCTGAGCCTCCGAGGTCTGATGATGTTGGAGAATGAAAGGAACATCATGAAAGGGTTTTTGGGAAGTGAAAGGACAAAGGAACTTCTGAAAGTATGCAAAGTGTAAACTATGACAACATAGAAAAAAAAGCATTCTTGTGAATGGTTGAAGGAAAGAGATAATCTAGTATTATTGATAGTTTGAGGAGAATTATGTTTCTAGTAAAGTTTGTATCTACATTCAGTGTTCAGTTGGTTCTCAAAAAAGGGGATTGGTATCTCTTACAAGTTGGTGTCTATAAAAATTATTTCTGATTTATTGCTTGGCCAAGGGGATTGGTGTCTCCTACAAGTTGTTTCTTGCAAACATTATTGTTGAGATGGTGATTAGTCAAGGAGATTGGTGTCTCCAGCAGGTTGGTGCCTGCAAGCAGTGTAACAGTAAGTTGTTGCCTGCAAGATTTTATAAATATTTTTTTGTGGTTTTCTCCCATTTGGGTTTCAACATTAAATCTTTGTGTAATATGGATTGCATGGTTGTTTATTTATCATTAACTTCAATAATTGGTAAAATTACATATTGATAGATATTTTAAAGAAATATTGTGGTAAAGTGAAATCTGTCCAATACTGATTCACCCCCCCTCAATATTGTTGAATATTCCAACACAAAATAGGCACCCTTCTTATCCATATTTTTTGGAAAGAGCATAAACAACCACACTTTTTTCCCTTATTGTCAATGATATCATAATAATATCTAAATATCTTGGTCACCCATTTTTTTTTCTTTGAGGATGAAATTCATTGTTCTATAAAATACTTGAGGCTTAGATGATCAATTTTAATTTGTAAGTGTTTCCATAATAGATACGGATGCCATAGATCCATGACATGAACAACAACCAACATTTCTTTTTCATATATTGATTAGCCCAAATGTCTCTTTGAAAGTTGTTTTCTATTCAAATCTAAAGGCATGCCATCTTCCATGAGGACTGCCCCAATTCTTTTCCCTGAAGCATTTCATTCCAACAAAAAAGTCTCGGTGAAGTCGAGAAGTTCCAAGGTAGGAGGCATGCACATATCGTATTTCAAGGCCTGGAACGATCGATGAGAAACTAGATTCGAAGAGAAATAATTATTTTTAAGGAGAACAATGATAGGTGCTGCATTTTTTCCATAATTCTGAACAAACTTGGGATAATATATCATTAAAACCATAAAACCACACAATATATTAAGACTTTTAGGGTGAGAGAAGTCCTTCATAGCTTCAATTTTATTATAATCCACATGTATACCATCCTTCTCAACAATATGACTTGGGTACTACACTTCTAAGGCTCCAAAGGCACATTTAGAATGTTTGAGAAAATGTTTACGATGAGAGAGTAGATGGAGAACTTGATCCACATGTGAGAGATGGGATTTCCAAGTTTTACTATAGATGAGAATATAATCAAAGAAAACTAAGACAAAATGATGGAGGAAAGGAAAAAATACATGATTCATGAGACTTTGGAAAGTGGGGGGAGCATTACACATGACATTTTAGGGAACGACCAAGAAATCATATTGACCATCATGAATTCTAAATGTAGTCTTCAGAAAGTCTTCCTCTTTCATATCTATCTGGTGCTATCCATAACCTAGATCAAGTTGAGTAAAGTACTAAGAATCGATTAATTCATCCAATAGGTTATCAATGACAAGAATGGAAATTTTTTCTTTGATGGCACAAAATTTTGGACACATGCACCATGTTCCTTATTTATTTAGTAATATGACCACAATATAAGAATATGGTTTGGTACTAGGATGGATAACACCTGCTTCAAGAAATTCTTGAACAATTTTCTCAATTTCGTTCTTCTTACAAAGGGATGACGATAAGGGAGAACATTGGGAGTAAGGTTTCCCATAAATAGAGGAATGGAATGGTCATGAACACCATGGGAAGGGGTAAGTCCATGGGGAGTGGTAAAAACGGTTTGGTGTTGGGAGAGGATAGATTGGAGTTCAAAATGCACAAAGGGTGTCTCAAGTTCTTAAATGGAATGAATATGGGAAATAATTCATGAATGACCTTTTTTTAGGATCTTTTCCATTCGATGGGAACTAATGATCTTAGGGGAGCCTGTTGTGATTCCTTGGAACTTATGCTATTGTCCCTCCTATTGGAATTGCATGGTCAATTCCTTAAAATCCATGAGGATGGGGACTACAATGTGTAACCATTCATCATTGAGAACAATGTCACAACCACCCATGTCGGTAGAAAACATATGATATTTCAGGTGATACTAAAAAATTTGTAGGAACACATTCACAATGACCACCACATTTCATGGAACCACCATTGGTAATCATGATTTGAAAATTGTTGACGACACAGATATACAAATTGATTTCCTAGGAAATGTGACAGTGAATAAAATTATGGATGATTCCACTGTCAATAAGGATTATGACTTTCCTATTCTTAATGTAGACAATTAGCTTAAGGGTTTGGGTAGAAAATAAGTCAGTGAGGGGATGCAGTGAAATCAATGCTTCAAATTCTAGTGGAAAGTAGCATCATCAGTTGTGGGTAGCTCTTCCAAAGGGGAAGATTCATCCTAATCATTATAAACATCCTCATAAATGGCCTTAAAAATATTATGTTCGATACACTTGTGCCTAGGAAAATATTTTTCATCAAAATTATAGAAAAGAACCTTGAGTTTGAATTCATGCATTTTTTCCCGAGTTAATTTTTGGATCTTGAGAGGGTTGGCATGAGGCGAAGGATTGGTAGGTGCAGGGCAAAGAAGAAAATATTTTTTTTTGTTTATAGGAAAAGACATCCTGTTGTTCTTCCTTTGTGACTTTATTAGCTTCCAACCAAGTCTATGAGTGAGCCATGATGACCTAGGATCGAGATTCATCCTTTAGGCCACTAATAAAAAATTCCCTAAAGAAGGAATATGTCATGCCCTACATTTTCAAATCCAAGTCCTCAAAGGAGGTTATGAAGTCATGATCTATGCCAGACGGTTTCAACTTGGGAAAATGACCTAAATAGTGGGTGTTGGTGTCAAAGCATTCATCAAGCCCTACAACATAATGTTACAGGAAACATATCCATGGTGTTCATTTTTACACCATTGACACCATTACCAACATTCAGGACCCATATATAGAATAGCATAATGAATTTTTTCCAACTATCAGTAATTCCATGCAAAGAAAAATAATGCTCCATTTGGGTGACCAATCTCGTGGGATCATAGCCATCAAATTTATTGACCCCAACTCTAGGAAGAAGGGTTTCAAAAGGAAAGGGGTTGGAATGAAAGGCCATAGTATGGGAGGAGTTAACACGATCTACTTGGGAGGGTTTTTCATGGAAGGCGAGGTCCTAGGATCGGTTCAACAAATGGTTGAGAGTGGCATTGAGGGTGTCAAATTTTCCCTCTAGTTTGTCAAATCGACCTTCAACTTTGGAAAATTGGGTATGAAATTGGTTCTAAAAATTGTCAAACTAGGCCTCATTCTATTTTATTTTGGCCTAAAATTCTTGGGTGTGAGTGGTATCCATGTCGAATATTTGGGTTCTTAGAATGGGGAGTGGTTCCACTGAAAAAAGGAGGATAGGTGATAAATATCTCTGCGATCAGGGAAACAAGTGAAATCTAATAAGATATGTGTCAAATAAGGGTGTTGGGAAGGGTGGGTGGGACCACAAAATAAAAATATTATAAGTGATAGGTACCATGACAATCAGGGAAAAAATGGGAATCCAATGGGATAGGATGAAAATAAGGGTGTCGATAAAGGGGTAAATTCCACGTGGAAAAAAAGTATTAAAAATGATAGGTACCATGGTGATCAGGGTGACGAGAGGAATCCAATGGGATAGGTCCCCAATAAGGGTGCCAACGAGATCACTATACTTTTTTTCTTACTCCTATAAAGTTATACTACGACCTGAAGAATACTACACTGATGAAATGCCCAAATTATTAACAGGAAAAGTTTTGTAGGAATTTTGAAGCCAGATTGCAGGAGGTAGGGTTGCACGATAATGGATCTCGTCTGATCCTTTTTTGTTTTATGTCTTTCCCAAGGGTTAGAATTTTTAGGATTCCTACAGACAAGGGTTTTCCATGTGCTATAGATCTATGATATATGTTCTAGGTTGAATAATAGTACTCATCCAAATATCTCAGGGAACCAACTAAGGAGGTTTGATCGTACCCTTAGTATTACTACCAGATTACCAAGGTACTAGAGAGTATCTTCCTAAGTGTTTTTCTCAGTGTCACTATAGCAGTCAGGTGGTCGATCGATTGATCTAGAGCTAGTTTTAGGAGACCTAGGGGACTCCCAGTATAATTGACGATATGCGGGAGTGATGGTCATCTATAGATTATGTCTAATGTTGTACTAATCAAAGGGTGCCAACATGTATTACAAAGTTTTCCAACTAGGTGAAATTCTTGTTTCAAGTAACCTCGTGAAACCGTATGTATTTCCTGCTTGTAGTCTTCCCCACTATAGTTTTACCTATTGAACAATAGATCTTTGTTCTTTAAAGACATTGGCAGTACATGTCTCTACCATGGAAAAACATTCCTCTAGTTTTTGTAGAGGAAAGTTCTTTGGTACCACTTCTTAGGTACCATATGTATTATAATAAGAAGAAAACAAACATATTGCAACAAATATCAATAGAACAAAAAGTGTAGAGAACCACAACACCAAAAATTATACCTTTATTGATAGGAAGAAATGTTCACTTTCCTCTTCGAGGGGGAAATATCCAACAGAGAAACTCTCTATTACAATAATTCTCAATACTATGTTTTCTCATTCCTCCTACTCTTATCTATATTAATTCCATCTTCTAAAGAACATTCTAGAGAAAGATCTTTATAGAAGTGGAAGATAATATTAAGTATTCTTACATTATACTTTTATACATTATTAAATAGACTTTATTTAATAATATTAGACTTTATTAAAAGGAAAATATATTATTATATCTATATGAGGGGTTAGGGAGGTTAGGTTTGTACCATATGGTTGAAAGCTTGAACCAGTACAATGGTTGGGGAAATTACCTACAACAGAGAAGTTGCATATGGAGAATATATTGGACAAGAAAATATTTAAGAAAACCAAGAACGCGAAACAATATGAATATCTAGTAAAATGGAATAATTATCCAATGGAATATGCTACATGGATTAATTTTGAAATCTTATAGAAAAAAAATAACAATGTTGAATACCTCATGGACAAGAGTCTATGAAGAAACTATTCCTTGGGTGTCTGATGTAGAAGCCTCACTTGAAAGCCAAAAACCTAGCCTCTAGAAGGTCTAGAAGGTGAAACCAATTTACTAAGGGAGTGGTTTCCCTTAAGGATAGAATTATCTCAAGAAATAAGGGATTTTCCCCACCAAAATTGTAATCATTGTTTTTAAGCAGATTGATAGGTAGAAAATGTAGGATTGATTTGATATTTTCTTAAAATAATGGATTTGATCAAAACTTTGTGGATATTTATCAAATCATTTCTTCACTATGTATAAGAATTTATCTCGAGTTGAAGAAGATAGAATTGGGTGTGGTTTTAAACTATGAAAAAAAATTGTTTTTATGTTCATTAATTTTCATTCTTTTTCCATTTCATTGAATAATATTTTTTTTTTAATATCTTCAGTGTATTCCTTGGTATATAGTGTTCATTTATATTAATTGATAGAGATAAATTGTGTTATGGATGACTGGTATGGAAAATCAATGAGTTGTGAAGAGATCGAATAAGCTACATGAACATTCCATTATCAAAATTGAGGAACATTGACGGTCAAAGAGAAACCAATGAACTGTAATGCTCTGGTAAATGAATGTTTCTCTTCAAATCAAGGGTATGTTTTACTATTTATTATTGCATCCATATTTCTCTATTCTTATTATCTAAGCATTAAAATATCTTTGGTGGGTAGTCATATGCCAAAACTAACCATAAAATGTGGCTGTAGAATAAGCATTTAGAATGGGAAATTGCATCAGGTTTACTTTTAATTGGTTGTCAACAAAAAACTTCACTAGTCAAATGAAATTGATTTTCAGTTTGGAGAATATAGACATTGTCATAGTTATGTCACAAGAGAATATCAAATTGCATGCTTTCCATTTGGTTATAAATATTGACATATGTTTTACAAACACATGGTTTAAAAGAAGTATAGGATACAAGGATTAATGAGCACAATTCATATATATTTATGTTGTTGTTAACCTAATATAGATTCAAACTAGAGTGAGGAGACAAAGGTACATTAGAAACAATTTTTTTTACTTCATATGTATGAAAGGTAAACATTTTGTCACCTACACCAATCATGGTTGACTATAGTTGACCATGGTTGACAATGGTTACTTTGACAATTGTTTTCCATAGATTACCATGGATGGCCATGACCATGGTTGATCATGAATATGGATGAAATTCAACATGTTTGACCTTAACTATGACTATGGTTGATCATTACCAAGAGTATGGTTTACTATCGTTGACCTTACCATGGTCAATTATGGTTAACCATGGTTGATATTGACATGTACCAAATTTAAGTATGGTTGATCATGGTTGACCTTCACCATGTTTCACTATGGTTGACCTTCACCATGGTTCACTGTAGTTGACCATGACCATGGATGATTATGGTTAAAGAGGGTTGAATATGGTTTACCATGCCCATGGTTGACCTTCGTAGACCATGTCCAACTGATTATGGTGGTCCATGTTGATTATAATTAGACAAGGTTTAATGTGGAACTATCGCATTGCATTTCTAATCAAGTTTTGTTTTTCACATTGATACATCGAGTTTTTTTCATCGCATTATAACAACAGGTTATGTTTGTAACATGACATCTTAAGGTTATGGTCATCAAATTATGACATAGTTTTTTCATTTGTCACATTATGTCATTGGAATCGGCTTGTCACATTCTTATAGTCGGTTATGTTCATCACATTGTGACGTCAGGAAATGTTCCTATCATTGAAATGTTGGTCTATGTTTGTCACATTGCCACATTGGTTTGTGTACATGACATTGCGATAATGGGTTTTTTTTATACATTTATTTTCCACTTGATCACCTAATGGTAATAATCTAAAGGTTAGTGGTCTAAGACACTAAATTATGCCATTTTCCCCTTGAGTATACACCACCTTTTTCCCAGTCATAGGTTGTCCCTTTATAACATGTGACCAAATATGAAAGTAGGGAGCGACCAAGTCTGTTACTCTCAATTTAGGAATGGTTACAAAGAGATGGGATCAAGCTCATATTTCTCATAACTTAACCTTGAGAATATTGTTATTTGGATTGTCTAAGAGTTATCCACCATCTCATATATTTCATCCTAGATATTGAGGATATCTCATGGGAAAAGAGGATGAAAAGAGAAAGTAAGTTTATATTGTCAGATTAATCATGGAGCTTGGGCAAGGAGTTTGGATAGATATTTACGAGCCTATCACAGTGTAAGTTGTAAACTGTTTCATTTTATCAATAGGACATGCATGTGACTTTCCCCCTTATTTGATTGCATATGATTATCATAATATTTGGAGAGAATTAGGATTTTCATGTTATATCATTAGATCTATTACAAATATATACATGAAACTTTTGATATCGTGAAAGGATTTGTTTTGTGTCTTCATGTGTGTAAATCACATTGACAAGGGAGAAGGACTTCTTCAAGAACAAAAACAACAAGTGAGTGTGCATGGACAACCATCAGGTCACCAAGGAATCCATTTGATTCCATTCACTCATAAATAATTTCCATGTATGATTTAGACCTAGGAAGGTCCACCTTTTATATCTCTATTATATCTTAGGTCTAGGGAGAGCCTAAGGGAGATAACTCCTACAGGGTGTAATTATCCTAGAATAGTTTTGGTTGTTGCATTGCAATGTTTGGAAATGTATGTCACATTGTGAAATCAAGATATGTGCATCACATTTTAACGTGAGGATGTGTTTGTCACATTGTGACAATAGGGAAATTTTCTTCACATTTCAACGTTCATTTATGTTCGTCACATTGTGACATTACTATCCACATTGAAACAACAAGGCAATGTTTGTCACATTGCGACATTTGTTTATGTTCATCACATTGTGACATTACTATTCATATTGTGATGAAAGGGATTTGTTTGTCACATTATGATGTTTGTTTATGTTCAACACATTGTGACATTGTTATGTTTTGCAAATTGCAACATTACAATGTTCATCACATCGGGATGTTACTATGTTTGTCGCATTGCAACATTACCATGTTATCAGATTGTAATGTTTAGTTATGTTCATCAGATTGTAATGTTGGGCTATGTGCATCACATGAAAAGGTTGGTTTTTCTTTGATGTGTTACAAAAATGATTTTTTGGCCAAGTTTTGTCTTAAAAGTCTAGCAAAGAGTTTCATTTGTGACAAGGACATGAACTTTGAACTGATGTGATATATTACATCGAAGAAAACTTAGAATCATACTTTTTCTAAGGACATTGATAACAAATTATATTTAATTGAAAAATATATCCCTTCCAAATAAGCATATATAAAATTAGACTATGCATTTATGCAC
>JZKD02S1466027.1:366327-391435 GCA_000966675.3 Picea glauca | reverse complement strand
GAAAATGTCTCCTTGGTATATATAGGAGACTAGGAGGTATAATTACAACTAATGGCCTAAAGCCGACATAAATAAAATAACATTACTAATATAATATGCCCCAATTAAGGGGTAGGGAGCCAATATTAGGGATTAACACGCTCCTCTTTTTGGTGTTGCTAATTGAGATTGTGAGGAAAACACAAAGGAAGGGGTTAAAAGAAACTATGATTTATAGTAGTAAAATATTTAACCAAAATCCATTTATGACTAAATGTGATTGATTCAATGGTATTATTTTTGTGGATAGATTTATACAAGTAACGTGGTCTCATACAACTAGTGTTTTCATACAAGGGAACTCTAGGAGAAAGTTATTTTTCATATTCAACCCTTCAAGTGTCACAAAGGTGTTAGATTCTTTGATGCCATGCTGTTTTCTTTATATATATATATATATATATATATATATATATATATTAAAATGAAATAAAATTTTCGTCATTTTTTTTTCTTATATTGAAATATTTTATAAAGATATGAAAGATATTTATATGTTTTGACAAATTTAAAATATCTTCATGTGAATATAAATATAAAACAAAAATATTATCTAATTATATAATATTGTTAATTTTTGAAATTATTCTTTTATGACAAGAATAATAGAGAATCAAAACATTGCAAATCATTAATGTCTATGTGAAATGATCAAAAGTAGAAATCTCTCAAGGTGTGTGAACTTTCAACTTATGTGGTCTTGGTCTCGTTAGGAGTTTAGAAAAGATGGTTAGCATAAATAAGTGATTGTTGGGAAATAAATATATAAATTCCAATATACTATGAAATTATGAACTTCTTATTAACATAAATAAGTACCTTCTGGAAAGAGGATATAAATTTCAATATTTTATTATACCATAATACTTAGATTCTTCTTGAGCTCCAAGTATAAGTATTTCCAATTTTCTCTCAAATTACTAATGTCTAAGTGCCATCGTTAGGATCTCTATTTTCCTAAAATGTTTAAACTTTTAACTTAAATTTTGTTAGCTTTTTAGCTCGGGAGGTACTTCACATGTTTTGTCTTCTATGCGGATGTTACCTTAATATTTACACTACCATGCACTTAACTTTGTAATAGTTTTTATAAAGTTGTTTTAAGTGGTTCTTTTATTAAAGTGACTTTTTAATAAAGTGTACCTTCTATTTTTAAAGTGAATTTATTTTCGTAAAGCACTTATGTAATAAAGTGAAGATCACTTTAATTTAAATGAGACATTTTGGAGGGAATGGATCATGACCCTTGATCTTGAAAAAGGAAAGATCTAATCTTGGCCTTTGGATCTAGGGTTGCAGAAGGTGAAAAGACACTTTAGGGGGGAAATGTATTGGGTAGTGTGCAATACACATCGAGAAGATGAGAGGAGTTGAGTTAGAGAGATTTTATGAGTAAGATTGAGAGAGGAAAGTGAGAAGCAAAGAGGGAACGTTTTCCAAGGAAAGAGAGCGTGATTCGTGATAAAACGTTTTTGTGAATTTTTGGCCGAAATATTTTTCTGCTGTGGGAGGCTGTATTGTATGGATCTGTATAGTCTGTACGATTTCATACAGTCTATACAGTCATATCGTTATTGCATAGAAAATGAGGTATATTTATGTGGGATAGATTTGGTGTTGTGAGGTATGTTCCTTGGCTGGAAATGTCATTTTTCTACTAATATGTACTTTCCTGAAGATGAATAATAGATCTCTCTCTCTCTCTCTCTCATTGGGTTTCCCCACATTGGGGTTTTCCTTGGTATTTGCCTAAATTTTTGTGTGTTATGGGTTGTTTTCCACTGTGTTATTTCCGCTGCTATTTTTCTTAGCAATGTGTATTTATGCTTATGGTAATTTTTGAATGTGTTTTTTATGCATTTATGAATTTTATGAAGAAAATTATCTCTAGGTTGCTAAGTGCTTGACAAAATATTAGCTTGTTGATTTTTGTCATTAAAAATTTACATGGTATCAGAGCTTGCGCTCTAAGTGACAGTGGGCAGTGTGATTTTTGGGCAAAAGGGCGTGATTTTTTTCCTTGAATTGTGATAGGGAATATGGATGAAAGAATTATATATGGGGATCGATTGGATGGCATTTCCAATGACTTGTTGTGGAAGGTTCATTTGTCATCCATTGTCAATGATATAGTTATGTCAAATTTGTTGTAGCAACTCTTATAGCAGATCCTATTGCTTTGGACTTGCATGAGGTCAAGGAAGCCAAAGATTAGAAGATTATTCTGGATGGGGTGAAGGATCACCTTATCTCACACTTGGCATGGAAAAATATTGCCAAGTAGATGTGGGATGCACTTAAGAACTTGTTCGAGGTGAAGAACGAGAGCCGAAAGATGGCATTGAAGGCTAAGTTGCATGATACCAAGATGGGTAAGGATGAGAGTGTATCTTCTTATCTTACTTGGGTAGCTCAAGTTAAATATGAGCTGGAAGTTATTGGAGAGGTCATTATGGATTCTGAGCTGGTGAGGATAGCCTTAATTGGATTCACCAAAGAATGGGAAGTCTTCTTGAAGTGCATTGTGGGATGTGAGAATCTGACAGATTAGAGAAGATTGTGGGATGATTTCACATAGGAGAAGATCCGAGAAAGATATTAGAGAGGTGAACAGAAGACAAAAAAAGTTGATAAGAATGTTTCTCTTGTTGCAAAGATAAATAAGAAAGGAAGTTCTAGAAGGGACTTGAGTAAAGTTATATTTTATTGTTGTAACCAATTGGGGCACCTTGCCTCTCAATCTCCTGGGAGGAAGAACAAGAAGAAGAAGAAGAAAGAGTCATAGGGGCCTAAGACAGTTGCTACAATAGCCGTGGAGGACTTTGCTTAAAAGTTCGATAGGGTATTTTCTTTGGTGACCCTATTTTCCAGTGTCGGAAACAGATGATTCGGAGGTGATGTCATATGGATTGTAGATAATGGAGTCTCTGGCCACATGATGATAATATGGTGAGTATTCCCAGATTTCATAGAGATTGGTCCTAGCCGACAAGTGGTAAATGAAGGTGGTATGGCGAGAGATGTACATGGAGTTGGGAATGTCAAATTCCAACTCAAGTTTGGGGAACTCTTGGAGCTTGATGGAGTTCTCTTTGTTCCAAGGTTGAGGGTTTACTTACTCTCAGTCTCATCCTTGGAGGATGTAGGATATTTCATATTGTTCAAGAGAGAACATGTATTTATATACAGGCAGGGAGTGGACCCGATAGAGATGCAATTGATCGGTAACTGGGTGAATAGGTTATATATGTTGAGAGGACAGTCTTTGATGTATCATTTAGTGTTGGATTAGGAGTGTGAGGAGGCTTCTGAGATTGCGGTGGCGCCAAGGTATCCGTCTTTCATTCCGAGAGAAGAGAGTAGGTCTCTTCTGAGCACTGGAAGAAGGCTCAGCCAGGTTGATCAAACTGATGCTCAAGATGAAGTGAGCTCAAGGTTCCGAGAGGTTGCCAGGAGAAGATATTGTAGTTCAAGTTTTGTGTAGGTGTTGTGGATGACTCCAGGTTTAGAGTGAGCTCCAACAGAGAACAATGTGATGGGAGTAGATGATGGAGATGGCAGCGAGTACATCCCTCACTAAGAAGGAGTGTTATCCTTTTATCTTGGGAGGTACTCTGCATGTTTTTTCTTGTATGCAGATGTTATCTTAATATTTACACTACCAAGCACTTAACTTTGTAATAGTTTTTGTAAAGTTTTTTTAAGTGGTTCTTTTATTAAAGTGACTTTTTAATAAAGTGTACCTTCTATTTTTAAAGTGACTTTATTTTCATAAATCACTTATGTAATAAAGTGAAAATCGCTTTAATTTAAATGAGACATTTTGGAGGGAATGGATCATGACCCTTGATCTTGAAAAAGGCAAGATCTAATCTTGGCCTTTGGATTTAGGGTTGGGGAAGGTGAAAAGACACTTTGGGGGTAAAATGTCAATTTCATATTATCAAAGAATGCATTGGGTAGTCGGAAAGACACATTGAGAAGATGAAAGGAGTTGAGTTAGAGAGATTTCTTGAGTAATCTTGAGAGAGGAAAGTGAGCAACAAAGAGGGAACGATTCCCGAGAAAACTTTTCTGTGAGTTTTTGGCCAAAAAAAATTTCTATTGTGGGAGGTCGTACTATACAGATCGATACAGTTCGTATGATTTCGTACAGCCGTATGGGTTTTGGCATGGAAAACGAAGCAGATTTCTGTGGGACAAATTTGGTGTTGTGAGGTTTTTTCCTTGGCTGAAATGTTATTTTTCTATTGGTATGTACTTTCCTGAAGCTGAATAATTGATCTCTCTCTCTCGTTGGGTTTACCCACATTGGGGTTTTCCTTGGCATTTGCCTAAATTTCTCTATGTTATGGGTTGTTGTCCACTATGTTATTTCCACTGCTATTTTTCTTAGCAATGTGTATTTTTGCTTATGGTAATCTTTGAATGTGGGTTTTATGCATTTATGAAAATTATGAAGACAATTATCTCTAGGTTGCTAAGTGTTTGATAGAATATTATCTTGTTGATTTTCATCATTAAAAATTGACAAATTTTTCTCATCAAACATCAATCAATAGATTGATTACAAATATAAAAGATATGATTTACAAATGATAAAATGAAATCAAGTAAAAATTAGTTCACAAATAAATCTTAACCTAAAATTTAAAATCCTTATATAAATTAATAGACAAATATAAAGGATTTGATTAACAACTTACTAAAAAAAATACAACAAATATAAATAATATTACTTACAAATGTTGAAATTCAATCAACTAATAATATTAAAAAAAAAAACAATCACATCTATATCTCATATTTACAATTTGTGACATCTTCCTATTAAACCAATGCTCACGGCATATGAGTGATAAATGATCATGTACAATATATATATATAGACAGATAAACACCTTCATTTTAAGTAAACCATTGAGGGGACAAAGTTCTCCACATGGATATGCATTATATCTTATGGTTGATTGAGACAAAGTTTGTTGTGTGTAAATATTCCATAAATGTGGAGTTCAAAGGGACAAATATTACATAAATTTGGAGTGCAAAGAGATGGTACTTATATTGGAAAATTAAAAGTCGAAGGAATATCCAAGATACTCATATTAGAAAATTCAAGATAACTGTAATTTTTCAAAATTGGTTTGTTAACATGTTTTGAATGATAGTTTAAATCGTGCAAGCTTTCCAAATGCATCATACACTAAATCAGTAATCTTTCCTATAATTTTGGATAGGTTTCAAAATGTGAAAATCATTTTTTATCTTGCCAGACTTGCATGTTCATTTTGGGTGGCTAAATGGTAAAATCGTGGTAAAGTACCCTAAAAATTTCGAATATTGATTTTAAAATTTTAATGTGATGGATGGGTCCCTTGTATTATACAAAACCATAGAGATTTTGAGTGATCGTTCCTGCTAGGTTAAGAGACTCTCATTATTTCCATTCATATTTATTAGCATCATCTATTAAGGATGATATTTAGAGTGAATTCTTCTAGAATATATAATGATACTATCTATCAACCAAATTTATTCTTTTAACATATATTGTGATTGATTCTATCAACCAAATTTATTGTTCTCTTGATTTTTTCAATATGTGTTTATTTATTGCAACTGAGAAAATCAAGTCTACACCCTTAGCAAGTCTACACCCTTGGGTGGGAACATCTACCTATTATGTTATAAAACAAAAGAAAAAATATCTATGACATCTACTGGAATATTTACCTATTATGTTATAAAACAAAAGGGAAAATAACTCTTGCATCTACAAACAATAATGAAATCCATGTTGTTATCCTTCATATTATATTTCATTAAAATTGATATCAATTATCTAAAATATCTTGTGTATACCTTTTTTTTAATAATTAATTCTAGTTTTATTATAAATTAATTCACGATTAAAATAAATAAAAAACACTAATATAATATTTATACTTTTGTATTAACAAAACTCCAAGAAGCAATACATACAAGAGTTATTCTTGAGTACTATAATATTTATACTTTAAACTCACTATTTACTCACTTTAATAACCCTAACCCTAATAAATTTAATGGTGTTTTTCCAGGGACATATCAAAATAATGCACCTACTCCTTTCAAGTAGCACAATCAACATTCAATCAACCCATTCCAACCCTAAAAGTCCTTAAGAAAAATGTTAAAATAGCCATTAAATTGTTTTAAAATCTTCTCTTCACCGTATATTTCTTGGGCATTTTTAAAAGTGCCTCTTCACCATCTAATTCTTGGGAATATTTCGGCTTTAGTAAGTATTGTGTGACACATTATTCCAAAACAAAAAAAATAATTGTGTAAATATATTCATAATATTTGAAACCTTGGTTAATATTTTGATATGTTTGGTTACATATTATCTTGGAGAGATCCAACAAGTTGATGTCACGCGTGCACCTCGATGATGCCACATAAAATAAGTGTAAACGTTATGTACACTAATACCAAAAAAAAATTGTAATGAGGATTTTGTTTATCCTTTGAATTCTTTCTCTACAAAAATAATTCATTACACTAATACAAAATCCAAGAGAGAGAAAAAAAGATATACTAGATGACCTTTTCTTCATTCCCATACACTGGTATTGATTAATTGGGTTGGTTGTCATTCATGTCAATCTTTGAAGAAAGTTTGTTAATGAATTTTAGTAGCACAAAGGTTTGGGTAATGGCCCCAAGTTTGTTTGATGGATAATGGTATGAGTTTAGATATATTTGCAGGTAATACTATTCTAGATGGATAGTACATGTCATCTCATTTTCAGTGGCATGTGGAACGTCACATAACTCCTCACGGTTAGAGATTTATGGCCATGTAATGTTGGAGAACCCGCATGAGTCATCTAGGAGCCCCAAAAAGTCAAAGTTTTTGCAAAATAAATTATTTAAATAATAAAGTTACTGGAGAACTCCCTAAAATAAGGAAAGTGGGATGCTACATGAAAGTATAAATAAGAGGCATAGTTCTTTCATTTAATAACACTTGAACATATTGAATATATTTTGTTGTGTAATTCATATTGCAAGTACTCATTGATACATCTGAAGTTGTGAAAGTTTGAGGTAGCATGAAGGGTTGACAGAAAAATTTTTGGAATTACAGTGAATACTATAAAACCCTAATTTATGAGATGCAAGTGGGATGACAGTGTATTAGGGTGCGTACATACACGGGCTAACAGTGTATTAGGGTACGTACATATGCGGTGTGGAAGTGTATTAGGGTGCGTATTGTAAGTTTTAAACATGTGAAGTAAACCAATGCATATAGATTCTTAAGAAAAACAAAATTTAATCAATGGCTCATACATAGAGTACACAGATATTTTATACCGGAAACCCTCAACCGGGAAAACCTTTCTTATATTCATTATATCTCGAATTTATCCATTCACCATACAATATACACAATGTTTTTAGGTATTTCATAGATACAAAAATCCTAATCCATTAATCTGGGATTAATTTACAAAACCGCTAAAAATAGAAAAATCCGCTAAAAAATGCAAAAACAGCCCAAAGAGGGATCGTCAGATGCAGTTGTCATATCTGACGTGCCCACACAAATAATATAACACATACCCAACATTCTCCCACTTTTTTTTTTCTTTTCATCCAGGGGTCCAGGGGATTATATAGTCAACAATCCAAGGCAACAATGCCCATTGTTACTCTACACCAGGAGAAATTTTCTATGGTTACAAACTTTGTCAATGAATCTGCAACATTCTTCAAAGTGTCAACCTTTTCCAACAACACCTTATTTTCCTTAACCATGTTTCTCACAAGGTGATACTGAACATCAATATGCTTTGTCTTTGAATGATAAGTTGGGTTTTTTTCCAGGAAGATTTCACTCTGACTATCACAATCTAATCTAACTTCTTGTTTTACCAACCCAATACCTAAACATAATCTTTGTAACCATATTGCTTCCTTGCTTGCATGAGTGGTTTCCATGTATTCAACTTCTGTAGTTGAAAGTGCCACTACAACTTGTCTTTTTCTCATCCAAATAATTGCTCCTCCAAATAGGTTAAACACATACCCACTTGTAGATCTTCTGCGATCCATATGTCTAGCCCAATATGCATCAACAAAGCCATGTATTTCCAACACTCTATCCAATCTTGGTCTTCCTTGGTAGCACAATCCATAATTGGTAGTGCCATGAAGATACCCGAAGACCCTCTTTATTGTTGTCCAATGCTTCTTCCCTGGTTTTGACATATACCTGCTCAAAAATCCCACTACATGTGCAATATTCGGTCTAGTACAGACTGTTGCATACATCAAACTGCCAACTGCACTGGCATATGGAATATGGGACATGTCCTCTTATTCTTCCTATGTCTTGGGACACTGATCTGCATATAACTTTACACCTATATGAATAGGAACCTTGATCGGTTTACTTCCATGCATATTAAACCTCTGCAATATCATCTGAACATATTTTCTCTGATTCAACTAGAGTTTCCTATTTGCATGATCTCTTTTAATCTCCATTCCCAGAATGAAGTTAGTAGCACCGAGATCCTTCATGTCGAATTTGGAGGATATATATGATTTCACCTCCTTGATAACATCCATGTTATTTCCTACCAACAACATGTCATCAACATAGAACACTAAATAAATGAAGTGATTACCAACCTGCTTGGAATATACATAGTGATCAGCCCTGCTTCTTACAAATCCCAATCCAAGGATGCGTGTGTCAAACTTTTGGTACCACATCCTAGGTGATTGCTTCAAACCATATAGTGACTTCTTTAGATTACATACCATCTCTTTCTTTCTCTTCACTACAAAGCCTTATGGCTGCTTCATGTAGATTTCTTCTTCCATATCCCCATGTAGGAATGTAGTCTTCACATCCATCTGTTCCACTTCAAGATAAAAAAAAACAACAATAGATAAAATAAATATAATAGAATTTAACTTAGAAACAGGAGAAAAAATCTCACCAAAGTCAATTCCCTATACCTAGGAATAACCTTTTTCTACTAACCGATCTTTGTACATCTCCACTTTACCTTGTGCATTAAACTTCTTCCTAAACAACCATTTTCTACTAACATATTTTCTTCCAGCTGGCAACTCAAGTATATCTCGTGCCTCATTCTTATCCAAGGCATCCATTTCTTCAACCATGGCCTTCTTCCAGAGTTTACTATCCTCTGAATTCACTGCTTCCCTGACAGTTATGGGATCATCATCAGTAATAGATAAAGAAAAATTGGAATGGAAATAAGGTGGACTATACCTTTCTAGTTGCCTTTTATCTCTCACTTATCTCCTCAATATTGGGGTATGAGGTTATTCTTCTTCTTCTTATTCTTATTCCTCTTCTTCAAATGATTCAGATTTTGCATCATCCAACTCAAGCTCTATTTTCTTAGGTTCATCTTGCGTTGGTAAGAATTCTTGTTTCAACACATCTTTCACCTCTCTGAAAACAACATGTCGACTGTAAATAGTCTTCATGGTTTCTGGGTTCGAAATCTTATAACCTTTCACACCATCTTTATAACCAATAAAGATACACTTTTCATCCTTTTTATCCAGATTACTCCTATTTTCCTTTGGAACATGTACATAAGCATCACAACCAAACATTCTAAGATGTTGAAGAGAGGGTTTCTTTCCAGACCATACCTCTTGTGGATTTTTATCATCCAATGTTGATGAAGGCGATCGATTGACCGGGTAACATGATGTACCCATTGCCTCTGCCCATAATTCTTGTCCTAACCCGACATCATTGAGCATGCTCCTTTCTTTTTCCATCAGTGTCTTGTTCATCCTTTCTGCAACTCCATTTTGTTGAGGAGTGTATGGAGTAGTCTTTTTCCTTTCTATTCCACACTTCTACAGAATTCTTCGAATTCATTTCCGAAGAATTCTCCACCATTATCTCTTCTCAATACCTTTATTTTCTTCTCTGTCTGATTTTCTACCAGAGCCTTAAACTCTTTAAATTTATCAAATACCTCATATTTCTTTCTAAGAAAATAAATCCATGTGTTCCTTGAAAAATCAGCTATGAATGAAACATAATACACAAATTTACCTAGGGATGGAATGAGAACAGGTCCAAACACATCACTGTGTATCAACTCTAAGATCCCCTTTGGTCTTGTAGCACCAGATGAGAATCTTACTCGATTTTGTTTACCATATATGCAATGTTCACAGAAATCAAAATCCAGAGTGCAATTAGACATACCTTCAACCATACCTTTATCGTGTAGTGTTTGAAGGCCCTTTTCTCCAATATGTCCCAGTCTTTGATGCCACAACATGGTCTTCTTTTCAGGGACAATATTGGTCTTGCCTTCTTTATTTTTCTATTGAGGGACAGCATAACTATTACACCCATTAGTGTAAGTGATTCCCAACAACTTGTACAGAGTTCCACACCGAACTCCCCTCATCAACACCGTTTCTCCTCGTACCATCTTGCAAGTGTTCTTTCCAAATATAGTATCCACTCCTACATCATCCATATTGCTTACAGATATTAGTCTCTTGGATAGTTCTGGAATGTGCAGAACCCCAGGGAGAGTTCTAATCCTTCCATCTTTTAGCAGCAACTTAACCCTTCCACGTCCCAAGATTTTTTTTGTCGAGTCATCTCCTAGGAATACATCACCACCATCGTATTTTTCATTTTCATAGAACCACTCCCTGGGAGGAGTCATATGGTATGACGCATCTGAGTCGATCAACCGTACATCACGGTCTACATGTGTACTTGTAGATGCCAAGTAAACATCACCTCCTTCTTCAGTGGAGGTTTTTGCCTCTATGGATTAGGTACTATCAGACCCCTTTGGTTTATCAACCTTCTTAGTTTTGCAATATTTATTATAATTCCCTGTTTTACCACAATTCCAACATTTCCTCAAAGATTTTCCTAGAGACTTGGATCTACCTATAGATTTAGATCTCCCCCCCGAATGTTTACCAAGATTCATGTCTTGAGTACGACTTCTTACAAATAAAGCATATGTGCTATGACTATCCATGATTTTATGCTTCATATCTTCAGATAACAAGGATGAAACTACATACTCATACTTCAATGTAGATTGAGTGGTACTACTAATTGCTACAACCATATTATCCCAAGAGTCTAGCAAAGAACATAACAAAGTAATAAACTTATCTTCTTATGCAATCGTAATATTAACATAGACAAGTTGACTTACCAGAGTATTAAAGGCATTTAGATGTTCTGTCACATAATCTCCATCTTCCATCCTAAGATGATACAACTTCTTCTGAAGAAAAAACTTGTTTACCAGGGACTTCGATTGATACAAATTCCCCAACTTATCCCATAGTTCCTTGGTTGTAGATTCTCTCACGACATTCAACATTACCAAATATGTCAGGCATAGTCGAATAGTACTCCTTTCTCTTCTGTCTAACTTCTCCCAATCTTCCTTCAACATACATGTAGGTGGTGTACTGGTAATTTGTGTACTATTAGGTTGTGTACTAGTATCATGTGTGCTAGTAGACGGTGTACTAATAGGCTATGTACCAGGATCCACAATGATCCATTGTTCTTTGTCTACAATAAGGTCCTCCATATTGAGCTTCCATAGCTCAAAGTTTTCACCATTGAAATTCTCTATATCGATTCTATATGATCTCGCCATTCCTCTTTCTATACTTGAATCTCCACTACAAAAGATCGCACTAAACCCAGGTTTATCATAGACCCAAGATAAACTTGATCTATCAAGACTAAGACAAACCCTCAACAACAAAGGTGTCCCTCAAAAGCCAAAAACGAGCTCTGATACCACATGTAAGTTTTAAACCTATGAAGTAAAGCAATTCATATAGATTCTTAAGCAAAACAAAATTTAATAAATGGATCATACACAGAGTACATAGAGATTTTATACCGAAAACCCTCAACCGAGAAAACCTTTCTTATATTCATTATATCTCTAATTTCACCATTCACCATACAATATATAAAAAAAAATTAGGTATTATGTAGATACCAAAACCTTAATCCCTTAATCCGAGATTAATTTACAAAACCGCTAAAAAAAGAAAAATCCGCTAAAAAAAGCAAAAACAGCCCAAAAAAACATTTTGGGATGTTGCCCCAAACCCCGTCGACCCCAAGCTACTGCCCATTGTCGAACACTATGTGTAACTAGGGGGTGACATAGCTTCCCCCCCCTAGGACCCCCATAGGAAAGTTCCCTATGCACACAACACAAAGAGCACTACTAGAGGGATCGTCAGATGCAGTTGTCATATCTAACACACCCACACACACATATGCAAAGAATATAACACATACCCAACACGTACATGTGGGTAAAGCCATGGAAACTTGAGAAGATGAACATGCAGAGGTTCTAGATTCTGATATCAAGCTCCCAGGAAGATATACAATGCTGAGATACATCATATCTATCCATTGGTTCAAACGGTATGTCTTATTTATATGAATAGTTGGATTTTGATGTATGCATGAGAAATGGTTATGGAGATTTGAGGATTCTCCCTACAGAGACTAGTGGCTACATGGGATCTTCTATATAAGTCAGATCTGTAGAAATACAGTGATGGTATATTTATCATTGATACTTATTGTTAGATTTGAGGCACATCTTGTATTTCTTGGCATATGGATAAGGGTTTTGGGGGTACATGGTTGGGATCTTGTATTTGTGAAGTGGTTGATGTATTGCGAGGCTGAATATCAAAAAGGGTTTGATGACTAGATCATGTGAGGGTTATTATAATTTTTCATTATTACACACATCCATATGGCACATGACTTGAGAGATATGTATGCTTTGGGTAAATGTTATGTATGAGTAGTCATGCATAGGGTACAGTTACAGTCTGGATACAATGATAGGTTTCATATCTGTGTGAAAGAAGTTGTAGAGGGTCAAAAGTTTTCAAAATAAATAAAAACCTTGTTTTCAAAAGGAATACACAAGATGCATAATAGATTGGTTGTGTACATACGTGGGCTACATTATAGATAGGGTGTGTACATACGCGTGCTGCATAACTACAGGTTGTGTATCTATTGTATTTGGTTAATACGTGTTCAATTTAGGTACAAACCGATTACAAGGAAGTTGTACAGGTTGGTCGTAGGTCAGTGGTACAGGTTGGTATAGTTCTACAATGGTATATCTCATAGTGATAGTGTGACAATGGTTCCATCATTCCACTTCTACGATAGGGCGGTTTGATGGGGCAAGGACAGGTGGTTATAACCACCTTCCGATTGTAGTCTGAAAACGTAGGGGGTTGTAGCCTCCTTCTTATTGTAGCAAGAGAATTGGGGAGTTGGAGATTCCTTCAGGTTGTAGCCTGAGAAACTAGGGGGTTGGAGCCTCCTTCCAGTTGCAGATAGAAAATAAAGGAAGTCGCTTCAAATGAATGTAATTCTTTGGGACATATAAGAAAAAACATTTTGTGGTTTTCTCCCTCTTTAGGTTTCCACATAAAAACACTGGTGTACTGTGTATGTGTATGATTGCTCATTTTTTCATTGTTTTTTTACTCTGCAATTGTTGGATTATAATTCTACATTTTCATTATATGGGTAAAAAGGATTAAATTGCTCTATTATTGATTCACCCCGCCCCTCTCAATAATCCAACAATTGGTATCAAAGTCAGTTACTTCAGAAATCAATTTGACCATTGAAAGGTAGATCATGGAGAGCAACATGTATAAAAATGGAATACCACAGTTTGATGGACATAAGTATGCATTTTGGAGCATAAGGATGAAAACATATATACAGGCATAGGGAATTGAAATTTGGCAATCAATTGTAGATGGATACAAAGAACCAGCAGTTCCACCGACAAATGAAAGAGAAATAAAACTCGGTCAAAATAATTCCAAATCCACAAATGCACTTCTGAATCGTCTTTGTGAATCAGTATTCACCAAATTTGTACATTGCAAATTCTCTAAAGAGATTTGGGACAAAATTCAAAATATTTATGAAGGTGATTCAAAAGTCAAAGAAACAAAGCTTCAAACTTACATAGGCTAGTTCGAACTACTAAATATGAAGGAAGATGAGAATATTGCAGCTTATTTGTTATGATTCATTGAAATAGTAAATGGAATCATAGGATTGGGAGAATAAATCAAAGAATTTGTAACTGTTCAAAAGGTATTAAGATCTCTTCCTATGAGTTTTGACCCTAAGATATCATCAATAGAAGAAAGAGAAAATCTAGACTCAATAAGCATGAACGAACTACATGGAATTTTCATAGTATATGAAATGAGAACTAAACAAGAAAATCTAGATACAAAAAAAAGCATCTTTCAAAGAATCCAAAAGGTCAAAGAAAAAGGGAAAGAAAAAAGGAAAAAGAACATAGTAGTAGCAGTGACATATCCGAAGATGATGAAGAAGTGGCCATCTTTGTCAAAAGATTGAACAAGGGAACCATCATAAGATATAGAGGTAAGTTTACTTTGATTTTTTTTAATTGTGATGGTATTGGTCATTTTGATAACGAATCTCCTCATAAGAAAATTAAGAGGAATGATGAATATTACTCAAATAACAAACAAACATATAAAGGAAAAAGAACCACAAAGAAAGTTTTCAAGAAAAGATTATGCACCAAAGAAAAAATCTCATCATCAGATGAAGATGAAGTCAGTGACAGTGAGCCAGAAAGAGTTATATTCATGGCAGTAGAATACTGTGACAAAGAAGACATCAAAGAAGAATATGAAGAGGCCGAAGAAGAATATGAAGAGGCAGAAGTTGATTACTGAGAAGAATTGTGGTGTTCCATAGAAGTTATAAGAAGAGAAAAGAGGAAAAACAAGAAGCTATAAGAGGAACTAGACAAGAAAGAATACACTCGAGAACTAGAACAAATAATCACAAATTTGAAGGTTCAAATAGAAGAAGATAAAATAATTGAAGAAGCACTCAAAGAAAAACTAGAAGAAAGAGACAGGATCATTGGAAATTTGGAAGTAGAGATTGTCACATTAAGGAAGGATATTCAAAATAAAAATATGCAGAACAACTCAAAAGTTTTGGATGACATTATTTGCAATCAAAATCCTTATCATGACAAGTCCAGACTTGGATAAAATCAGATATAAAAGGGATCAAGATCCAAAACAACAGAATAAGAAACATATCCAGAAATATATATGTAGAAACAATCAAAGAGGATATGAATACCTACAAAGAATATTATAGGGACATTCCTCCACCATGAATATTCAGATTTCAGAATCAACGACTGACAAATAGGCCTCAGGAAGAAGAAGGATTCAAAAGAGAAAATCCTTTCAGAATATCTTCAACTCCCAGGTATCAAACTATAATTTTTTGGTTTATGTTATACATGTAATAATTTTGAACATAAAGCTATGAATTGAAGAGCTAACTGCAGGAACATAAACAACTTTGAAATTCATACACAAAAGGATTATCCAAGAAGGCCCAATGAAACAAAGAGAAGAAGTTATAATAGGTTTGAATCATTGAGCACTGAAGTGGAATGATGTAAGTGTAACAACTTTGGACAAACGGTCAAATATTGTAGAATGATAGTTCATCCTAGAGAACTACAACAGAACAACAACAGTCATAGAGAGAAACCTCAAATGAGAACATGGATAAGAAACCAGAATCAGTATAGCAATGAAGAGTGAACACTCGCTCTACAAGATAAGAAGAAGAAACATGGTTGGTATGTTGATAGTGGTTGTTCAAAACACATGACGGGTGATAAAGAGAAGTTTCTTACATTAATGAATAAAAGAGATGGACCAGTCTCCTTCGAAAAAGTTGATTAAGCTAAAATCATTGGAAAATGCATAGTCAGAATTGGAAACAAGAATACGAAGGAAGAAAATGTTCTACTAGTAGAAGATATGAAACATAATCTTCTAAGTGTCATTCAAATGTGTGACCAAGGTCATAAAGTTACTTTCGATTCACAAAATTGCGAGATAAACAAATAAGGTTCAGGAAAATTAATTGCAACAACAGTAAGAACTTCAAGCAACATATATGTACTAAGTGAAATTGGAAATGAAAAGTGTTGTCTAGGAAAGGAAGATGAAATTTGGCTATGACACAAAAGAATGGGTCACATACACTTTGATAACCTTTTCAAAGTCAACAAAAAGGAAGCAGTTAGAGAAATGCCCTAGATTACGAAACCAACCAATACTTTATGCAAGAATTGTCAACAAGGAAATAAAACAAAGACCAGTTCTAAATCAAAAGAATATTCAAAGACAAAACCACTAGAAATTGTGCATACTGATGTAGTTGGACCAACGACAACAAAGGGTTTAAAAGGTGAGAAATAATTTATTTTATTAGTCGATTATTATACAAGAATGAATGCAATTTACTTTCTCAGGAATAAGTCAGAATCTTTTGAAAACTTCAAGGTCTACAATGAAATGGATTCGAAAATAAAATGTTTGAGATATGATAATGGAGGAGAGTTTGTTTCAAAGGAATTTATGGACTACTGCAGCAGACATGGAATCAAAAGGCAATTCTTCGTTGCTAGCATTAGAATGTGCTCGTTTTACCATAGACAATATCACTATTGTCACCCAACCATAGGCCGGAGCCACCCTATGAGCACCTTTACCTTAACAGAGAGAAGAATCTTGGTATCAATCCAATAGCCAAGTAATTCTAGTGCACCAAGAAAGAAGTAACCAAAGCTTATCAGAGATTCCAACCCAAAACAGGCGGCAACACCTTCTCCAGAACTTGCACAGAAGACTACCAGATTGTAGTGCGCACAAGTGCCTTTCTGTAATTCTGAGAAGTGTGTACAAATGAGAACTGGAGCCATGTATTTATATTAATCCTAGCACACTTCCTGGGCCGAATTCTCATTCTAGGTACTAATTAATTCATATTAATTATCTCTCTCAACCGACATCTCTTCTAGGGTTACGTTCACCTCTTTTATTTCTTCTGAAATACTCTAATCTTGTCAAAGGTCACAATGGAGGTTGATACCTCCCAAAGATACCATAATATCAACACTCCCTCCTAGCTAGGGAGGTATAACTGATAATGGTCTTGAGCACAAATAGACCATTCAACTGGTAGCATTTTGAGCAACATCATTACTATACAACTGGATAATCTCCATGACAATTGGTACAAATCAACTGATAGAGCACAACTATTTTTATCCATAGTAGTACACAACTACTCAAACTGTGACACATGGTCACAGACAGTGGAACATATCCACCACAATAGCATATCTCTATTGTCTCCATAACAATCATCCGATATCAACCTGCACAAAAAAATATTGTTATGATATAAACCGAGTCATCTAGGCCATTCTTTCACTCACATCTGTGAGATCTGAAAGAGCATCTGTCCTCAAATTATAACATCAATGATTGTCTCTGTGGACCATTATTATCAAGAAAGGAAGAATGATTGTCCTAATTTTTTATCCTAGAAAATTCCCCACCATGGCTCATTCTTTTGGCACTAAACAAAGTGCAACCTAGAGAGAATGATTCTTCCCTAGGAAATTCCTATCCCTGACTGTTGAACCTGGACCATTCCCGACCCTAGGCCATTCCTATGATACTATACAAAGTGAAACCTAGAGAGAGTGAATCTTCCCTAAGGAATGACTATCTGGACTATTTCCTAAGGAAATGACTATCCTGCACCCCTCTCCAAAACATACCATTCTTTGAAACTGCTCACAACTATGAGCTTCGAAAGAATGAGTGTTTGGCAACGCAGGACAATCTTATTGAGTAACCCTCAAGAGATGAGACTTCCCTAGACCATTCCCCATGTTAGCCGCAATGGGGAATCACTTTTTATAGTACATAATCAATCCATCGAACCATTTTCATCACGAAAATGACCGTTCAATCTGGACCATTTTCCAAACTGGAAAGATGTCTCTCCGTTATAAATCTCAAATCACTTTTCAAACTGGAAAGGAACTGCCCAAGATAGACCATTTTTCAAAACTTGAAAATGACTTTCCTTAATTCAATGATATGTCAATGCTCCCTCCCAACCTGGAGAGTCATTTATTCCCTTTAATCTAAGGGAGTTATTTCCATGATCCCCAATTTGTCTCAGAAATATGCAAACTTTATTCTGGACAGAGGCTTTGTCAGGATATCTGTTGTCTGCTCATTTGTGGGGATATATTGGAGCTTTAATTCTCCTTCCTAGACTTTATCTTGAATAAAGTAGTATTTGATCTCAATGTGTTTCGACCGTTCATGAAACATTGGGTGTTCTGATAGCCTTATACAACTATGATTGTCATAGTGTATTATGGTCGAATCTGGAACTTGATCAAATAAATTAGAGATTATCTTTCTCAACCATATTTCTTATGTACATGCCTCACATGATACAATATATTCTTCTTCTGTTGTGCTGAGTGTGACATACTTATGTTTCATACTGCCCCACGATATCATAATGGAGCCCAAGCTGAAACACATCCCTGAAGTACTCTTTTTCTCTTCTGCACTTCCTGCCCAATCTGAATATTTGAATCCATGAAGATCTATATCACTCGATGCAGTATATATTAAACCATATTTTATTGTCCCATGAATATATCTTAGAACATGCTTTGCAACTATCCGATGCTCATGTCTAGGTTCCACCTAGAACTGGCTTACTGTGTTCATGGAAAGGCAAATGTCTGGTCGAATATTTACCAAATACATTAATGACCCAATCAATTGTCAATATAGTGATGGATCTACTGGATCAGAATCTTAATCTCTTACTTTTCTTATATATATAGTCATAGGAGTGTCCATGGATTTTCAATACATCATTATAAACTTATGAAGAATCTTTATGTCATACTTTCCTTGTCCACGGAATACTTCACAATGCTTTTGTCATACTTCTAGTCCCAAGTAGTAATACATGAGACCAAGATATTTCATATCAAACTCAAAAGCTGGTTCCTTTTGGCACTGGATGACGAGAGACTCTTCACCTATTAGGAATAGATCATCAACATATAGTAGTAGAATCATAGGTACATTGTTCACAACTTTGTAGTAAAGGTTTGGATTGGCATGACTTTTGGAGAAACCAAGTCTCATTAGATAGTTGTCTATTCTGGAATACCAAGCTCTTGGAGCTTGCTTGAGTCCATATAAGGATTTCTTTAGTCTGCAAACATGAGTGTCTCTGGAATGTACTTCAAAACCCTTGAGGTTGTTCAATATATACTTCTTCTTTGATTGCTCCATTGAGGAAAGTTGTTTTTACATCCATCTAATGGAAACTCGATCCCATTGAAGCGACAAGAGATATGATAGCTCTAATGGAAGTATATCTAGAAACCAGAGAAAATGTTTCATCATATTCTTCTCCCTCCTTATGGGAGAATGTTCTAGCTATGAACCTTGCTTAATATTTATCCACGCTTCCGTCTATGGCATGTTTGATCTTATATACCCATTTTGAAGTTACTACTGATTTTTATTTAGGTCTAGGCACAATTTCCCATACATCATTTTTCATGATGGATTGGTGTTCTTCCAACATGATGGACTGGTGTTGTTACTTCTAAACTACCTCTTCAAACATGGCAGGTTCTTCATCTAAAATCTTTGTCATATATGCTACATAACTTAAGAATATTTTGGGCTTCTTACTTTTTCTGAAGGTCCCATCTGGGGCCTTGAGTCTTTCTTCTTCTTGTAAGTTGGATTCAATTGAAGCTAGTCATTTCTTGGTCTTACGTACGATGTCTGCATCAATGGTCTCATATGATTACATTGGATTATCAAGTTGGTCCTTTTCGTTATTCTAGTTTTTTGTGCTTTCTTCAATAGGATCTTCATACTCTTCTTCTTCTATAGTTTCTTCTATGGATTTCTTGAAAGCCATATTTTCATTGAAGGTCACATCTCTGTTGACTTCAATCTTATGTTGTTCTGGGATATATATTCTATAATCCTTGGATGATTCGCTATATCCCACGAATATGCCCTTCTTTCCTAAGGGTTCTAATTTATTCCTTTTGTCCTTCAGAATGTGAGAGTAAATAGGGCATCCAAATATTCTTAGGTTTTCCACATTAGGTTTCTTACCTAAGAAGGCTTCTTCTAGAGTCATTTCCTTCAATAGGCAGTGATGACTTATGTTCTGAACATATATTGTTGTGATGGTTTCTTCTAACCATAAGAACATAGATAAACCTTGATCGTTTAGTAGTTCCTTCACGGTTTCTTCAATATATATGTTCTTCCTTTCTACTACACAATTTTTTTGAGGATTATGAGGAACAATTACCTCCCTCCTAATCCCTGTTGATTTAAAGAATGAAACAAATTCCTTTGATGTGTATTCTCCTCCATTATCTGTTCTGAAGGTCTTGATTTTATTTTTCATGAGGTTCTCTATCTCTACTTTGAATTCTTGAAACTTGTTGAATACTTCATCCTTTGTCTTCAGAAGATATCACCATGTCTTTCTTGAATAACCATCTATGAAGATTATGTAGTAGAGAGAACCTCCTAGATATTTGACTGGCATCGGACCACAAACATCTGAGTGTATTAGATATAGAATCTCCTTCGATCTATTGTTGTTTCTTTGGAATGGTTTCTTGATATTCTTTCCAAAATCACATCCTTAGCAAATTCCTTCATGTCTAGACTGTAATTCTATTATTGCTTCAACCATCTTTTTGAGAAAAGGTAATGTTTGATAGTTAATATGAGCATACGTTCTGTGCCAAAGTTCATTTGGATTGACTTCATCATGTACAAGAGATTCTTAATTTTGTTCTAGTAGTCTATATAGATTTACTTTATGGGTTCCAATAACCCTAGCGTTCTCTATGCTGGAGTCTTTGTGCCAAGATAACACTTTTCCATCTACTAAAACTATTTTGTTTCCTTTTTCTTATAGACAAGATGTTGGGTATGTATTATATTCTTTTCACGAGTAGTAGTGTATGAGTGTCTATGTTGGGCATGAAAGGGTGTTAGAGGGGGGGATGATAGCCTCCCCTCAGGGAGTGCAGGGGGGTTCGGGGGCAGCGCCCCCGAAATATTTTTTTTCGCATCGGGACCGCATTATATTTAGGTGGTTTTTCGGCACATGGTTTCTTTACCGATGGTTTTCTATTTTCGGTTAAGGAATTAGGGTTTTGGACTAATACAGGTCATTGGGTTAGGGTTTTGGATGTCGTTGGCTCCGATATGTATTTTGTATTGTAAACATTGTAACATAATGAATGAATATAGAATATGCTGGTTTTTCCGGTTTGGGTTTCCAGAGGAAAAATCTCTGTGTAATGTTTGTATTTTCCATTGTATCTTTTCTGTTCTTTTATGAATATTTGTTTGCAGTAGATATTGTACAAGGTTAGAATTTACATTTTGTATCAGTGATTTATTGGCTTCAGAGGGATGCCTTTGTGGCCATGGGTTTGGCTCGGGACTGTGATAAGCCTTGTTACAGTGGGATATCTGTGGTACTATTTTTCAAGTGAAAAGAAATGGCAAGCAATTCGAATATGAAGATCGAGAAGTTTAATGGGAAAATCTTTGAGTTGTGGAAGCTCAAGATGGAATATCTTTTAGTGGTAAAGTTGAGAATCATAGATGAAAGGATTAGAACACTGCCTGGTGTTCTACACATCCCAGGTATGGCCATAAATTTGATTTCTATAAGAAAAATGAAAGATGCAAGGGTAAAAACAATTTTTGAAAATGGAACTTGTAGGATGGTTCGAGGAGCAATGGTGTTGATGAAGGGAGTTCGGTTTGGAATTCTGTATAAGCTGCTAGGAAGCACTAATAGTGATGGGTGTAATAGCTCCATTTTTCCTGATATTGAAGTTGAAGAAGAAAGAACTCCTACAGTCTTTGGATAAAAGGTTATGTTATGGCATCAAAGACTGGGGCATATCAGAGAGAAGAGTCTTCGACTACTACATGGTAAAGGTATGGTTGAAGGTATGTCCAAATCCTCTCTAGATTTTGATTTCTGTGAACATTGTCTATATGGGAAGCAGAATCAGGTAAGATTCCCCTCCAGTGCAACGAGGGTAGAAGGAATTTTATAGCTAGTTCACAGTGATGTTTTTGCACCTGTGTCAGTCCCATAATTAGGAAATTATGTGTACTATGTCTCATTTATAGATAACTTCTGGAGGAAAACTTGGATATATTTCCTCAGGAGGAAATATGAAGTCTTTGACAGGTTTAAAGAGTTTAAGGCTCTTGTTGAGAATCAAACAGAGATAAAAATTAAGGTGTTGAGGACAGATAATGGCAGAGAGTTTTGTGGGAATGAAATTTAAGAATTCTGTAAGAAGTGTAGTATATCTAGGCAGAAGACTACTCCATATACACCTCAGCAGAATGGAGTTGTAGAAAGGATGAACAAGACGCTGATGGAAAAAGCAAGGTGCATGCTCAGTGGTGTCGGGATAGGGAAAGAATTATGGGCAGAGGAAGTGGGTATTACATGCTATCTGGTCAAGAGATCACCCTCATCAGCGTTGAATGACAAGACTCCACAAGAGGTATGTACTGGTAAGGAAACTTCTCTCACACATCTTAAGGTATTTGGTTGTGATGCATATGTTCATGTTCTAAAGGGAAATAGGAGTAAGTTGGATAAGAAGGCTGAAAAATGTATCTTTATTGGATATAAAGATGGTTTCAAAGGTTATAAGATTTGGAACCCAAAAACTAAGAAGGTAATGTATAGATGAGATGTGGTATTTGGAGAAATGAAAAATGTATAACAGGTTTGCCTAAAACTTAGAAACATAATGACTCTATCATGGTTGTAATCGATAAAATCAGTAAGTCTGAACACTTTATTCCAGTAAAGTCTACTTTTAAAGCTATAAACATTGCTGAAATATTCATGAAAGAAATATTTAGACTGCATGGTATTCCTAAAATGGTAATTTCAGACAGAGACGTAAAATTCACCTCCGCCTTTTGGAAGGAATTGTTTGCAGGGCTCCATACCAACTTGAATTTTAGTACAATTTATCATCCACAAATGGATGGACAGACCAAAAGGACAAACCAAATCATAGAGGATATTCTCCACATGTACCTAAGAACAAAACCAAACAAGTGGGAGGATTATATACACTTGGTAGAATTTGTGTATAACAATCAGTACCAAAATTCAACAAAGTTGAGCCCTTTCGAAGTATTTATGGAAGGAAGTGTACAACTCCAATTAGTCGGGACAACCCAGCTGACAGACTCATGGTTGGGCCAGAGATGCTCCAAGAAATGGAGAACATGGTAAGAAGGGTACAACAGAACTTGAAGGAAGCACAGGACAGATAGAAGAGCTATGCAGATCTGAAAAGAAGACACTTAGATTTTCAAGTGGGAGACCATGTATATTTGAAGGTCAAAGCCCGAAAAAGCTCATTGAAGCTAGGAAACTGTGCCAAGATGGCGCCCAGATTCTATGGGCCCTTCGAGATACTAGCTCAAATCGGACCCGTAGCATATCAACTTGCATTGCCAGCAAATCTAAGAATTCATAATGTATTTCATGTTTCTTTATTGAAAACGTATGTTCACGACCCTACTCATATGATTGATTGGAACTTGTTATAGGTGGAGCCTTAAGGCAAATTCCAGATGGAACCCCTACACATTCTAGACCGGAGAGAAACAGGGCTTTGGAACAGATTTGTCGCTCAGGTAAAGGTGCAATGGAAGCACTTTAGTCCTAAGGAAGCCACTTGGGAATTGGAGGGAGATTTGCGGAAATCTCATCCAAAGTTGTTCCAAGAAGGGAACAAACACTGAGGATAGTGTTTTTATTAAAGGGGGAAAGGATGTGACATCCCCCAAAATAATATATTTGGAAATTTAATTTTCTGGGAAATTATTCCCTTTTTGATAAATTCGAATTTGTAAAAATTTTGCCATTTATGGCAATTCTGAATTTCGAATTTGTTAATTGTAATAAATTATTATGACTATTGGGAAGAATTATGATTTGACCCAACTGACTATTTGATAATGACACTTGTTGAAAAACAAAATATTTGTATATTAATTGCAGGAAGACAAATGGAACAACCATGTTGAAAGTAGCTGACCATGACTCCATGAGTGGGGAACATGTTGGAACTACCCCTGGGATGACTTTTACAAGTGGAAAATTAATGATTTCGCCATTGGAAGCCCCTGAAAATCAAGGATTTAGGAAGATGTGAAAATTCCAAGGAAGGGAAAAAGACCTAGGCAAGTTACAAATAAGCATATGTGAGGAGGCAGGACATTGTTGAGTATGTTGGGGAAAAGAGTTTAGTTGTGATTTTATTTTCTTTCACTTACTGTTACGAACACTGGAAGGGTGTGAGCCAAGGAGAAAAAGTGATTGAATTTGAAGGACAATGTTGTAGAGGGATTTCCAAGCTCTCCCTTATGGACTCATGGTCAGGCTAGGGGGTGAATTGGGCAAGTAATCGTGGCTTCTCAGTTCTACAAGTAATTGGTTGTTTCCTTTGTTTTCTCCACAAGATAGTTCATATATGTTACTCTAAACTCCATGTTTATGAATGAATTTTTTGTTAGATATATTGTACATGTTGTAGTTATACAGAAAAGAGTTCTGGTATCTGTTTTAATGATCGTATAACTGTTGTAAGTCCTTTCCTATACCTAAATAATTCAGGATTCTACCTATGTTGTACGAATTGGTTGTTGTTTCAATGGGATCCTTAACGATGATATGCATGCAATAGCCTAGAAAATGGTTGTTCAAAATTCAGTAAATAGACTGTAGGATTTAATTGTAGATTTATTTTCTAGAAGTCATTTTTATTCCTTAAGGAAAAAAATATAGAGTCGAACACTTAACAGTGAACAAATAGAAGTAATATATGCGTACATATGTTTCCAAGATTTAAACAGAATCGAGTATGTAGATCAATGAACGAACAGAGCGTATATATGTATATGTATATGTATATGTATATATATA
>JZKD02S1466027.1:319627-363765 GCA_000966675.3 Picea glauca | reverse complement strand
TAATTTTATCCTATAGAATTTGGGTGAATCATTTTTAAAATAGCGAATCTCATTTTTGGAAAAACCATGGAAAATTAGCCCATGAGCGAAATTTAGCCCCTAAAATCATCTATGAGAGTAAATTCCCTTGTCTTTCCTCGGGCTTAGCACGAATCAATAATCTGATCCTAGTGATGAAGTATCCATTCGACCTATGGAGGTAAGTAACTAATTCACAAACCAAGTCTAGTCCTAAGGACATTAAGTTCGGTCGCGACATAGTAATAAAACCTGTCTTGATGAATCATATGTTGGGTAAAACCAATTAAAGTCACCTGGGTTCAATTTTAATCAGAGATCCATGCACGCAAATGGTAGGAGTCATATGTTTTATTTAGGAGATCATAGTAGGAGTGTGAGGATTTGTTTTTTTCATGTGATCCATTATATCATGGGGTAAAAGAATTTGAATCCAAGAGGGAACTATTATGGTAAGTAGAACTTAGGAACTTCCCCTTTAGGGAATCCTTTTTACGAATAGAATTTTGAACCAATCCTATAATAAGTGTATACATTCTATTATGAAAAGGCAACAATGAATAAAACAAAAAAACAATTGTGTGATAATTCAGGTATATTACATATGGTATCAGATTGAAAGTTACAACACTGGGCTTGAATAGGACCACTATAGTGCTCAATATATATTTTGTTTTAGATAAAAAAAACTAATAAATGGTGTGGTTACAAACATTAAATTTCTCTATTTGGTGAATAAGTATGGCAGTTCAAGACAATGCAGAAAACAGGATGGAAGAAAATCCACAGCAAAGACCTCCTAGAGATACAAGGTAGAATAGTGATGGAAGCTCGCCCACAGAAGTGTTGGAAACAATGAGGAACTTGATTGTTGAGCTATAGATCTTTAAAGACGACAATGAAAAATTGAAGAAGGTACAGCAGGAATAGAAGGAGATAAATGAAGTCCTATTGCGCAGTATAGTGACCAAGAAAATCCCAAAATACAATAATAACGATGAAGAAGTCAGAAAGAGAGCCTCCAAGAAATCAGGGCCAAAAACAGAAAAAGGAGACAGTTTTTCTGAAGGAACACCTCCAGTTGAGGATGGAACTAAAAATCATAGAAAAAGAAAATAGGTAGACCACCTTGAATGGGAATTTAAAAAAATTAAACCTGCTATCTTTGATGGGGAATCCAGGATAGGAGAAGAAGAAGAGGCATCGTTGTTGGACATTAAAAAGTATTTCCAAATCTACAACTATTCCAGCAACATGAAGGTCAGGATGTCCATCTACAATCTGAAAGGGAAGGCCAGTATTTGGTGGCAAGATCTGAAATTGGCCAATGGCCTAAAGGAGAAACAATTGGAATGGTCTGACTTTAAGAAGTACTTCAAGAAACAATTCCCTTCTGAAAATTATTATGAAAGGAAGACGAAGGAATTTTACCAGTTACAGCTCGGACAGATGACAATGGAGGACCTTATAAATAAATTTATGGATCTGCTAAGGTTTGTACCATACATCTAGGAGGATAAAGTAAAAATTCAGTGATTTCTAAGCTGTCTACCACAGTCCTACAAGGACAGAATTGAGTTTGAGAACCCCAAATCCTTAAGTGAAGTATTCATAAAAGTGTGAATGTGCTACGACCAATATAAATAGTGGGAAGAGTTTCCCAAAGCCTGGAAGGGTAAGAAACAAGATCGAATGAACCAGCGGAAGAAGGGGTACCATCCAGCTCCTTATCAGAATACAGCGAAGAGTTTTCTAAGAAAGGATTTTCACTCTAATCCTCCAAATACTCAAGGAATCAATGAACAAATAGAACCGAAATATGCATATATTCCATTCTGTAACTTAGTTCAAAAAGGAAAATAAAATTCATTTATATAGAACATACACAGTTATAACTACCAACAGATACATAGTATGTGACAGGGGTTTCACGTAATGATATTTTTAAATCTGAATTAAATTGGTTAAAACACAATCAGGAATACGATACACATATATATTTATAAACGTATGAGATAATTCTTAAGGGTTCATAACTCTATTATGATAAATATTATGGTAAATATATACACAGATAGATATATAGATATATATATATATATATATATATATTAGCAAGGTATTAATGATGAATCGGAAATGACCAGGTCTAGTCAACTATGTTTAGTTGTGTTGAAAATAAAGGGTAAACAGTTCTAACCCTACCAAGCAATATCTGGACTTTTCACAATCTATAACAGTAAAGGAATATAATCCATTCTAGAAATTATGATAATTGAATAACAATAAGTTCATGAGGGAAAGGGTAGTCCACGGGACTGTCAAACTCTTATGTGGAGCCATGAGTGGAGGGTAAGGAGGAAATATTTACCAAAAACTCTAGAAAGGAAAACACAGAGTCATATTGTGCAGTAATAGAATCTGTTTACAAGTTAAAACCCCCCAAAAAAGAAAATCCCTTTCCTTTTTCACCATACCAAATGGATGTACGAACTGTGTAAACATCTTTAGCCGAATACATTCAAATCAATAGTAACGATAAATCGATTTACAAGTTGGATTGAGAATAGATAGGGAATGATTGGGATAAAAATACCCAACATTGTACTTTATTCATTTCAAAACAAAGTCTTGTTTAATGACAGTTACACACAAAATTCAGATCATGAGGCAACTGGAGGACCTCCTCATCCCAACCATTGAAGGAATAGATTAAAAACGATAGCAAACACCTCAAAAAATCTAGGAAGAAACCGTGCCTAGGCACTGGGGAAAGCCTGAAAGGCCTACAAGGAACTTGAATACCTTTTGCAATGGAAGTGGGTGATGAACATCCAAGATCCATAAGTGGATGAGAAGCCTGAAGAGGTATCATTTAAACTATAAGTAACCATAGATAAATTTAACGAAAATACTAACAGAAATTGCTAACAAACAGTAAAGAATATGTAAACTTACTTAACTTCTATGCGATAGGCTGGCATAACTCTCTGTTTTACTTGTCGCTTTTCCCAACTAGTTAGATGTCTGGCTGAGGGTGGAGAGTGTGTTAATTCGTTGATGGGTACCCTCGTATCAAAAAGGGCCCATCATTAGTATATTATATAAGTCCTGAAATGAAAAATCTTACAAGCAGGAAGGGCATACACAACAATCAATGATTCTATAATAGGAAAGAATAGAAATAGACAGTAGTAGCAATCTTGTGCATTTCAAACATTTCAATGAATTATTCCAACTATTTAACAAATCAGAAAGAGCACAATGAGTATTCTACCTACTGTAAATAATATTGGAAACATTATGAAAGTATAACATGACTGAAGCTTTACAAATCCCTATAGAGGCCTTAAGCCTCGATAACCATCAAAGGATTTTGACATGGGACATAATCGGGGAGGCTACGAAACCTCCTCCCAAAACCTAAACATGAATATGAATGGGTACACCCTTTCTAATACATGGTAATAGAGGTGTTTACTGTAGAAACTAAACTGAGAAGTTATAAACCCTTCCTTCCGAAACTGAATAGCAAACAACTGAGGATACCCCTTTTCAAAGCCAGTGAACAAAGAAAGAAAACGAAGATCATTTCGAAGGAAACTTCTCCATCAGGGTTTAGGGTAACATCAAAAAACAATACAGAAGAATTTGGGAGCTTTATTTCTATAAAAACTTGCAAGTAATGCATTTGGAGACAAATACTTACCAGGGGCAAGGGCCACGCCAACTGTTATGACTCGGAGAGGATACCATGGCAATACTCTGTGCCACCCTGCTTGTTTTACAAAACTTTCTCACAGAACTCAACAATGACTCAACAATGACATTATAGAAACCACTTCAACTCCAGTCGACATCCTGTCAACCGTGGAGTAAATGAGGGCATGGAGGGTAGGTGGCCATGTGATAGTGTCAACAATAGTATGCCATATTGATTAAAGGGCTAGTAGTTTCACTGGAACTCACAGACCACCTTTAATGAAAATTACGGAGTTATAACTGCTAGACAGAGAATCATACTACCCACTTAATGCATATTATGAATAAGAGTAAACACCCTTGTCTTTCCTTGTGTTTAGCATGAATCAATAGTCTAATCCTAGTGATGAAGTATCCATTCGACCTATGGAGGTAAGTAACTAATTCAAAAACCAACTCTTGTCCTAAGGACATCAAGTTCGATCACGACATAGTAATAAAACCCGTCTTGATGAATCATATGGTGGGTAAAACCAATTAAAGTCGCTTGGGTTCAATTTTAATCAAAGATCCATGCACACAAATGGTAGGAGGCATATGTTTTTATTTAGGAGATCATAGTAGGAGTGTGAGGCTTTGTTTTTTTCATGTAATCCATTATATCATGGGGTAAAAGAATTTGAATCCAAGAGGGAACTCTTATGGTAAGTAGAACTTAGGAACTTCCCCTTTAGGGAATCCTTTTTACGAATAGAATTTTGAACCAATCCTATAATAAGTGTATACATTCTGTTATGAAAAGGAAACAATGAATAAAACATTTTTTTGTGTGTGTGATAATTGAGGTATATTACACTAGGACTTGGCTTCACAAGAAGCAAAGAGGATCACTGTGTGTATTTTAAATTAATTGGTGATCATTTGATTTATTTGGTCTTGTATGTGGATGACATGTTGTTGATAGGAAACAACAAAGAGATTATCCAAGATGTTAAAACTCAGTTGTCCTCTAAATTTGACATGAAGGATCTTGGTGCTTCAAATTTCATTTTGGCATGGAAATTAAAAGAGATCGTAAAAAGAGGAAACTCTCGTTAAATTAGAGAAAATATGTTGAGACAATATTGTAGAGGTTTAATATGAAGGAATGCAAACCGGTCAAGGTTCCTATTCCTATTGGTGTAAATTTATCTATGAATCAGTGTCCCAAAACACATGAAGAAGAGGAGGACATGTCTCATGTTCCATATGCCAGTGCAATTAGTAGTTTGATGTATGAAATGGTTTGTACTAAACCGAATATTTCACATGCAATGGGAGTTTTGAGCAGGTATATGTCAAAACTTGGGGAGGAGCATTGGACAATAGTAAAAAGGGTTTTCAGGTATTTGTGTGGCACTACTAGCTATGGATTGTGCTATGAAGGAAGATTAGGATTGGACAGAGTGGTGGATATACATGGATTTGTGGATGTAGACTGGGTAGGAGATCTACAAGTGGGTATGTATTTAACCTGTTTGAAGGAGCAATAAGTTGGATGAGCAAAAGATAGGTTGTAGTGGCACTTTCAACTACAGAAGCTAAATACATGGCAGCCACTCATGAGAGTAAGGAAGCAATATGGTTACAAAGATTGTGTTCAAGTATTGGGTTGGTACAAAAAGCTATAAGAATAGATTGTGGCAGTTAGAGTGTAATTTTTTTGGCAAAGAACCTAGCTCATCATTCAAAGACAAAACATATTGATACTCAATATCACTTTGTGAGATACATGGTTCAAGAAAAGAGAGTATTGATGATGAAGGTGGAAACTTTGAAGAATGTTGCAGATTCATTAACAAAATCTGTGAGCACTGAGAAGTTCTCTTGGTGTAGAGGATCCATGGGCATTGCTGCCCTGGATTGTTGACTATGTAATCCTATAACCCCCTGTGTGCAAAGAAAAAAATAAGTGGGAGAATGTTGGGTATGTGTTATATTCTTTTCATGAGTAGTAGTGTCTGAGCGTATACCAGGCATGTAGGGGGGTTAGAGGGGTGCAAGGGCAGCGCCCCCAATTTTTTATTTATTTTTTCATCGGGACCACATTATATTTAGGTGGTTTTTCAGCACATGGTTTCTTTGCCGATGGTTTTCTATTTCTGGTTAAGGAATCAGGGTTTTGTACTAATCCATTTCATTGGGTTAGGGTTTTGGATGTTGTTGGCTCCTATATGTATTTTGTATTGTAAACATTGTAACACAATGAATGAATATAGAATATGTTGGTTTTCCCAGTTTGGGTTTCCAGGGGAAAAATCTCTATGTAATGTTTGTATTTTCCATTGTATCTTTTCTGTTCTTTTCTAAATATTTGTTTGCAGTAGATATTGTACAAGGTTAGAATTTACACAAGATATGGATATTACATTATTTTCTAAACCAGGTACATATAAGACATTGCTCAAATAAACATTGTTACATGTTTTCAACTTGACAGAGGCTTGTCCAAACCCTTCGACTGGGTAAGTTCTTTTGTCTCCAAGCTTTATTTTGTATGATGTCTTGTTCTCATTTAGATTTGAGATTATAGCTTGATCTCCCTTCATACACCTAGAAGCTCCATTATCGATTATCCACATGTCATGTTCAATCGTTCTTATGAGTGTTGAGTAGTGTAGATGACTAGTCTTTTCACTCATGACTTCGGTTGACTGGTGATTGGTCATGCCTTGATACAAAACTTCAAATTTTATGTTTTTTTCTTGTGAGAGTGTCATGGTGGACTAGGGTGCACTCGAATACCTTCTCCTTGAACGAGATTCTCCATCACAAGGTGTTGGATCTGGGTTTTAGGGTTTCTGCAACTGCACCTGCTAGTAACCCTAGCGATAGTGTCTTAGAAGTTGCTCATGCTAGTAAACCCTAGTGGTAGTTCTTCAATGAGCACAATATCCTATTGGATATACTTCCTTCTAGCGGTTAGAATGAATGAAGGAGGTGTGGTCCCATAACCTTTTAGAATGTGCTCATTTTACCATAGACAATATCACTATTGTCACCCAACCATAGGCTGAAGCCACCCTCCGAGCACCTTGACCTTGACAGAGAGAAGAATCTTGGTAGAAATCCAATAGCCAATCAAGGATAATGCACCAATGAAGAAGTAACCAAAGTGTATCAGAGAGTCCAACCCAAAACTGGCGGCAACACCTTCTTCAAAAGTTTCCTAGAAGGTTGTCAGACTAGAGTGCGCACAAGTGCCTTTCTGCAATTCTGAGAAGTGTGTACAAATGAGAACTGGCGCACTATATTTATATTAATCCTGGTAGACTACCTGGGCCAACCTCTCATTCTCGATACTAATTAATTCATATTAATTATCTCTCTAAGTCGACATCTCTTCTAGGGTTACTTTCACTTCTTTTCATTCTTCTGGAATATTCTAATATTTTCAAAGGTCACAATGGAGGTTGATACCTCCCGAATCTACCATAATATCAACAACTAGGAAACCTCAACATAATGGATATTTTGAAAGAAAGAACATGACAGTACATGAAATGGCTTGAACAATGTTAATGGATTCCAAATTGATAGATATATTTTGGAGACATGCAGTGCATACAACGGTTCACATTCAAAATAGAGTAATTCTCAAAAACAACACTGAAAAAACTCCCTATGAGTTATGGAAAGGAAGACCAACAAATGTGAAACACTTCTGATTATTTGGAAGAAAATGCTATATCAAAAGAGAAGATGGAAGAATGGGAAAAATTGACTCTCATGTGGACAAAGGAGTACTTGTTGGTTACTCAAGTAGAAGGAAAGCATAGAAGTGTTACAATATGAGATTGAACAAAGTTGTGGAAAGCATCAATGTAACAATTGATGAAATAGGTGGACGAGAATCAAAGGAAGAAGAAAATGAATTAGTGAAATTTTTTTACGAAGAAGAAGCAAAATATGAAGAAGAAATATAAGAGAAAGATGAATAAGATCAAACAGAAGTAGAAGAGAAAGTTCAACAAGTTCGTCCAAATACACCTAGAAAACAAGTACAAAAGAATCATCCTTCAGATCAGATTATCGAAAACAAAGATGCATGAGTTGAGACTAGAAGAAGAATCCATTCGCTAGAACAAACACACCTAGCACTTTCATCTACGATTGAACCAAACTAATTTGAAGAGGCCAACAAGGATGAATTTTGGAATAAGCCCATCGATGAAGAATTGAATCAAATAGAGAAGAATGAAACTTGGGAATTGGTTCCAAGACCAAAGATTAAGAATGTGATTGGCACAAAGTGGGTATTCAAAAATAAATTAAATGAATATGGATAGGTTACAAGGAACAAATCTAGATTGGAATGTAAAGGATATGCACATGTTGAAGGAATGGACTTTGAAGAGACATTTTCTCCAGTTGCCAGAATTGAAGCAATCTGATTTCTACTAGATTATGCATGCTTCAATAATATTAAAGTTTATCAGATGGACATGAAATCATCTTTTCTTGATGGGGAGCTTGAAGAAGAAGTCTACATTGAACAAACAGAAGGATTTTAGTTGTTAGAGAACAAAGATTATGTGTGTGAATTAAAGAAGGAATTGTATGGTCTAACACAAGCTCTTAGAGCATGGTACTCTATATTGGATAAATATCTACAATGGGTAGGGTTCAAAAAAGGAAGTGCAGACAACAAAATCTACATCAAGGTAACTCAATATAGTATTTTATTAATTAAGGTTTATTTTTATGATATTATTTTGGAAGCAATAATGACAGGTTAAGTTATAAATTGACAAAGGATATGCAGAATAAATTTGAAATGTCATTACTCAGAGAACTATACTTATTTATGGGTCTTCAGATACATCAAAGAAACCAAGGAATTTTTATTTCTCAAACTAAGTATATAAGAGAAATGATAAAGATGTTCAAAATAGAAGATTGCAAAACAGTTGCAAGTTGAGAAAAGATGATGATTCAAAGTCTACAGACTAGATGCAATAAAGTTCAATGATTGGAAACTTACTATATGTGACAACATCTAGACCATATGTAATTTAGGAATTTATGTTACAGGAGAATCCCCCTATGGACAAGTGGATTCCCTCTTGGGCTCTAGAATCCTAAGTCCAAGACGGAAAGGGTGCTAATGTTGTTCATTGACATCATTTTAAACCTAGTTAAACTAAAGTATAGAGAAGAGGAAGAAAGGAGTACCTTTTTAATGAAGTTATTCCTCGCACGGTTCGATTTGAGATTTGATCCCCAATATCCTCGATAAATCTTGCAAAGAAAACAAAGACAGAACAAGCTTCCTATTCTACTAAGATTAGCTTGAAACCAGATCTATCTAATAGAGACAAGTTCATGTAGAATAAACACAACATTGAAAGAAACAGGCCAAGAACATATGTATATTAATGAGAACAACAGACAATACTTATAGACCTTTGATGAAGGTGAAACAACCTCTCTCAGCTCTCCTTGTCCAACCCTTTTCTCAAATAATCCACACAAAATGATGATGATTCAATGATAAATCTTCCTTATGAGATCATAAGTTTGATGCCTTCAATGTCTCCCTCTTTCACCATGAATAGGCCTCCTTATATAGTCTTGGATAGGCCTAAGAACTTAATATATTCTTGGGATACGTTGACAATCCCTCTCCTTCAGTTGTGGATCTTCCTTAAGATTGATCCTTGAACTCATATCTGAATCCAACCAACTCCAGATATGAGGGGATTCTTCCCTGATTTTCCTCAACAATCCAAAATTCACTCAAAAAAGGCCAGTGCTCCCTCAGAATGGGGCACAAAGAATTGAAATGCTCCCCCAAAAGAGGGTACAGAGAATTGGCACTCCATGATAGTGTATAGGGGAGCGTTGCCTTCCAAAATTGATTTTTGAGTGGTTGTTTCCATGGAAAAATACTTGTACTCTCTGTCAAATGATTTCTCCTCTTCAAAACCAGTCTTTTGAGGTGTATTTTGAGTGTTCTTGATAAAATTTTCTGAGACATGACATAGGTAAGATGACAGTATGATTTTGTGACACATGTGGCCAAAATGCAACACTTGTGACATTGGTTATGACGACACTAGGCCATCATTTTAATGAGTAATTTTGATTTGTAACAAATTTCCCCCCAAAGTGTGAAGTCAGAAGACAATAATTGATGAATGAAGTACTTTGTACACTTTTAGAGAAAGGGTATGGAATCAAAGAACCTAGAAGAAGTTGCACAAAACTATCAAACAAATATTATAACATGTTTCAAACCCAAGGCAGGCATACCTATGCTTGAGTGATAAATACTTTCAAGGTATGGCCACCATAAAATACAATGTGGATCCATAATTATATTGATAAAAAGGTATATCCACTGAAGATACAATGTGGATATATACCCCTATGACTTGAAGTAATAGTAGCCATGAAGAATACACAGTGGATCTACGAAACGACAAGACATAGCCATGACCAATACAAAGTGGATCTATGTGAAAGTATATGTGTCAATGTTCAAAACAAACTCCATTGCAACCTGGGAAAAGTACATATAAGAGTGATGCCTCAAACCAAGGTCTTCTTACTGATCATGATGTAGTACAAATATAACCATGTGAATAGATGTCTTGATGTCAAACATGGTAGAAATCAATTGATTACTGGTCAAGAAGGTAAATCGTTAACAAGCACGAGGGAAATCACCATTGATTTCAATGATTCCCAAGGTACTCTAGTACATTCCAACGAATGTGAATGGATGAGTTGAAGTCGAACATCCATGGAATCATCTGATCAGGGATTAATTATGTAAACCCACTAATAGACGCGAGGAGGCATGTCATTGAGGCATGCAGGTCCCAAGGTACTAATTAGTCTCTAAGTCTAGTTCCCAGATAACATGTTGAAGTCGATAGGAATAGACTCGTCCAAGGAGGGCCTTGATGTATCCCTCATCAATGACACAAAACTGACACAGATATGTAATTGGTGGATCAAAAGAACATGGACTGACACGGGTATTGAAAAATAAGATTTTTGATGGTTGACTCTCGAACACTGAGGCACAATAGCAGAAACATGACATGGACCAAAAAATGATGATGCAATGGATACAGTGACTTTTTTTGGGTGACCCAAAGAAGTAAGAAAATGTAGAGGATTGGTTCAGTGCAGAGGTTCAATGGATTAAAAATGCGTGCAAAGACAAAGTGTCAAGTTCAAGGGCGACCATAAGAGTTACTGGTAATGTTCTCAAAAACTGCTTGGCTTGCTTCTTTCAATTTCTCCCCCATCCAAATAGACGAGTACCTCTTTTTTAATTTAACGATCTCGAGAATGGTAACACATGCTTAATATAACTCACCTTCGGTAAGTTCCTCTTCCTTTATTTAACGAAATGGAAGAAGTAAGGGTTTGGTCACATATCAGCCCTTCAATGTATGACTATTTAACGAGTCCAGAGAAGGTAAACTCGGTGGTTTGTCATATTTAGAGAGTCTGAAAATGACTTAAAGACGACTCCACTATTATCCTTTTTCGTAATGTTAGTCTCGCGAGACTGAAAAATAGATAAAATATCACTCAAAATAATCCCTTTCAAACCTTTTAATGAGTGGGAAAGGAAGAAAGATCAATTGACAATATTTTCACATTTAGAGAGTCTAAAAAGAGCTTAAAGACGACTCCAGGGGGTTCATTTTTTGTGTATCCATGCGAGTCTGAAAAAGAGATAAAAGTTTACTCGGTACGTTCTTATGTTTTTTTGAGCATGAGAATGAACTAGGACTATGCCCGCTAATGTGACAAGATGAAAACCGAACAAAACTGCTCTGAAACCTGTCAATAATGTCAAAATTGCATGCCAACGTATTAATAAGGCCTCCAAAATATTTTTCAAAACTCAAAAAAACTATGTCTTAGGCAAAACTGAAATTTATAAGAGTAAAATGGGGTAAAAATGTCTTTTACCATTTCCTTTGTGAAAAGATTTGTAGCAGTGGATAATTCAAGCTTTGGAGGGTGAATCTTTCTTTGTTCGGTGCCAGAGCTATGGTCAGCTATTTCTATTGTCGTCTGGATCAGGTTGGTGCTTTTCTTCCTCTCTTCAATTTATACGGTTAAAATTTTTTTTAACGCAATTATTGCGTTGTAAAAACGATTCCCTTGGATGACACAAGAACTCGAAAGCGCTCGACGCACCTCGATATTGTTAAGGGGAGTGCTGCTTAATTTCACAAGTGCCCCTACAAGCTGATAAGGGAGCGTCAATTCTCTGATGTGAGAGTGAGATGGGTGCTAGCCGAAATGTACAAGGAAAAATTTCCCAAAAATGTCAGCGCTCCTCTAATGTGAAAAAGGGCGCATTATATTTTTCCATAACGCCCTGGTGGTCATATTGAGGAAGCGTTAGCACCCTGGTGTGCATGTATAGGGAGCGTTGGCCTCATAAAAAGAGCAAAAATGTTTTTTAAAGTTTTTTGTTGCCCAATAATTTCCGAAAAAGAGTGACTAATGACTTTTGGTTGTTGATGATTGTAGGTAAACTCGGAAAAATTCATGATCGAGTGGAAAGGAGAGAACTAGATCAATGATGTGGCTGCCTTGCAGAATCCCCGATCAAGGGTCGCTTTCAGGAATTGCGGTCTCCTCAAGTTATTCAAAATGAAAAAGATGAAGAAATAGATTCTTCTTCTTGAGTATATGATCGGGTTGTGGAACTTTGCAGAACAAGAGTTCCAAACTGGAATGCAACTTCTTACCATTGATTTGGAATATGTGTACTTCCTAACCAGCCTATCAAAGAGAGGGGACCCCATTATTTTATCCATATAGAGGGCACTTTCCATTCCTGTAGATGAGTACTTGGAAAACCATTTTGTCCCAGGATTAATATTAGTGGGAGGTAGAACACAATTAAATATATCAGGGATTTACCTCTTCGATCCATTCTATTTTCCATTACAAGTATAGCGGGAAGTACCATCTCACAATTAGTTTCAAGATCACAAGTGGCCTATGGTTTACAGTGTCTAAATCCAACACTGTTTAATTGGAGTGTAGGGTTCCTTCAAAATGTGAAGGAGCAGATTACGAGATGCAGAGAAAAACTCAATACCATTTTGGATTCATTGTCTAATTACATCATTGATCAGTATCTCGCACATAGATAAGGTTTCATAAAGGAAATAAATCATAAATCACATGTAAATTAAAAAACATCATTTAGGAACCACAAAATCTCAGATATGTATATATATACGGCATGAAAAAAACTATTTGATTACATCAAAAAATTACACAGAAGGGAAAAATGATGGGTCCTTGTGCCCATAACATCCTCATAAAGACTATACAAAAATGTCAGTGAGGTCTTGTTCCTCCCGCATAACATTGTTCTCTAAGTAGCACACCACCGCATGGGCTACTCGTCTCAGTAAAGAGTTAATACTCTCAGGGACTCCCACTGTGTGTCTCTGCAAGTGAAAGGGTGCATCATACCTCTTAAGAGGAGGGATACCCATCGTAAGACCATAGAGGTTTGTCTCCACCTCTCGAAGACCCCCTGTTGCTACCTCATGATCTAATGCTATATGAGCATCCCTGTAGCACCCCAATGTCGATATCTCTGTCAAACGTGTTTCTCCCCTGTCTGCATGATGAAATGATACATCCATTAGAAACTTTTCTATGTACCCCCAAAAAACAATATAAGTTTTTCAAATCAAAAAACACTTGACAATATCATTTTTGGTTTCTTACCTGATGTGTCCTAGTCCACCCCATCTGGAAGGCCCAGGTCTATGCTCCCCTAGAAATCCACTTCGGCATATGAGAAGTCTTCTATCATGATCGATTGGCATCCCATCCAAGCGAAGAAATCACCAGTGACCGTCGACAATTTCTGTTATAGGAGAATCCCCGTACGGACAAGTAGATTCCATCTTGGGCTCTAGACTCCGAAGTCCAATACATAAAGGGTGCCAACATTGGTCACTGACATCCTTTTAAACCTAGTTAAACTAAATTATAGAGAAGATAAAGAAAGGAGTACCTTTTTAATGAAGTTCATCCTCGCACAATCCAAGTTGAGCTTTGATCCCGAAGCTCCTCGATAAATCCTGCAAAGAAAACAAAGACGGAACAAGATTCCTATTCTACTAAGATTAGCTTGAAACCAAATATATCTAACATATACAAGTTCGTGTAGAATAAACACAACACTTGTGGACAAAATGCGACACTTGCGACATTGGTAATGATGACACTAGGCCATCATTGTAATGAGCAATTTTGATGTGTAACAATTTGGACAGGTAGCATGATTTCAAGAAGAACCAAAGGAATAACATGTATTGGAAGTGAATATGATTTTCAAATATCTCAAAGGAACAGAAGAGTTTGGATTATGGTATCCAAAAGGAAAGGATCTATAACTTATTTCCTACAAAGATGCAGATTGGGAAGGTTGCATTGATTATTGATGAAGAAGTAGTGGACCAGTGTTCTCCTTGGGTGAGTGTTTGGTATCATGGCTAAGCAAGAAACAATAATTAATATCCTTATCTACAGCTGAAGCAGAGTGTATTGCAGCAAAATCATGTTGTACACATGTTCTATGGATGAAACAAACAATTACATATATACAGGTTGAGTATGATGATCCCATTGCAATCTATTGTGATAATACAATCGCCATCAGTATCTCCAAGAACCCGGTGATGCACCAAGATGAAGAACATTCCAATTAAGTATCACTTTCTACAGGAATGAGTTGCACAAAAGAACATCATAGTTGAATCTATGGGCACACAAGAATAAGTGGCAGATATATTTACAAAATTGCTTCCAAGGGAAGCCTTTGAGTATCTTCACTAGAGACTCAGAGTAATTTATACTTCAAAATGAATGCTTTTGAATGCTTATATTATATGTCTTAGATTTACATGAGGAAGCACTATAAAGAGGATAGTTCAGGATGAGAGATCAGTTTCAGTAAGAGTTCAGTCAGGGGGAGTATCCCCAAGGTCGTTTCAGTTAGGGAGAGAAGCCCCAGATGGAAAGATGCATTTTCCATTGATGTCAAAGGGGGATATATTTATCAGATGTAGATCACAAAGGCATGGTTCCATGGGGAGAAATGGTTATAGGGGGATCATGAGTTATGTGACTTCAGTATTGCAAGACATGAATTAAGTATTGCATCAGAGTGTTTCCATCAATGCCAGAGGGGGAGATTGTTGATTAATTTGGTTAGTTGTCATTGATCTCAACCCTTGAAGAAAGTTTTGTAGTGAATTCCAGTAGCACAAAGGTTTAGTTAATGGACCCAATTTTGTTTGATAGATAATGCTATGATTTTTTATGTATTTGCAGGTAAGACTATTCTAGATGGATAGTACATGCCATTCCATTTCTGGTGGTATGTGGAATGTCACATAACTCCTCACGGTTAGAGATTTATGGCCATGTGAAGTTGGAGAACCCTCATGAGTCATCTAGAAGCCCCAAAAAGTCAAAGTGTTTGCAAAAAAAATTATTTAAATAATAAATTTAATGGAGAACTCCCTAAAATAAGGAAAGTGGGATGCTACATGAAAGTATAAATAAGAGGCAAGACTCTCTCATTTAATAACACTTGAACATATTGAATATCTTTTGTTGTGTAAGGATTATTGCAAGTACGCATTGATACATCTCAAGTTGTGAAAGTCTAAGATAGCATGAAGGGTTGACGATGAAATTTTTGGAATTACATCGAATACTAAAAAACCCTATTTTATGAGGTGTACTGGTTGACAGTGTATTAGGGTGCGTACATACGTGGGCTGAAAGTGTATTAGGGTGTGTACATGCATGGGTTGGCAGTGTATTAAGGTGCGTACATGTGGGTAAAGCCATGGAAACTTGAGAAGATGAGTATGCATAGGTTCTAGATTCTGAGATCAAGCTCCCAGGAATGTCTACAATGCTCAGATACATCATATATATCCATTTGTTCAAAAGGTATGTATTATTTCTATCAATAGTTGGATTTTTATGTATGCATGAGAAATGGTTATGTATATTTGAGGATTCTCCCTAGAGAGACTAGTGGATTCATGGGATCTTCTATATAAGTCAGATCTATAGAAAGATAGTCCTAGTATATTTATCATTGATACTTCTTGTTAGAGTTGAAGCACATCTTGTATTTCTTGGCATATGGCTAAGGGTTTTTGTGCTACATGGTTGAGATCTTGTATTTTTGAAGTGGTTGATGTATTGAGAGGTTGAATATCATAAAGGGTTTGATGACTAGATCATGTGAGGATTATTATACTTGTTCATGACTACACACACCCATATGACACATGACTAGATATATATATATATATATATGATTTGGGTAAAGGTTATGTATGAGGATGCATGCACATGGTACAACTACAGTTTGGATATAGTGACAAGTTGCAAATCTATGTGAAAGAATTTGGAGAGGCTCAAAAGTTTTCAGAATAAAGAAAAACCTAGTTTTCAGAAGGCATACGTAGGCTGCATAACAGTTTGGTCACTTACATACGCGGGTTGTATAACCGATAGGGTGCACACATACACATGTTGCAAAACTACATGTCGTGTATCTATTGTATTTCGTTGATACATGTTTAGTTCCAGTACAGAGTGATTGTAGGGTAGTTGTACAGGTTGGTTGCAGGTCAGTGGTACAGGTTGGTATAGTTGTATAGTGGTATATCTCATAGAGATAGTGTGATAGTGGTTCCATCATTCAAATTGTATGACAGGGCAGTTGGATGGGTCAAGGACAAGTGGCTGTATCCCCCTTATGGTTTTAGCCAGAGAACATAGGGGGTTGTAGGCTCCTTCTAATTCTAGCCAGAGAATTGAGGAGTTGGAGATTCCTTCAGGTTGTAGCCTGGGAAACTAGGGCTTTGGAGCCTCCTTCTAGTTGCAGCTAGAAAACAAAGGAATTTGGTGCTTCCAATGAATGTAATTCTTCAAGACATATAATAAAAAAAATTATGTGGTTTTCTCCCGCTTTGGTTTTCCACGTAAAAACGTTGATGTACTATGTATGTGTATGATTGCTCATTTGTTCATTGTTTATTTACTCTTCAATTATTGGATGATAATTCTACACTTTCATTATATGGTTAAAATGGATTAAATTGCTCTATTACTCATTCACCCCGCCCCTCCCCCCCCTCTCAGTAATCCAATAACTGGCTCATCTTTTATCTTTGAATGAAAATATTTTTGGTCACTCTCATTTTCGACATTTTCATATTCTTTTGTATCAGATCTTAACACTCTCTTTAGAGATGTAAGCTAGCTAGTATTTCTCCCCATCCTAGGCTACAATAATAGACATTCAAAAGCATGCACAATAACCATTCCCATCTTTCTTAGCATGTGAAAAACAATAATATAATGTAATCCTTACAGACAGAATCATAATAAGATCGTTCATTATATGTGCTATAAACAAACGATCAACAAAAAAGCCAATTTCTAAGTTATTCCACATTCGAATCCTTATCTATTCTATAGGATGTAATCAAGTTCTGTAATATGAGAATTCTTCCCTCTGTATTTACGAATTTGCATGGATAAAAATTGAAAATTACTATTAGTGATAGAAAATGCATGGATCAAAATTATTATTTATATGTAATTATATTTTTCCTTTCGTGCCAAATTGTTATGGATGACCTAATTTGTTTCCATATACACAAATTTTATTTTATTGAACATTCAAGAAGGAAATGGAATGCAAATTTCAATTATAGCTATGTCTCTATGCTTTGGTTTGGTAAGTATCTTCTTGCCATATCATAATGATCAAGCGACTTTATTTTTTATGATAAACTTCTAAATGACTTAATGAACCTAGAGTGACACACATACCGTACAATTGTATAGTACAAAATAAAACTAATTAGAAGAAATCACGAAGTGACATGCATACGGTGCAATTGTATAGTAGAAAATAAAAACTAATTAGAAGAAATGGCCAAGGAAGGGAAAATTTCCATACAATCTGTTGATAATTCATAGCCCGAAATAGGAGATCATGGAAAAATGATAACCCCGGGTGAAATATGAAGTGCCTAAGTAAATGTGGCATCCATCATTACCTTCTAATACACTCCTTTTTGGACTCTCCATAGCTTAGTGAAACATTACCTAAGGTAGAATAAATTATAGTAAATGTTTCCTAATACTTAATTATACCACATGGCATTAGAATTTTTGAAAATCATAAATTGGTAAAAGTTAAAAAGTAATGTTAAACGATGGTGCTCCACTTATATCCATGCCAATAACTAATATAACTACCCTCAGCACCACTTTTATCCATTTCATGTTAGAAAATAATTAATGCCGCTAAACGCTTTAGCGTTTACAACACCTAAATTATGTCTATGAAACCCAAAGACATATTTTTCCAATGGCTTTGTAAACATGTCAGCCAATTGGTCTTTTGATCTACAAGATTGCAGGTAGACTTTTTCATTGGTTACAAGTTCTCTAATAAGATGATATCTAGTATCAATATGCTTTTTTTTTTATGTAAAACATGGTTCTTTGACAGAGCTAATGATGAATTGTCATCGCAATACACTAGAGTCGGTCCTTCTTGTCCTTGTAGAATATCACCCAATACTCTACGTAACCAAAATATTTGGCATGCTGCTATTGTGGCTAATACATACTCAATTTCTTCTGATGAAATTGTCACAATGGGATGCCTCTTGGATGCCCATGAAATCACACCTGAACCAAGATGGAAAACATATCCTGGAGAACTCTTCATGTCATCAAGATGATCTACAAAATCAATGTCAATGTGTCGAACCAAAAAATCATTACTAGTGTTGTAATATAATATGTCATATCTTGTTGATCCAAGGATATATCTCAAATTATTTTTCCAACTTGTCAATGTGTGTCTTTTAGAGACTCCATGACCTTGGAAATCAAACTGACAACATACATAATGTCTGGCCTAGTGGCAGTGAGATACATAAGACTACCAACCAATCTATTGAATAGAGTTGGGTCTACATTGGATCCCACATCCTCTTTACTAAGATCTGTCCCTCTTGCAAATGGAGTTGGTCCTAGTTTACAATTCATCATCCCAAAACTCTTCAACACATCCATGGAATACCTTGCCTAAAATGAAAAAATTCTTGAATCTGATTGAAGAACTTCAATACCAAGGAAGTATTTCGTTAACCCCAAATCAGTCATTTCAAATTCCTATTTCATAGTTTCTTTAAATTCTTCCATTGACAAATTTCCTGCGAAGATCATATCATCAACATATAAGCAAACAATCAATATTTGACCTTTCTTATTCAAGTTTGTATACAATGTAGCCTCATTGTTGCCTTTGTTGAAACCTGTACTGATAAAATATGAATCAATCCTGTTATACGAAGCTCTAGGAGCTTTCTTAAGCCCATAAAGGGATTTCTTCAATATTTAAACTTTATCTTCATGTCCTTTAATCCCATATCCAGGTGGTTGCTCCACATATACTTCTTCTTCCAAAATACCATTCATGAATGTTGACTTGACATCCATTTGATAAAATTTCCACCTTTTTTGTGGTGCTATGGTTAAGACAACTCTAACTATATCTAACCTTGCAACTGGTGTGAAGGTCTCACTGTAATCTACACCAAGTTGTTGTGAAAAACATTTTTCTACCAATCTGGCCTTGTGATTTTCAACTTCTCCTTTCTCATTAAACTTGATTTTGTAAACCCATTTTACACCAATGCAATCTTTATCTTCTATAAATTGTACAAGATCCCATGTGTCATTCTTCTTTATGGAATATATTTCTTCATCCATTTCTTGGACCAAATTTTTTTATTTAATTACTTCTTCAAAAGATGTAGTTTGACAAATAAACAATGCAAAATTTGAATCAACATCTAAATATTCATATATTTATCTTAAACTTCTATTCTTTCTAGACTTTATGGAGGAATTTGTAGAATCAAATACCCTTCTCGAATGAGAAGTGGGAGTAGACTAGGATACTAGGATAGATGACTCACCTTGAAAAATATTTCTTGGAGTTCTTGTTGGAGTATCTCTGATTAGTGATTGAGTTTGTGAATCTTGTTGTCCACCGTGTGTAATATGCTCATCTGCTTCATCTTCTTCTTGAGGTATAGTTTCTCCAACATATAAAGTCTTATCTATGCTTCCATTACATGCTTCATCTTCTTTGAATTCAACATCCCTATTGATTATCACCTTCTTTGTTACTGGATTATAAAATGTATATGCCTTGGACTAATCATTGTACCCAAGAAAGATGCATTTTTTACTTCTACATCTAACTTCCTCCTCAACTCTTTAGGCACATGAGCATATGCCACACAACCAAACACTCTAAAGTGTGCTACACTGCAACTCATACGTGTCAATGCTTCTTGTGGAACGTTTTTCTTCACACTTTTAGTAGGAGATCTGTTCAAAACATAAACAATACAAGATATTGCTTATCCCCAAAAATCATTTGACAACTGCTTTACTTTCAACATGCTTCTAGACTTATTCATAATGGTTCTTCCTTTACTTTTAGATACACCATTTTTATGATGTGTATACCTTGTTGTAAACTATCATTTAATCCCATGTTGCTTGCATAAATCATGAAAAACATGTGAATCATATTCACCTCCTCTGTTTGATCTCAATACTTTAATATGATGGCCGCTTTGCTTCTCCACCATTGCCTTGAATTCTCTAAAACTTTCAAAATTTTATAATTTCTTTTCCAGAAAGTACACCCAACTCTTTCTGTTATAATCATCTATGAAGGTTAGGAAGTAGTAACTTCCTCCTAGTGATTTGGTCTGAATTGTACCACATAGATTTGTATGAACCAACTCCATTGGTGCCTTTTCTATATAAGACACCCCTTTAGGAAAAATATCCATGTGTTGATTTTCTAGAATGCTACTCTCACATGAACTAGCTAGCTCTTGAATGGGAGGAAAAAAATCAACCATATTTTTCTGCTGCAGTAGTCTTAGACCACCAAAACGTAGATTTCCAAATCTGAGATGCCACAACCAAAAATATTTTGAACATGTTTCCTTTTGGGAAAGGGAGACAAATTTTCTATCATAATTCATGGAAAGAGGATACATTACATTATTTGTCATGTTCACCATAGAAATAAACATCTTACTGGGAGGTTTATCATATCTGAAACAATCATCGCCCTTAAATATTACATCATAACCTTTTTGAGTAAGTTGGACAACACTAATAAGATTATGTTTCAATCCTCGGGAATAATACACATTTGGTGTCTATCTTTTCTGACCATGTTTGGTTCATATGTTGACCATTCCTTTTCCCATGACTTTTAGAATATTATCTAATCCCAACTTGACTTCACTCCTCACTGAATCATCCATATATGTAATTAATATTTTTTCTCTTGTCATGTGATTTCTACATCCACTATCTAACAACCAAATATCATTAGAAGTCTCTTGAGAAGCATTACAAGTAAGGAATAATGAGTTTGTAGTGGTGTTAGACTAGTTTTCTTCTTGTTTTCTATGGTCAACCTTGTTCTTCCTACACTCATGTGCATAATAACCTGACTTGTTACAATAAAAACATTTAACTTTAGATTTTTCATACCTATGATTTGGCTGAGAGATTTTGTTGTTTCTCCCCCTTAAGCTATGAGTATTTTGATCAGGTTTCCTTTCTTGTTATGAACTATCCCTATGGTTGTTTCTTCTATTTTTTCTTCCCCTACCTCTTGACTTTGATCCTCCTCTGCCTCTTGAGATCGAAACCTGAGATATTAATGAATTTTCCAGGGAGTATGCATACCCATTCATCCTTGATTCATGGGATAACAAGGATCCCAAGAGCTCATCTATAGATAATTGTGCCAATTCCTTAGACTCTTCAATGGCTATAACAACTTCATCAAACTTATTACGTAAGGTTCAAAAAATTTTATCTATGACTCTCTGATCTAAAATCTCTTCATCGTTCATCCTTAACTAATTTACTATGTTCATGACTTGGGTCATGTACTCGTCCACTGACTTGAGCTCCTTCATCTTCAAATTCTCAAAATTCATTTGTAAATTCTGCAACTTCACTGTCTTTACCTTGGTAATACCTTGATAGTTGGTCTCTAATATGTACCACACTATCTTTAAGAATTTCTCTACTGCAATCTTGGGAAATATACATTCATCCAAGCGGTTTTGGATGAGAAAGAGGGATTTTTCATCCTTCTTCCTATTATATTTGAGTTGATCCTTTTGAGCATTGGACAAAGCTAGCTCGACTGCGTGATCAACTAGTTTTGTATAGACATGAACTACAGTATCCCAAACATATTGAGAATGTTATAACTTTCTCATCCTGAGTGACAAAAATTCATAATTTTTCTGTGTAAGAACTGGGATCTAAGCCTATGCAAGACTGTTGCTTGAAGCCATATTTTTGTAAACAAAAATGCTTTCCAATAACAAGATGAATAATATTTTTTTTCCTTAAAATTCTCAACCTAAACAATAATATATATTCACCCTCTTTGTTAGAGAAGCATCAATGTTTTAGAGCAACATCAATGAAAGCATCAAGTTTTTAGAGAAGTAACTCGTGTCTTGTGCTCCAATTCTTGTTTTCGATTGTGTGAGTCATACAACGATAGCTGTAATGAATTCTCGCCCCTCTTCCTTCATTCCACTATCCAAGCCAATAACTGATATAACTACCCTAGAACCAATATAAAATATAAAACAATAATAATGAAGAGGTAAATGTTGAAACTGATGTAATCTTCTTTGGATTTGCTAAATTATGGTTCTTAGATATTGATAAACCATTATAGTAAATTCTTAATCTTATGATGTAAAAGTGAAATAGTAAACTAAAAAGTATTGATAAAGATACATATTCATAAATGAAAATTAGTTCATAAATACACAGTAACCAACAATTAACAATAAAAGGTATGTCTATCTATATAAATATCAACCAATTCATAATTCAAAAATTGCAATTAATTTAATTCACACCAAATACTTTTAAAGAACTTGACACACTCCATTTCACCAAAGAATCCACCTTTATGTGATCTCCTTACTCTTTGTATCTATATTTATTTATTTTCTCATTACAATGATATTGGTTCTCTTACCAACTTGGTAGACAAAGAGACAAAACTAGTTGTTCAATCCATTGTCACTATTGACATTTAATAAGGATAAAAAATAAATAAATAAGGCATAAAGTGCGTTTAGCTATGATTTTTTTTTTTTTATAAAGTTACTATGTTGTATCATATATTTTATTTAAATAATAAGTAATGTGTACGTTAAGATATGGTTTTTTTTTATGAATTTACTATTGTATCATATATTTTATTAAAGGATATAAAATATATAGTTTTATGTTGTAATGACCTTCAAAATCATTAAAGTCCACGTGGAATTATGCTTTTAAGACTTTGATTTATAAAAATATATCAAATATTTTGAATTTTTATTTTTCCCCAATTTTCTACCAAATAACATTAATAATCTCTCAAAAAATAACATTAATAACCCATTTTTTTGTTATTGATTTCTATGTATCATGCATAAATCCTTGATATTTTATTTCTAAATTAACGTTCAACGGACTTACAGAAAACCTCATTATCTCATCACAACTTTCACAGCAAGAAAACTCGTGACTGCAAAACATGATGCTTAATGCTGGAAAACATAATTGCTCATCTCTGCTAAACTGTGACGCCAAAATCGTGATGCTATTGCGGCAAAAAATGTGATGCCAAAACTTGGTAATTTCGTGTGTGCATTCTGTGAGTCCGGTTCTCCAAGATGTCACCAAAAACTACAAACAGATCCGGGTCAGTCCGTTTTCAAGGCAGGTCAAAAAATAGATACGCAGAGGCAACAAAAATCTTGTCTACTCTTCCAAAAAATTGGCTACTTCCTTTGATTAGAATGATTTTCACCCACGCCAATATGAGGGAGAATAACAAGACTTTGAAGTAGGATTTGTTCTCGACGTCGTGCCCATTCCAAAAATCGATAAAAGGATTTTCAGCGGTCGTCAACAAGTATGACGTTTTTCAGATTCCTTCTAAGAATAGACAAGTCTTTCACTTTGTTGGGAACTCCTTCAACGATGGTAGTCTTTTATTGATAGTGTTGTTGTTGATGATCATCACAATGCTCAGCCACTACAACCCTTTTAATATTGGAATGGCGAGTACTCCTCTCTCAGAAGATGAAGGGTAGTTGTTTTCTCTGATGGCTTCCACTGTGACAGAATGGTTCCTTCCTACACCATGTGGCCCTTTGCAATGGTGGCACTATTCTTCAACAAATCACATAGAAGAAAAAAGAATAAAAGAATAACAACACTCTTCACACCAGAAAATAAAAACACTCCACTCTCAGATATACCTGGTTATCCAGTGAGCGAGTTACGCAGAGCAGAAAACCGCTTTTTTACTGAATTGGAAATCAAGATTCACATAAAAAACTTCACATGCTTTCGTTATGTATTGTCAGAATATTAATACATTTACAACATGGTTGTGACATCCAATTTATTCAATATTTAGACACATTTGTTGAGAGAATCTCTCAACGAACTCAAAGTAACCTCAAACTAACTTCTAATACAAACATTATTAGAATGATCATGGAAGCATTACTTGCAACAAAAGGAAACATTATTAGAATGATCATGGAAGCATTACTTGCAACAAAAGGATGATCCTGTGACACCCCACAAATTACTGCAATTGAGTTTTTAAATGATGTTAACCTTCTTCATTTTCATTTTTAACAGGAAACGTCGTGGGATGGATCTGCACTTGCCAGAATGATCTGGAAAGTTAATCAACGACATTTTTGCGTTTACACAAATATAATAAAATACATATACAGGGATGGAATTTGACAGGCAAATTGGGATTTTCCCATAAATACGTTAAAAAATTCCAGTTAACATTTTTAGTTAAATATGTTAAAATGGGCATATGAATTACAGAAATCGTCAAATTTGAAGAGTTATTGGGATTTGAAATTCCAGCATTGTAAACATATAATCAAAATCCAACTAAAAATATCCTCAAACTTGTGACATATAGTCCTTTTGTGTACAATGGATGGTTTAAACAATTAAATTGTGTTATAGTACGTTTCTCAATTATCTATCCTTAATGTTTAGAAGTTCATTCAAACTAAAAGAACTTGTGACATATAGTCCTTTTGTGTACAATGGATGATTTAAACAATTAAATTGTGTTAGAGTAAGTTTCTCAATTATCTATCCTTAATGTTTAGAACTTCATTCAAACTAAAAGAACTCTAACTGTATGTTACTCGATTACCTATTATTATCTTTAAAATATTATTCAACATCTCTTTGAAATACATGGCTCGTGTTCTCGTGTGTTCTGTTAACAGTATGCAATTGTGAGATTTTGTTCCCCTTAAGTCGCGATCACATAGACATCGGCTCATTTGAATGTATGGCGTTCGTCCATGAGTCTTGATGGTTATTTGAGTCACAGTCAACTTTGGGTTATACATGATCTAGTAGATCTTGAAACTTTAGAAGTTATCATTATATGTAAGATAAAAATTGTGTGTGTTCTAACAAAGTTCATGGCCAAAGAAATTGGCAGAAATAAAGATACGTGACATAATAACACATAATTGAAAAACGTAAGCTAATATTTAGTTTAATTATTTGAATTAGTGATTGTGTATTAAATAACATAATTCTTTGAATTAGTGATTGTGTATTAAATAACATGGACTACATGATGTTCCTCAAAATTACTACCAAACCACCAGACATTCAAGTTGAGATTGCATAAATATGAGAATAAAAATATTGTCACTTTTAAATTTAAGGAGAATATGTGGTGTGATGAGAATTAGAGGATAAACTGAAATTAAGATACTACAAGGAGGTAGTCCAGGCTAATTTATAAGATGGAGCTTGGAGATGGACAAGTCCCAAAATAATAGGATCTTTGTGACACTAAGAGGGTTGAAGATGTTGGGATCTCTGTGACACTAAGAGGGTTGAAAATGAGAAACACTTCCTCTTGAATTGCCCTAACTATACCCAAATTAGATCCCAATTTAAAAATATTGTCATAATATAAGCATTCCTAATCCCCTAAATCATCAAAACTATGATGATTTTGGAATGATTCTCTCAATAAGTTTTTAATAGAGAATTACAAATTTAAAGAAATCAAAGTAATAGCCTACCTACTTAAATTATGATAAACCAATTAACACTAATGAATATTAATTATCATCAATTATAAACATAAATTATGATAAACCAATTAATACTAATGAATATTAATCATCATCAATTAGAATTATAGATAATTCCAAAATGTATTCTAAAACCTAATTTAATGGTTTAAACCATTAACTTTGGATAGAAAGAAGATATCTATTATAAATGTATTTGTTTATATTAACGTGCACACAACATAGATAACTTTGGTTATCCAAGTTCAAAACCTATAAAATTTTATATAATTTAATGTTGTGTTAAAAAAAATCGAAGAAAGTTGATGTGATCTAAATTTGTTTTTAAAAGTATATCATTTAATGTTCAAAATAATTGAAGAAAGTTGACCTAATCTAAAATTTCAATAGTAGTACCCCACGATGCTCTAGTGTCATGATTTTTACAGTGGCCTAAAATGGGCTATGTGCGCATAAAATAGAGATTGTATGCAAAAGTTACCACCCCGTGATGTTGATGTACTAACTTACCCAAACGGGGCTCACATGAATTTTGGCACTTCATCTCCTAGGGTTAGGTTTTTTGGATGTATAGGATTTTTGACATTCCTTTTTATTGTAAAAAGGCCTTCAGATCCTCATTGTAACCATCTTCTTGCGAATGAGCGCAGCCGTCACATCTCTTCTCATAGATAAGCCACCACCATTCTAGCAAGCTTGTTTCCACTACATTTTACAATTTCAACATATTTCCTTATTGAATAGAAACCAGTTTTACTCTAGATCTAGTAGTCTTTTAAGCATCTTTTGATAATAAATTGTATTCATTTCATTTTGCAAATATATTCTAGATCATCTCACCCCAACTTGACTTCAATCCTTGCTGAATCATCAAGATCTCCAATTAATCTTTTGTCTCTTGTCATTTGATTGCTACATCCACTATCTAACAACCAAATATCATTAGAAGTCTCTTAAGAATCATTAAAAGTAAGGAATAACGCGTATGCAATGGTGTTAGAATAATTTTCATCCTATTGGCTAAGGTCAAACTTCTTATTCCTACTCTCATGGGAATCATGACCCAACTTGTTAAAATAAAAACATTTAACTTTAGATTTTTCATACGTCATATTTGGTTGAGATATTTTATTCTTTCTCCCCCTTAAGCTATGAGTATTTTGATCAGGTTTCCTTTCTTGCTATGAACTATGCCTCTAGTTGTTGCTTCTATTGTTTCTTCCTCCGCCTCTTGAATTTCATTCTCCCCTGCCTCTTGAGATCGAAACCTGAGATCCAAATGCATTTTCCAAGGAATATTCATACATGTTCATCCTTGATTTGTGGGATAAAAAGGATCTGTACAACTCATCTATTAATAGTTTTTCCAATTCCTTAGAATCTTCAATGGCTATAAGAACTGCATCAAACTTCTTACATAAGGTTCTAAGAACCTTCTCTACCACTCTCTCATCTAAAATCTCTTCATCATTCATCCTTAACTGATTTACTATGTTCATGACTTGGGTCATGTATTGGTCCAGTGACTCCTTCATCATGAGATTCTTAAAATTCATTCATAATGTCTGCAACTTTATTGTATATACCTTGGTAATACCCTCATAGTTGGTCTCTAATATGTCCCACATTGTCTTTGAGAATTTTTCTACTAAGATATTGGGAAATATACATTCATCGAAGCTGTTTTGGATGATATAGAGGGATTTTGCATCCTTCTTCCTGTAATATTTGAGATGATCCTTTTGAGCATTGGACAAAGCTAGCTCAATTGCATGATCAACTAGTTCTGTATAGACGTGAACTATTTATGGCCATTTCCAAAGATGTTCCCCATGAAGATGTGATAGTTCCACTTGATGAAGAGCCCTCCCTTCCTGATGCTACCCAGGAGCCCACTAACCCACTTAAAGTTGAACCACTCATTTCCTTGAAATCACTCACTCGATTCTCTGCTCCACAAACCCTCAAGCTCATTGGCTATATTAAGAATAGGAAGGTCATCATCATTATTGATAGTGATAGTACCCACAATTTTATTCATCATCACATTGCCCCAAAAACCAATTGCTATATTCGTTCTATCAATAATTTCCAAATCATGATAGCCAATGGTGGGTCCATGAAATGTAGTGGGAATTGTGAAAATGTACATCTTCAAATTGGACATTACCACCTAAAATATCATATTTTTTCCATTGAAATAGGCGGTTGTGACATTGTGCTAGGTGTTGAATGGTTTTGCACTTTGGGTCCCCTTCTTATGGATTTTAAGGAATTAAAGATGAAATTACAACAGGAGGGACAAAGGTATCATTTTCAAGGTCTCACAATTGGTTCTCCTCATCAGTTCCCATCGCATGGAAAATCTACTCAAGAAATGACACTCCAATATTGTTTCTCAACTCCATTATATTCAAGTGGTTGAGACACCCTCTCTGCATCCTGACCTCTAAGCTATTCTCTCCAAACACAAAATTTTTTTTACAATCCTCAAGGACTTCCACCTTCTCATGGTTTTCATGATCATTCCAAACCCCTTGTTCCTAGAATTCTTCCTCCCAATGTTCTCCCTTATCATCATCCTTTTTCCCAAAAGAATGAAATTGAGAAAATAGTGCAGGAATTACTACAAGCGGGTGTTATTCACCCTATTAACAACCCTTATTCTTATCTTGTGGTCATGGTACTTAAGAAATAAGGTACTTGGCGCATGTGTCCTCACTTTCGTTCCCTCAATAAACTCACCATCAAGGACAAGTTTCACATTCATGTCATTCATGATCTCTTTGATGAGTTGAGTGGTGCTCAGTATTTCACTAAACTTGATTTTCATTATGGTTGCCACCAGATACGTATGCAATATGCTAACATTCCCAAGACTTCCTTTAAAACTCATGAGGGTTACTATGAGTTCTTGGTTGTGCCATTTTTCCTGTGTAATGCCCCCTCCACCTTCCAAACACTCATGAATCATGTCTTCCATCCTTTTCTCCATCATTTTCTCTTAATTTTCTTTGATGATATTCTCATCTATAGTAAAACTAGGAAATCCCATCTTTCCCTTGTGGATCAAGGTCTTCATCTACTCTCTCATAATCAACTATTCCTCAAACAATCTAAATGTGCCTTTGACGCCTCAGAAGTAGAGTACTTGGGTCATATTGTTGGCAAGGATGGTATCTGGTTGAATCCAAAGAATATTGAAGCAATGCATGATTGGCCTTGCCCCAATACTATCAAAATCATGCGTGGATTTCTAGGTTTAACAAGATATTATTGCAAGTTTGTTCATAATTATGGCAAGATTGTGGAACCTCTCACTGCTCTACTTAAAAATAATTCTTTCACTTGGACTCCCGCAGCTGATCTAGCCTTTCAAGCATTCAAGGAGGCTATGTGCACTACTCTGGTCTTGGCCCTTCTTGATTTCACAAATACCTTTTTCCTATAATGCAATGCCTGTGGGAGAGGAATTGGAGTAGTCCTTATGAAAGAGGGTAGGCATTTGGCCTTTACCAACAAACAATTGTGAGAACACCATTTGGGCATGTTATCACGTAGTTTGTAGCAAGGATAAAAGGCTAGAGATTGGAGAGGCAAAATCGTGTAACTGGAACCAATCCCACCCATTGTGACCGTGATGGGAAGGTTCTTTCTATTTAGAGAGGTAAATCCCAGGGGAGACGTCCTTGGTAACTTGAGGTTTTGAAAAGGGAAAGAAGGATTTAGGAGACCAAAGTGATAGTAATCCCTCTCACAAGTCACCACCTGATTAGAAAGTACGGCTTATAGCCCCAAAAAGATAACTGGAAGTAATAACCAAGAAGTATGTCTGCCCGAGAACAAAGAAACACTAAAAATGCATGTGCAAGATTGCTTTCTTGGTTAGTACTTCATATAAATCAATGACTATCTGATATATAAACAATTGAATAATATATATTGATGAAGTCAATGTTTATAAAAGTAGCAATGATATATCATGTAACTTCTTCAATAAATATCACAGAAACATGGCATTCAATGTAACCAATCAATAGTTCATTAAATAATGCCTTAAAATAGCAATGCAATTGATCATAAATGGAACGATTAGCTGCACAAGGGTGTTAATAGAAAGAGATGACAACAACACTTAGTTAGTAGGATTAGTCTTAATCTAGGGTTAGAGTAGTTAGGGTTTCATTCAAAGTATTGAGAGTGGTTTTGTGATCAAGTTTACTCAAGTCAAGAGGTCTTTAGATCAGTGCCTTAGGGTTAATGGAGTCAAAAGTAGAGGACGTGGGAGCTAAAGGATCAAAAGATAGTACGGATAAGAAATAGAAGGTGAATCTTTAAGGTGTTTCTCGGCAAGGCCTCAAATTCAAAACCCTAGGGGAGAGAGGCTCACCTTGGTGTAGGGGAACTAGGCCTTGGTGCTCTCTCCTCCTTCCTTAACTCAATGGAAATGAAGGCTAACTGAGAAAATAGTATAAAACTAAGACAAGAGGGTTTAGAAGGCAACATTTTGCTATGGCATGGATTTACCTTCAAACCTTGGGGAAAAAATGACTCTTCAAGGTGTAGGGGAACTCGGGCTTGAGATGTATTCTCCTTCTTAGCTCATAAAATAAAACGGCTAGCAAAGAAGAGGTAGAGAAGAGTGTAGCTATGGCTAGGCTCTTTCTCTCTTAGAATAATGGCAAAAAGTCTTGACAGGGACATGAGACAAGACCCAATTATGTGTGCTTGTCACCTAGGGTTTATGCAACGAATTTATAATATTAAATGCAAGAAATAACAATACAACCATTCAATTAATAATTTTTTCAGAAATTCACTTACATTTCACAAATAAACATCATAGAAAAACCTACTTGTAAGACCTTCCATCAAGAAAATGCCAAGAAATGCTAATATAAATCCAAAAATGCCTTCCTTCAACAAGTGCACCTCACAATTTCAACCAATAACCCAAGAAAGGGCGCAAATTTAAGACCTCACTAATGAGTGAGTGAGAGATGATGAAAAAATGAGAGTAAAATCTCTCAATATATACTGTATCAATGACCTAATTTTACTTTTAGGTCATAAAAAGGCTGACAAGGCCAAAATACTAAAAATCATATTGTTTTACATTTAATGAAAAATTTAAATCCCAATCAGGAAACATAAGGACATCATCCCCTTTCTAGGGTGATGTTATCCCCTTATATGGAAAATGCATCCTCTAGGAGAAAAACCTTAGCCCCCCTTGGGCTTCTCCAAGCAGCCACACGTGTCAAAACTGCCCTATCCATCTGCCAAAATGTCCATGAAGTAGAGATGATGTCATGGACCTCATGGATGATGTCCTAGGCCTTCCAAGGCAAAATTTCCATTGAAAAGGTAACAACCCCCTAGGTCAAGCTCTGTCAGGGTGCCTCTGGTGGAACGTCCTCCTCTTCTCTGGTGCAAAGCCCCTGATCCATCTTTGTTCTGTCTTTGCCCCATGATGTGGTCTCAGCATCCATCTGATGGGATCTTCAGTCCCATGGAGGTTCAAACTAGTCATGTCCCCATGTGTACCGATCCAAATGGTACTTGTCTATTGGGCATGATCTTGCATATCAACAGTTATGCCCTCCATAGGCTCATCAATCACATGGATCATTGCAATGTCAATAAAATCTCAACATCAATATTATTAAACATGTGCATGAAATCCATAATAAACCAATCAAAGCTCAAAGACATTACATAAGCCTACAATACACATTTGGATAAAATGACAGGGCATCCTATTGGGCTAGTGTCCACTAGAAAAGGAGAGTTTGCAGAAGAGACCTCATCTAATCCATGCAAGTGGGTGATGTGGTCAAGGGATGTCCAAGCAAATGGTTGTAGTGAAGGTAGAGGATAGAAAGGTTTACCTGTGGGTGCCTCTATAGAAGGTGAGATGCACCTGTCTTGGATGAAAATATTTCCAAGCCCATGCCTTTATTCTTTCCTTTTATTATTTTATTTTTAATTTTGTTTTTTCTTCAAGAGGCTAATCAGGGGACACTTCCCTAGCATCATGATTTGTGGTGACAGTGTTACCCACAAATACTTTTGTAGAAATGAGAAGGCTAGCTCGTGATGAGACCCCCTTTCTCTTGGCCATGCAACCAAGAGTCACTACCCTGGCATGGTAACCAGCTGGTGGCAATGTCATACTACTAGGTACTCATGGACCTAATAGGTTGGCTCGCGATGAGACCCCCTATCCTCTAATTAGGTCTTATTTTGTTATTTTTACGGGTCCCTCTTGTTTCTTAATGAGAATCCTTTTATTTCTTTCTCAGGGATCCCTGGGCAAAGCATCTCGAGGTTTTATTTTTAGGCTTTTAACTTTTGTCAACTTGCTTTTACCTTCTGGGCCTTTAGCCCCTTCTTCCCACAAGGTAAGGTGAAATCCTGTAAATAGCTCAACCCATTTCCCAAACTAATGAAATGGGATAGGTGAGTGGGAAGCAAGATGAAAAAGTGGTGTTGTGAAGGGAGAAAACAATGGATTTTCAGAAGTCCCCCCTGGTGGCAAACCGAAACCAAGGATACATGATTACTAGGGCATCCTGTCAATCCCCCCAGATATGGTCAAGTGGGAAAGTGTAAGATCCAAGCATTTTTTAGAAAGAAAAGGAATCAAATGCACATATTGAAGGGTTTTTATGATCAAAGTGACACGTACCATGATACTCGTACTAATTACCTCATGGAGCAAGGACCATTTCCGACACAAGACTAAGCCGATGGTAATGGATGTTGTTGTTTCTGACAAGATAAAGTTGATGGAAGAAAGAAAAGGTGAGCCATCCAGGGCCATGCCAAAGTCAATTCCACTCTCAGTACTCCATGTCTAGGACCTGTGGGCCTTGAGACATGATCTCCTAGTTATCTCTAAAAGTTTGGGATAACATTTGGCTCCAACTCGGGGACATGTGCTAACCGTAGAGCACATGAGAAACTCATCATATCTGGCATAACCTGTTTAATTGCTTGATCTCAATAGCAACATTAGTAACCAATTGGGGTGGTAATTCCACCCCAACATACATTAATATATATAGACTGAAATAAAACAATCAATAATGTAAATGTGAAAGAAAACTAACATGCAATGAAAATGGTATAATACACAAATGAAAGAATGCCTACTTACATGTACTTACCTGTTGGCTGGATGTTGGGTGTAGTCAAACAACCAATAAAGCCAATCCAACAACATCCCATGATACCTGCTTTTGTGCTTCATCATAAACCAAAATAGTGATAATTCAAGCACAAAAATGACATGGGTTATAACATATATCATATCATCAGAAGTCACAAAGTCTAACTCATGGAGGCGGGTGGGAGGGATAAAATCATGCCATGTCAATCTCTGATGAAAATGCTCAATCCAATTCAGGAAGGGTCATGAAAATTCCAAGGTTCATAATACTGACTCAAGAGGTCTGCAATCTAGCTATCCAGTACGTCCTCACACTCTGAAGGGACTGACAAGGATCTAGTAGGTGGCTGCAAAAATCTGAAGGGAAAGTTGAAACACTGAGACTACAAAATTGAACTTGTAGTTTTCAACCAACCCTTGGATTCTAGGGTTTGCTTCAGAGGAAACTCAATACAAAGGATATACTTCCCAACTACACCCTTAATGATACAAAAGAGTAAGATAATAAGAGGTGGCTGGAGAAAAAGGTCATGAGAATCCTTCTTTAGGAAAACAACGCTCTTACTCCTAGAAAGACCTAAGCATAGCGGTGATAGATAGTCATCCTCATAAGATAAATCTAAGTGATTGAAGGAGTACTGATCAAATCCCTCAAGGTAAGACCAAAAATCGTCAGGAAAATAAGGTACTTGGTCAACCTTGAGTGCTTGGGGAGAATCGGTAAAAATTTGATCTCCTTGTTTCCACTGGTCAAGAGTAACATGCTATAATAATTGCAAAGGAAACACTTGGAGACGACTCTCTATGTCATAGATGGGATCCATATCATAACTAACTACATCCCACCTACGTTTCCCAACATGTATGAACTCATCAATGTTATCATATATGTCATTATCGGTATCATAACATGCAGGATTTGAATCATTCAAGGAATTTCTTATCTCCTCCTCATCTTTCCCATCACAAAGTAGAGCATCATCAAAAACTAGGGGAGGAGGGAAAATTATCATTTCCTCTCATGCAAGAGCTTTGAGGGCTTGGGTGATTTCAACATGCGTTATGGTCTCATCCTCAGGAACTACCCCTTCATCTTCAATTGTGAAGCAAGGAAGGTCTACTTCTTTCGGGGATTCCATTTCTCCTTTATTTTCTGAATCATAAGACAAGGTGTTATCAGAATCCTGAAATGGAAAGAAACTAACCTCATCATCCTTTTGTTGTGTAGGAGAAAAGGGCTCTTGGATGGCCTCATCAGAGGCAGGAGCACAAGCTGGTACTTCATCATATTGCGTACGTTCTTGATCCTTAATCATGTTTTCATTCTACTGGTAAAAAACCTATTCCCTTATTTTTGGGGGATCATTAGTAAAGGTTTCAAGGGAAACTAGTTTTATTAAGTTGAGAGTGTCCAGAGTACGGTCATTGATTTTGTACAAGGAGAGATTTACCTTGTTTTGAATGGCCATGTTGTGAGCTTCTGTAAGTGTTTTTGGACCCTTTTTATTTAGGAGGAGGCTTAAATGCCCTAGAAGTCCACTGGTATAGAGATACATGAGGTACTTGTCTTTGGGACGATGGTTTTTAGGAATCTGGTATAGCAACCTCTGAAAGCTAACCCTGAAAAATCTGACTATCTCATCCTCTGGTTTTTTTATGCATTTGGGTCCTTTCAGTAATGATTGGATATCTTCCAATTTCAAACCCCACCTCACAAGAAATGTTTCTTCAAACTAGTCCATAGATATGATGCTCGAAGCTGGAAGATTATCATACCATATTCTAGCCTCTCCATGCAGAGTGGCAGAGAAGAGTTTCATTACCAAGTCTTCAACGTCATCACTAATAGGGTGGTGCTGAAAGAAAGCCCATAAATTTCTCATGTGATAATCGGGTCTTTCTCCATCGATGCTAATGAATCTAGGGAGCCATCTTTTATACCAGGGGGGCATTTGTTTAGGATATCTCGAGATTTTACTCATGTCTAAAGGTTTGTAGTTCCCCAGATCCCATTGTGAAGTCATAGTTGGCTTTATCATCAGTGGATTCGTCAAATAATTTTCTTGAAACTATCAAAAGATAAGGGAAAACACCCAAAGTGGAGTTTCTAGGTAAGTTTGTAAGATAGAGGCTCTAGAGGAAAGGCTTATCGAAAGTCGTAGTCTTTGAGGAAAGTTTGACTCAGTGTTCCCTGGCAACGGTGCCAGAATGTTATCATGTAGTTTGTAGCAAGGATAAAAGGATAGAGATTGGAGAGCCAAACTGACATAACTGGAACCAATCCCACCCACTATCACCTCGATGGGAAGGTTCTTTCTATTTAGGGAGGTAAATCACAGGGGAGACGTCCTCGGTAACTTGAGGTTTTGAGAAGGGAAAAAAGGATTTAGCAGAGCAAAGTGATAGTAATCCCTCTCACAAGTCACCACCTGATTAGAAAGTTCATCTTATAGCCCCAAAAAGATAACCGGAAGTAATAACTGTTACATATCAAAATTACTCACTTCAATGATGACCCATTGTCGTCATTACTAGTGTCGCAAGTGTCGCATTTTTTGTCGTAAGTGTTACAAACATAATACTTCCATATTGCCTATGTCGTGTCTCTAATGACATCATAAGGACACTTAAGACACATTCAAATACTGGTTTAAGAAGGAGAAATCCTTTGATGAAGAGTACAAAGCATTTTCCATGGAAAAAACCACTTAAAAAATATTTTTGGAAGGAAATGCTCCCCTACCCACTGTTAGGGAGTGCCAACGCTCCCTACACCTCTCTGGGAGAGCGTTGTAGCACTCTGAACAACCTTCTGGGGGAGTGCCAAGAATTTTTTAGGAAATTTTGGGCAACACTCCCCTACCCATTGTCAGGGAGCGCCAATTCTCCCTAACCCTCTTTGGGGGAGTGTTGCAATGCTCTGTGTACCCTTTTGGGGGAGCAATGGCCTGTTTGAGGGGAGCGTTATTTTGTTGAGAAAATCAGGGGAAGATCTCCCTTATATTGGAGATCATTTCGATTTGAATCTGAGGTCAAGTCTAGATCTTAGGGAGGATCCACAACTGATGGAGAAATATCCTCAACCTATCCAAAGAATATCTAAGGTGGTTGGGTCTCTCCAAGCTTATATAAGGAGGCCTTCTCATGGTGAAATACATGGAGAAATAGAGATATACCGAACTTATGATCTCATAAGGAAGGTATCAATGAAGCATAGGAATTCTATTGGTGGATCATTTAAGCAAAGGGTCTAGAGAAAGAGAGCTTGGTGAAGCTGCCGCATCTACATCTATGGTTGTAAGCACTTTGCTTTGTTTTCATTAATATACATATGTGCTTGGCCTGTTTCCTTTAAGTTTGTGTATGTTTCATGAACTTGTTTCTTTTGATAGATCTATCTTGAAGCTAATCATGGTAGAGGAGGAAGTATGTTTTGTTTTCACTGCTCATTGTATTGCAGGACCTTCTGAAGAACTTGGAGATCAAGATTAGCCTAGATCGAGAAAGGACAAATGTCAGTAAAGGTATTTACCTTTCTTTCTTCTTCTTCCTTGAATAGTTTAGCTTCATGAAAAGGAATGTCAGTGTCCACATTAGCACCTTTCTGTCTTGGTTATAGGGGTCTAGTATCCAAGAAGAAATCCACTTGTCCACAGGCGGATTTTCCTGTGACAATAACCAAGAAGTATCCCTGCCTGAGAACAAAGCAACAATAAAACTGCATGTGCAAGATTGCTTGCTTGGTCAGTACTTCATACAAATCAAGGACTATCTGATATATAAACAACAGAATAATAAATATTGACGAAGTCAATGTTTATAAAATTAGTAATCATATATAATGTCACTTATTCAATAAATATTAGGAAAACATGGCATTCAATGTAACCAATCAATATTTCATTAAATAATGCCTTAAAATAACCGTACAATTTCTCATAAATAGAATGATTAGTTGTACAAGGGTGTTAATAGAAAGAGATGACGACAACACTTAGTTAGTAGGATTAGTCTTAAGCTAGGGTTAGAGTAGTTAGGGTTTCATTCAAAGTATTGACAGTGGTTTTGTGATCAAGTTTACTCAAGTCAATAGGTCTTTAGATCAGTGCCTTAGGGTTAATGGAGTCAAAAGTAGAGGATGCAGGAGCTAAAGGATCAAAAGATAGTACAACTAAGGACTAGAAGGTGAAGCTTTGAGGTGTTGCTGGGGCAAGGCCCCAAATTCAAAACCTTAAAGGAGAGAGGCTCACCATGGTGTAGGGGAACTAGGCCTCGATGCTCTCTCCTCCTTCCTTAACTCAATGGAAACGATGGCTAGTTGAGAAAATAGCATAAAACTAAGACAAGAGGGTTTAGAAGGAAATGTGTTGCTATGGAAAGGATTTACCTTCAAACCCTAGGGGAAAAACAAGTCTTCAAGGTGTAGGGGAACTAGGCCTTGAGATGTCTTCTCCTTATTAGCTCAAAAAATAAAATAGCTAGCAAAGAAGAGGTAGAGAAGAGTGTAGCTACGACTAAGCTCTTTCTCTCTTCAAATAATGGAAAAAATTCTTAATAGGGACATGAGATAAGAACCATTGATGTGTGCTTATCACCTAGAGTTTATGTAGCAAATTTATAGCATTAAATGCAAGAAATAACAATAAAACCATTCAATTAAGAATTTTTGTAGAAATTCAATTACATTTCACCAAGAAACATCATAGAAAACTCTATTTATAACACCTTCCATCAAGAAAATGAAAAGAAATTCCAATATAAATCCAAAAATGCCTTCCTTCAACAAGTGTGCCTCACAATTTCAGTGAATAACCCAAGAGAGGGTGAAAAGTTAAGACCTCACTAATGAGTAACTGAGAGATGATGAAAAAATGAGAGTTAAAACTCTCAATATATACTGTATCAATGACCTAATTTTACTTTTAGGTTATAAAATGGCCGACAAGGCTAAAATACTAAAAATCATATTGTTTTACAGTAAATGAAAAATTAAAATACTAATCAAGCAACAGAAGGACGTCATCCCCTTTCTAGGGTGAGGTTATGCCCTTCTAGGGAAAATGCAGCCTCTAGGAGCAAAATGTTAGCCCCCCTTGGGCTTCTCCAAGCAACCACATGTGCCAAACTGCCCTGTCCATCTACCAAAACGTCCATGAAGAAGGGATGAAATCATGGAACTCACGGATGACGTCCTAGGCCTTCCAAGGCCAACATTCCAATGAAAAGGGCACAACCCCCCTAGGTCAAGATTTGCCACAATGCCTCTAGTGGAAAGTCCTCCTCTTTTCTGTTGCAAAGCCCCTGATCCATATTTGTACTGTCTTTCCCCCCCGATAGGGTCTCAACATCCATCTGATGGGATCTTCAGCCCCATCGAGGTTCAAAGTGATCATCTCCCCATGTGTACCAGTCCAAATGGTACATGTCCGTCGGGCATGATCCTACACATAAACAACTACGCCCTCCATGGGCTCATCAGTCACAATGATCATAACAACGTCAATCACATATTATCATCAATATTATTAAACATGTGCATGAAATCCCTAATACATCAATCAAAGCTGAAAGACACTACACAAGCCTGCAATACACATTTGGAGAAAATGGAAGGGCGTCCTATTGGGCTAGTGTCCACTGGAAAAGGAGAGTTCCCATAAGAGACCTCATCTAATCCATGCAAGTGGGTGATGTCATTAATGGATGTCCAAGCAAGTGGTTTCAGTGAGGGAAGAGGATGCAAAGCTTTACCTATGTGTGCCTTTGTAGAAGGTGAGCTGCAACTATCCTCGATGCAAATCTTTCCAAGCGCATGTATTTATTATTTTCTTTTATTCTTTTATTTTTAGTTTTCTTTTTTGTTCAAGAGGCTAATCAGGGGACACTGCCCTGGTGTGGTGACTAGTGGTGACATTATTACCCACAAGTACTTTTGCAGAAATGAGAAGGTTGGATCATGATGAGACTCCCTTTCCCTTGTCTATTCAACCAAGAGTCACTACCCTGGCATGGTAACCAACTAGTGGCAATGTCATATTGCTAGATACCCATGGACCTAATAGGTTGGCTCGTGATGAGACCCCCTATCCTCTGACTAGATCCTATTTTCTTATTTTTACGGGTCCCTCTTGTTTCTTGTTGAGAAGCCTTTTATTGCTTTCTTGGGGATCCCTGGGTGAAGCATCTCGAGGTTTTATTTTCAGGATTTTAAATTTTTTCATATTTATTTTACCTTCTGGGCCTTTATCCTCTTCTTCCCACAAGGTAAGGTGAAATCCTGTAAATAGGTCAACCCATTGCTCAGACAAGTGAAATGGGATAGGTGAGTGGGAAGACAGATGAAAAAGTGGTGTTGTGAAGGGAGTGGATGATGGCATTTCATAAATCCCCCCTAGTGGCTAATCGAAACCAAGCATACAGGATTACTAGGGCATCCTGTCAATCCCCCCAGATATGGTCAAGTGGGAAAGTGTAATATCCAAGCGTTTGTTAGAAAGAAAAGGAATCAAATGCACATATTAAAGGGTTTTGATGATCAAAGTGACACATACCATGATACCCGAACTAATTACCTCATTGATCAAGAACCATTTCTGACACAAGACTAAGTCGATGGTAATGGATGTTGTTGCTGCTTACTTGATAAAGGTGCTAGAAGAAAGAAAAGGTGGGCCCTCCGGGGCCATGCCAAAGTCAATCCTGCTCTCAGTACTCCATGTCTAGGACTTGTAGACCTCGAGACATGATCTCCTAGTTATCCCTAAAAGTGGGGGATAACATCTGGCTCCAACTTAGGGACATGTGCTCACCGTAGAGCACATGAGAACCTCATAATATCTAGCATAACTTGTTTACCTGCTCGATCTCAATAGCAACATTAGTAACCAATTGGGGTGGTAATGCCACCCCAGCATACATAAATATATGTAAACTAAAATAAAAATAAAAATAAATGTAAATGTGAAAGCAAACTAACATGCAATGCAAATGGTATAATACAGGAATGAAAGAATGTCTACTTACCTATACTTACCTGTTGGTTGGATGTTGGGTGTAGTGAAAAAACCAGTAAAGCCAATCCAAAAATATCCCATGATACCTTCCTTTGTGCTTCATCATAAACCAAACTAGTGATAGGTCAAGCACAAAAATGACATGGGTTAGAACATATATCATATCATTGGAAGTCACAAAGTCTAACTCATGGAGGCAGGTGGGAGGGATAAAATCATGCCACGTCAATCTATGATAAAAATGCTTAATCCACTTCAGGAAGGGGTCATGAAAAGTCCAAGGTTCATAATACTGACTCAATAGGTCTGCAATCTGGCTACCCATTATGTCCTCACACTCTGAAGGTATTGACAAGGATCTAGTAGGTGGCTGGAAAAATTTCAAGGGAAAGTTGAAACATTGAGATGACAGGCTTGAACGTGTAGTTTTCAACCAACCCTTGGATTCTAGGCTTTTCTTCAGAGGAAACTCAATACAAAGGATATACTTCCCATATACACCCTTGATGATACAACATGGTAAGGTAATAAAAGGTGGCTGGAGAAAAAGATCATGAGAATCCTTCTTTAGGCAAACAATGCTCTTACTCCTAGCAAGACCTGAGTACAGCGGTGATAGATAGTCATCCTCATAGGATAAATCTAAGTGATAGAAGGAGCACTGATCAAATCCCTCAAGGTAAGACCAAAAATCGTTAGGAAAATATGGTAATTGGTCAACCTTGAGTGCTTGGGGAGCATCGGTAAAAATCTCATCTCCTTGTTACCACTGGTCAGGATTAACCTGATGTGATAATTGCAAAGGAAACACTTGGAGACAAATCTCTATGTGATAGATGGGATCCATATCATAACTAAATGTATCCTACCTACATCTCCCAACATGTATGAACTCATCAATGTTATCAACTATGTCATTATCGGTATCATAACATGCAGGATTTGAAGCATTAAGGGACTTGCTTATCTTGTGATGATCTTTCCCATCACAAAGTAGAGCATAATCAAAAACTATGGGAGGAGGAAAACTTACTATTTCCTCTCATGCAGAAGCTTTGAGAACTTGGGTTGTTTCAACATGCATTATGGTGTCATCCTCAAGAACTACCCCTTCATCTTCAATTGTGCAGCAAGGAAGGTCTACTTTTTTCGGGGATTTCATTTCTCCATCATTTTTTGAATCATGGGACAAGGTGTTATCAGAATCCTAAAATGGAAAGAAACTAACCTCATCGTCCTTTTGTTGCGGAGGATAAAAGGTCTCTTGGATGGCCTCATCAGAGGGAGGAACACAAGTTGGTACTTCATCATCTTGCTTAGGTTGTTGCTCCTTAATCACATCTTCATTCTACTGGTCAAAAACTTGTTCCCCTCTTTCTTGGGGATCATCAGTAAAGGTTTCAAGGGAAACTAGTTTCATCAAGCTGAGAGTGTCCACAATACAGTCATTGATTTTGTACAAGGAGAGATATACCTCGATGCAAATGGCCATGTTGTGAGCTTCTGTAAGTGTTTTTGGACCCTTTTTATTTAGGAGGAAGCTTAAATGCCCTAGAAATCCATTGGTATAGAGATACACGAGGTAGTTGTCTTTAGGATGATGGTTTTCAGGAATATGGTATAGCAACCTCTAAAACCTAACCCCGAAAACTCTAATGGTCTCATCCTCTGTTTTTTTTATGCATTCTAGTCCTTTCAGTAATGATTGGATATATTCCAATTTCAAACCCCACCTCACAAGAAATATTTCTTCAAACTGGTCCATAGATGTGATGCTTGCAGCTGGAAGATTATCATACCATATTCTAGCCTCTCCATGTAGAGTAGAAGAGAAGAGTTTCATTACCAAATCTTCAGCGTCATCACTAACAGGGTGGTGTTGAAAGAAAGCCCAAAAATTGCTGATGTGATAATCGGGTCTTTCTCCATCGATGCCAATGAATCTAGGGAGCCATATTTTATACTAGGGGGGCATTTGTGTAGAATATCCCAGGATTTTACTCATTTCTAAAGGTTTGTAGTTCCCCAAATCCCATTGTGAAGTCATAGTTGTCTTTGTCATCAGTGGAGTCTCCAGATAATTTTCTTGAAACTATCAAAAGATAAGGAAAAACACCCAAAGTAGAGTCACTAGGTAAGCTTGTAAGATAGAGACTCTAGACGCAAGGATTACCGAAATTTGTCGTCTTTGAGTAAAGTTTGACTTAGTGTTCCCTGGAAACGGTGATAGAATGTTATCACGCAGTTTGTAGAAAGGATAAAAGGCTAGAGATTGGAAAGGAAATATGGCGTAACTGGAACCAATCCCACCCACTGTCACCTCGATGGGATGGTTCTTTCTATTTAGGGAGGTAAATCCCAGGGGAGATGTCCCCGGTAACTTGAGGTTTTGAGAAGGGAAAAAAGGCTTTAGCAGAGAAAAGTGATAGTAATCCCTCTCACAAGTCACCACCTAATTACAAAGTCTGTCTTATAGACCCAAAAAGATAACCAGAAGTAATAACCTAGAAGTATCCCTACCCGAGAACAAAGAAACAATAAAACTGCATGTGCAAGCTTGCTTGCTTGGTTAGTACTTAATATAAATCAACGACTATCTAATATATATACAATTGAATAATAAATATTGACGAAGTTGATGTTTATAAAAGTAACAATGATATATAATGTCACTTCTTCAATCAATATCAGGAAAACGTGGCATTCAATGTAAACAATCAACAGTTCATTAAATAATGCCTTAAAATAACCATACAATTGCTCATAAATGGAACGATTATCTGCACAAGGGTGTTAATAGCAAGAGATGATGACAACACTTAGTTAGTAGGATTAGTCTTAATCTAATTTTAGAGTAGTCAGGGTTTCATTCAAGGTATTGAGAGTGGTTTTTTGATCAAGTTTACTCAAGTCAAGAGGTCTTTAGATCAGTTCCTTAGGGTTAATGGAGTCAAAAGTAGAGGACGTGGGAGCTAAAGGATCAAAATATAGTACAGCTAAAGACTAGAAGGTGAAGCTTTGAGGTGTTGTTGGGGAAAGGCCTCAAAGTCAAAACCCTAGGGGAGAGAGGCTCACCTTGGTGTAGGGGAACTAGGCCTCGGTGCTCTCTCCTTCTTCCTTAACTCAATGGAAATGAGGGCTAGCTAGGAAAATAGCATAAAACTAAGAAAAGAGGGTTTAGAAAGCAATGTGTTTCTATGGCAAGGCTTTACCTTCAAACCCTAGGGGAAAAATGAATCTTCAAGTTGTACGGGAACTAGGCCTTGAGACGTCTTCTCCTTCTTAGCTTAGAAAATAAAACAGCTAGCGAAGAATAGGTAAAGAAGAGTGTAGCTACAACTAGTCTCTTTCTCTCTTCAAATAATGGTAAAAAGTATTGATAGGGACATGAGACAAGAATGAATGATGTGTGCTTGTCACCTAGGGTTTATGCAACAAGTTTATAACATTAAATGCAATAAATAACAATACAACCACTCAATTAAGAATTTTTGTGGAAATTCACTTACATTTCACCAAGAAACGTCATAGGAAACCCTACTTGTAACACCTTCCATCAAGAAAATGTGAAGAAATGCCAATATAAATCCAAAAATGCATATCTTCAACAAGTGTGCCTCACAATTTCAGCCAATAACCCAAGAGAGGGCACAAATTTCAGACCTCACTAATGAGTGAGTGAGAGATGATGAAAAAATGAGAGTAAAAACTCTCAATATATACTGTTACAATGACCTAATTTCACTTTTAGGTCATAAAAAGGCCGACACGGCCAAAATACTAAAAAAAATGATCAATCCCAAAAAATGGGTTACTAGGAGCACTGTAATTTTGTCTAAAAAATAATTCAAAATGAACCCACAAATAAAAAATATTAATTAAAAAACCCTATTATTA
>JZKD02S1466027.1:276633-307906 GCA_000966675.3 Picea glauca | reverse complement strand
AGATAAGTGGTGCGGTGGTGTTTTCAGGGAATTTCTGAGGTAGTAGTTCAACGAATGATGGAAATTCAATGTGAGCAGGGGACCTAGTGAGAGGAGTATTTTCTCTAATATATGTTATGTTCAAGGAAACTACACATACTTGTGATGAACTAGATGAGTTTAGGATAGGTGGTGCTCCATGATAAGTTATTAACAAGGATGGGTCTTTTAATATTCCATGGCCAATGTCGATGACTGGAAAAGCATTCGAGCTAGTGCGGACAAGAATGAGGATGTTATCAATGTTGGTGGATTGATTAGGCTCGTAATGTGTAAGTTGGTCGATGGTGATGGTTTTCTCATTATGGGGGAACATCATCGTACAAAACATAGAAGATTATACCTCCTTCATATAATACATGTAGCTACGTTCGAACAAGATATTGTAATCAAGTGGGGCATCGATAACTTCAATGTCAATCAAAATAGTTTTTCCCCCAAGTTCTACGGGGAAATTTTTGAAGAGCCCTTCAAGGAATGATGGTCGACCGTCATAATCTCTCAGGGTGATGGTGAATGGTACTAGCTCAAGTGAGTCAATTTTTTTCCATATTACTTTGGACATGATCCATGTGGATGCACCTTCATCGATGATGCATCGATGAACTATGATGTTCTGAATCTGAGCTGGTATCTGAAAGGATATCATAGCGAGGAGGGTGTGGTTCTTCACTATCTAAAAAAAGGTGATTATTTGAGTATCAACTGGGTCGACTACCCCTAAGGTGGAAAGCAAGGATTTTTGTTGTTATGGACAAGTTTGGAGGACCTCCAACTCAGAGATGTTTGCACAAGACTATGCTAAGTCATCAACCAAACTGTAATTATGGGCTACCCTAGCATGCACATTATGCTGTAAAGGTATACATGGATTTGTTTCTGAGGTGGTTGGGGTAGAGTCGGGAGGCATGTTGTATTGAGGGTTATGTGTTGGTAGAAGAATCTCTTCTTCGTTGATATCGAGGATACTACGATCGACTAGATTTTTGGGTTGATTGGGACCTAGGTTTTGATATTGCCCCAATTTGTCGTGGGGTAGAGTTTATCTTCTATTGGGTATTCATCACAACTTTGTGTGGAATGGGGTTTTTCAAAAAAACCGGAGGTGGTGGTTGCAAATAATGTTGTGGGTCCATCTAAGAGGTAGGTGGTGCTAGAGGATGTTGTGTGTTCATGTATTCTTTCATTTGTTTGTAATTGTAAATTTGGGGGCATTGGTGAGTATAATGTTCATACTTACCACATAAGGCACAAGGGAAGTTAGTTATGAGATTGTTTTTCTTCACTTGTCGTGGTATATTGTTATTGTTTCCCCCTTGGGGGTTCTGGTTCCTTGATTCTGGTTTCCCCCGGCATGATGGTTTTGTTGGGGGTTATTTCCTCCTGGTCCCGGGTTGTTATCGTTTCAATTTTTTCCTTTCTTTTTGGCATTATTTGACTAATGGGCCGGATTTTCCGTATTCAAATATTCAAAATCATGAACCTACTGAATGGGATAGGGATGAACAAAGTTAACTCCAACAAGTGGTTGTCATGGTGGAGGAGAAACTGGCTGGAGAGGACAAGGAAATGTAAAATATGGATTATTTTGTGGAGATGATCCATATGGCATATAGGAAGTTGAAGTACTTCCACTGCTGTTGGGGTTATATATGGGGGTTGGGGGTGGACCCATACTTGTTTGAGAGACCAGATGCATTAGGGGTACGGGTGGGGGTCCCCCCAACAACGAAGGGGGGGCAAGAAGATATGATTGTTGGTGAGTGGGAGAAGGGTAATAAGATGTCCCTCCATATGCTTGAGGACACTGATTTGCACCATAAGTAGGTGATGGGTGGTTGTAATGGTTGAGGTGTGTCATAGAACCAACCAACCCATCCACAACGTGAGAAACCCTAGGTTTCTCTTAGCCAAATGGTAGGGGTCAAGGTGCATCAAGAAATACTGTGTACAAGTAACCTGATTGACCATATATATGAGGTCGAATTGTTGAGCCTTGTTGATTTATTCTTCTTCTGATTGAGGAAAAGTGGATGCTACATCCTTGGCAATCATAGGATGCTACATCCTTGGCAATTACATGTTTTTTCCATGCTTATTTTCATGAAATATTGGCACGTCTAAGATCCTCCTCTCTCAGCATTCAATCCATACAGATCTTAGCCCCCGATATCCAAATCTGATTTCCATTATAATGAACCATGCTTCATTTTAGATAGATTGATGTGAGGTTTCAACTCTGTTATTTCTATTGTGATTATGTTAGCCTACATGATTCTTATTATTGGTTCCTCGAGTCTTAACTAGAATGAGACTTTAGTCTTTTGTCTAATTTAGGTAATGAGAACCATTAATTGCATATGCATTTAACACTTATCAATCATTTCCACCATAAGATATTTGTTAATGTGTAACGGAAGTTTTTATAATCACTTTAGAAAAATTGAATTATTCTTACTTAGATAGACTCCCTTAACACTTTAAGAGGTAGTTAATCAAATTGAATAAATTTATATACATTCATACACATAAAATGTAGAATAATGAGATTCATAAAAAAACCTTCCATGAAATGTGTGTGTGTGTGTGTGTATTCAACATAATTTCAATTGCACATTTTTTACAAAATGGAACCTCGTGCCAAATATACAAAATGGTAGCAAGTTCCCTAACCTAAAAAATAACCATATGGTGGCTTAGATACAAAATGGAAGTGGTTGGTCACTCATTGACCACTGCCACTCTTACCACATCGAGGAGCATCCTGGAAATGGATCTTTTTTCTGTTGCTAAAATAAGTTCCTCAAGTGGGTTTACATCTGGGTGTGGTTTGTCGCTTCAAAGACTGAACAAAGAAAAAACATTGTTATGATTTCTTTTTCAACAATGAATTAAGAGACTTACAAAATGATACTTTGTAATTCCACATAAGACAACTCACTGCAAATGGTAATAATAATTGTGAGGTTGTTACCCTCCTCCATGACCCTAATCTCTCAATGATGCCATCCTACATCAGTTACAAGGACGAAATCATGAAATTTAAACAAATATGCATAAAGTCAATTCCATTGATGTTACGTAAAAAATGATCATGAACACATTATATCACCATCAATAACATGGGACTCGATGGAGAGTTGCTAGAAAGTGGAGCACTTGATTGTACAACTTGCTTCGAGGAAACATCTACTACAGTAGCCTTGGTGGATGGTATATATTGAGATGGTGGTGGGGGTTGGTGGCATATGGGTGCATCCATTGTGGATGGATGCAATGGAAGAGGTGGTGCACATGGGTGGCCTGTAGGTGCATCAACTGAGGATTCATGGAATAAGAAATATTATAGAGGTGGGCGACAATGAACCCCCATGGGTTGTGAAAGTGATGGAAGCTCCCTTGTCCTAGAGTAAGGTAACCCAGAAGTTATGGCCAAGTTCCTAATGATTCGACTAGTATTATAACTAGTGAAAATATCACTGACCTACACACATATTAATGATATTTTTATTAGTAACAAATAGTAAAATTGAACAACATAAATAAAACAAATTTGATATTTAAATGAGATTTAAATCTACAAATGATACCTGTAACATGGGTGACTTTCCCATCCTAGGTGGGCATTGATCAACAACACCTAGTTCCACAACTTGTAGAAACACAAGAACATTATAAATTGAGGATCTCTTTCATCCTTGATTGGGATCATAGTGAAACACTATAGCTTTCTTTCACTATCTTTGCAAGAGGTGTCTACCGATAACATTGATAAAGGGGTCACACTTTCAACCCCTAGACTAGAGTATAGTGAGGAGAGGGCACATGGACATAACAATCATCCATGTGAACCTCGTAGATGCTTGATTTGTGGGCAGACTTGATATCATCCTATCGAGGCCAGTGGACAAGACAACTTCATGGAGGAGGTTAGTATCTTAACCATCTCAATGTTTTTCATCATTTATATAGTATTTTACACATTTATTTTGATATTTTATTGTATGATGTTTTGTAGTTTCTACGCCTGTATAATAGACCCTCCACATCGATGGATACATCAGTGTCTATCTCCACCAATGATGCAACAATAGAGGTATATTTCTCATTTGAATTAACCCATACATAGTTGTGTGTCAAATTTGAGCTACCTATACCTATTGCAATCCCTATGTAGCAGGAGGATGTTGGGCAAGGGGGTTGGAATTTCTCCTAGGGGGACGAGGACCTAACATGGGATCACGTCTAGAATTTATTTTAGCAATATTGTTTTTTCTTTTTAAAAAACCAATGGATACTTTTGATCTTCAAAATTAGGATTAACCACTGCCTTATAATATCTTGATTTTATTTTATCCTCGAATTCTTTATAGTCTCATAGATTCTTCTTAAATTTATCTTAAACAATATTTTTAATATCACTTGTATTCTCAAGAATAACTTCTCTTATTTCCCAATAATTTATCCAAGACTTGACATCATTATGCCATCCCCATAAAATATCATGTCAATATCTCTAATATCTGATATCTATCATGTTTTTATAATTAAATATAATATTTTCAACAAAATAAGTAGTACTAAAAAACTATAATAAAATAAAATAAACCAAAGTATACATAAATTCATTTAATTTTATTTTGTCTACAAACACGGAAATGTATACTTCATTTTATATTTTCAATAATCGTGTAACCCCGTTAATCAACTATCTCATATGTGTCAATGAGTATCAATTCAAAAATATTTATAAAAGGAACTTATTTCAAGGTATTATTGTCATATACCAAACTATTAAAGGTGAGTTTTGTTAGATTTAATTATTATAATCTTTATTTTGTGAATGTATAAATTATACTAAAATAATTATCATAATAAATATTTTTATATAAATTTATTTTAAAATTTAAATAATATTTTTAAAAGATTAAATAAATAAATAGGTGAGTTTTGTTAGATTTAATTATTATAATCTTTAGAGGTATAAATTATACTAAAATAATTATTATAATAAATATTTTTATACAAATTTATTTTAAAATTTAAACAATATTTTTAAAAAATTAAATAAATAAATTGAATTTAAAATGTCACAATATTTAATACATATTTAATACATCTAGATGCACTAATAATGGCTTAGTTTTAGCAAATAATGGTAATATATAAATCAATACATCTGGATGCACTAATGGTTGCTTAGTTTGAGGAGATAATCATAATATACAAATCCTATTTTGAATATGGTTCCATCTGGTCATCCAGATGTAACGCACCAATAATTTAAGTAAGATAAACACAGATCATAACTCCTATTGATCTTCTAATTTAAGTAAAAATTCATTTAAGTAAAAGTTCGGTAATTCATCCGAAAAGAACGTCATACACTGAAGTGACCGGACCAGACCATATATAATATGGATTTGCAATATATTTCATATCTGTAAGGGCTTTAGCTTCTCTTTGTTCTGCGTATTCTCGTTGCCTTTCCATGGCTTTGCTTCTCCTTTTGTTTATGTTTCTTGTTGCTCTCACGTCTAGATGTCTATTGTTGTTGCCCTCATGTATGTAATGTAATTTCTATAAACAAAAATATTCAGCAGATATCAATGGAAAAATAAAATGTTGAGAAGAGAAATACCAAAATAATACCTTTATTCAAAGAAAACAATGTTCACTTTCCTTTTTTAGGGGGAAACCTCCAACACGGAATAACTCTATTACAATAAATCTCAATACAAAGCTTTCTTGTGCCTCCTACACTTATTTATACTAATTCTATCTTCTAAAGAACATTTTAGAGGAAGATATTTCTAGAAGTGGAAACTTCTATTAGGTCTTCTTTGAGACTAAGAAGAATGGTCATGTGAATTGCAAGATTGTGGTCAAACTCTTGAACCTTGGAATCACTCGACATGTATGGGAGAATCAATGGTGGCTTCTATCTATACATTGCTTCCAAGTGGGAGTCATGCGAGTGAAAGTATGGTAAAATGTGTTGTGCCACCATTCATCTAGGGGTAACCATTGAACCCACTAACTTTGTTTGTAAGATGAAAAACACCTCAAATATATTTCCAAATTCTTGTTGACCTCTTTTGTTTGACCATCAGCCTAGGGATGATAGGTTGTGCTAAGAAGCAAGTGGGCTCCATAGAGCCTGAATAATTCTTGTCAGAATTCACTAGTAAAAGTTGGATCATGGTCAGAAACAATAGAATTAGGCATTCCATGGAGTTTGAAGATATTATTCATAAATCATTAATCCACTATGGATGTTGTAAACGAATGTTAAAGATCACATAAATGAGGATATTCAGAAAAACACTCCACTACTACTATGATGATTGATGTATTTCCTCATTTTGGTAAGCCAACAATGAAATCCATAGAAATATTCGTCCAAATAATAGGTGGAAGTGGAAGTAGTTGGAGTGTTGTAATACCCCAAGGTCAAGCCCTTGCTGAATTGTAATTATGTTTATAGACTGGTGAGCCAAGTGTTTATAAGCTAGAAGGCTTATGTGTTTATTAGGATGGAGAGCCTAGATGCTAAGGCTAGTGAACATGATTTTGTATATGAAAATACTCACATCATTAATATAATTACATCACTACGTGTAGAACGACCATGAAGAAATATTTATCTGGGACTAAACTTCGTTAGGTAGGGAAAGGGATGGGGATAAGAAGCTACGAAAAAAGAATGAGATTGAGGGCTTAACTCCAAGGGAATATTATAATGTGTTTTCCTAAAAATACTAAGTTTTGGGAAATAAACCTTGTTATCCTAAGTTCCTTTGGGGAGAGGAACGAACTCCAAGTGGAGAGGAACGACCTCCCAAGAGATCCATGTGTCAACCTGAGTGCATGCAGTTTTATGTGGGAAAACAGGTCCTTGGGGGGTTCACAAGTCCTTCTTTCTATGCTCCCCACTCACACACACATGGAGACTGAGCATTCCAGCAACCAACCATTCATCCATTGTTCACCTCTATAACCTCTGAAACCTACAAGATCGTGAAGTTAACTCATTTTCCTGTGAGACAAAATATGACTGCACAATGCCTGAGCCATATCGTGCCCTAGCCATTTTGTTGTTGTTGCCCACATTTTTCTCTGGACTGGTGTGGCTTATTTTCATTACCAGGGCTATACCCGATTTGTTGTTGTGATTATCCTGAATTGATTGGCATGGGAGCTAGATTGAAAAAGAAGGTTTTCACGACTGTGAGCAACTCTCTCCATTTGAGAGAGGTTGTTGGGAAAGTGATTTTCCTAGAGGGAGACTCACAACAGTTATAATTCTCTAAGACATCTCGTCTGGTCTGTCGTTGAATCCCTAGAAGGGGACTGGGGCAGGTGAAAGAATGCCAAGAAGAGAAGGGGAATACTCCCTTGGGTGGAACAGGCATGTGTGGAATTAGGGACTATAAGTTGTGTATGCGAGTGGAATTTTGGGGACCGAGTCTTTCCTATAGACTTTGTAACCTTAGCCTATCCTAGGATTCCCTTTACCCTCGGCTGAGTTTAGTCCCAACTCGGGGGTGGCCCACTGCTAATAGCTTGGAGCACCGTGGTCTAGGGCTGGGAGGTTCATGGAAGGTCTGTACATAGTTGGTAGATTTCATAAAATATAAGTACCATCTCTATGTTAATTTTTCATGCTGTGTATTTTGTACATGTCTTTATATTTATAAGAATTGCATGTGTTGTTGCATGTATGTTTTACTTTGATTTTCTGCATTTAATTTATGTACTAGTAGAATGAATATTATTTTTTTAAGTTTATATGTATGATGTTCCACAAATACATTTTTCTTCCATATCCCAGTCGATCCATGCGAAGGTATGGATAAATTTTTATTATCAGAATAGAGTGAGAAGTTGTGTTTGTATTTATTTCCAGTGGCATTGCCCAGCAGAAGATTGAGTGTCACAAATTAGTTTCAGAGCTGAAAAAAGTAGTTAGGAGGTAGTGGTGCTTCCCTTCTTGGGTGGTCGGGGACGCTACAAATTGGTAATACAGCTCGAATTCAACAACTAGGCGGTAGCATGCCCCAACCTAGGTGGATAGGGGGTGTTAAAAATTGGTATTAGAGACCATGGTTTCAACACTGGACCTATATGGGCCACGGATGTGGAATTTGGAGTCAAAATTCCACAAGGATTTGTTGTACAGAGTGCTAGAGCAGTGCTGAGAGAACTCCTGCCTGGTAATGGAAATCGCAGGAGGTATAGCAGTTTGCGAAAGTCAACAGAGAAATTAGACCACGGTAACCGTGGTATTGGGCCACAAATTTTAAATTTGGGTTGTTGGATCTATTCAGAAGAAGACAAACCCCTCACAACTGTTAGATCTGGAGAAGGTGCACGACAATTAACCATCAAGTCCTTCAGACTTCGTTACTTTGGTGAGTTTTTAAGTTATGTTGAGAAAGGAGCCAAAGCATGAAGATCTGAAGTCTCGTAGTGAATCTCAACCGTGGATCATTTGGGAGGAGGAGATTTGTCAGATTTCCTAAGTAGTTCGATGGTTTGGAGGTTCGACACTCTGGGAAAAGTGAGTCCTCAAGCTTCCAGGTGTAATATTCCATATATAAAATAGTATGCAGAACATAAATAATTAGCTAGAAATGGAAAATAAACAATGATATAACAAAAACAACACCACAATAATACCAAGGTAATACCAGAATAACACCAGAGAGAGAACTTTGATTACTAAGAGCAATGTTTACTTGCCTCTTCAAGGGGGAAACCTCCAGTAGAGCAAATCTCTATTACAATAATATCCATGACAAAACTTCTCATACCCTCTACTCCTATTTATACTAAATATGTCTATCCAAAAGAAAAATATAGAGGAAGATCCTTCTAGAAGCGAAAGCTTCTATTAGGTATTCTTACATTTGACTTATTCCTCCTTATTGCTAGGCCTTATTAATATTGACCTTTATTACATGGAAAATTATTATTCTACCTACATGATGGGTTAGGTCCCTAACATGTCCTCCCCCTTAAAAACAACCTTGTCCTCAAGGATTGAGATGAGGGAATTGATACAGAATGGTAATTGGTTCCTAAGTGGCATCTGTTGGAGTTGTATCCTTCCACTGGACTAACACTTCCTTGATGGTGCGATGATGCAGAAGACACTCACGCTAGTCCAAAAATACTTGTGTTTTCAGCCAAATGGAGCCTTCTTCGTCCAACTTAGGAAGGTTGGTTTGAGTTTGGCACTTAGTTCCAATCACCTTTTTTAAGCAGGAAACATGAAAAATAGGATGGAGCTTAGAATGACTGGGCAAAGCTAACTAATAGGCCACATGTCCCACATGCTTGAGAATGGTATAGGGACCAGAAAATTTGGGTTCCATTTTCTGACAATGGTCAACCTTGAGGGAATTTTTCTTATAAAGTTGTAGTTGAAGAAACATTGATCTCCTTCTGCAAATTGAATTAAAACTTTCTAGATGGTACGCTAACAAATATGATGCTCATGTTGATCCAATACTTCTTGTGGCTGAAACTAAATGGAACCATCTTCAACCAATTCTGGTACACTCGTTTGGTTGTGGCACTTGGTTCCAATCACTTTCTTCAGGCATGAGACATGAAAAACATGATGTATTTTGGAGTGAATCGACAAAGATAACTAAAAGGACACTAGCTCCATGTGTTTGAGAATATTATAAGGACCATAAAATTTGGGAGAAAGTTTCTGACACTACTCAGCTTTGAGTGAAGTTTGTTGGTATGGTTGTAGACAGAGAAACATCTAGTCCCCTTCAACAAACTGACATTCAAAATAACCTTGACCTTCCTATTGCTCATGTGGTTCTGATGCATGAACAAATTTTCATTGAAAGTATTGATCTGCCCTACGTCATTACCTTACAAGCGATATTCCAATATGAAGTAAGAATATATACTATGTAGGTTCAGGAGGGGGCAGTCCTGACTGTGTTTCTTGATATTTATAAAAAAACAGTATCTCCCCAATGTCTTGCTTCATATTTATGAAAAATAATATATATGCTTTAATAATATCTTTATTATTAAGGATTTCAATTCACTCAGTCCTAACTATGTTGCTTGATATTTATCAAAAATAATATCTCCTCAATGTCTTACTTCATATTTATGAAAAATAATATCTAGGCTTTAACAATTATTTCAATTCATCTTATTGATGATGCTCAGTAATATTTATTAAATAAAAATTGGTTTTGGTTTATTAAACCTTTTAAAAGATTACTTAAATTTTTTGATGTCAATGTTGCTACAAAGGAGAAAAAGAAAGTGAAAGAGTGCATAAGGTAACATATGTAATGTAATTTGTATAAACAAAAATATTAAGTGAAAAAAAAATGGTGTGTTTTCATGATTAGTGAAAATCATGGTGCTCATGGGTGATAAAATTTGAAGGCCTACTTTTAATTTGAAAAGTTGAAAAAGTATCAACACTTCAATTTACAAGGGTAAATTAGATACACCCTCCAAAAAAAATCTCCCAAAATAAAATATTTTATTTCCGATTATTTAAAATATTATAATTTAACAAACAACCACATAAAGTGGAAATTTTGATAAAAAATAATAATAAACATACTTGGCAATTTAAAATATAACATTTTGATGAGCTATATATACATTAATAATAATACAAAATCATAACGAGTAAGTGAGTTTTTCTTTGGAAGAATTTCAAAGCATTAAAAATGAAAATATAAAACTCTAGACATAACCAAAAAATCAAACATTTTTGTGAACGCCCATACAAGAGGGGATGTAATCTATATATCCATATGATAGAAGAAAGGAGAAGAAGAAAGTGAAAGAGTGTGTAAGGTAACATATGTAATGTAATTTGCAGAAACAAAAATATTCATCACATATCAATGAAAATACAAAATGTTGAGAAGAGAAATATTAGAATAATACCTTTATTCAAATAAAGCAATGTTCACTTTCCTCTTTGAGGGGGAAACCTCCAACACGGAATAGCTCTATTACAATAAATCTCAATACAAATCTTTCTCATTCCTCCTACACTTATTTATACTAATTCTCCCTTCTAAAGAACATTCTAGAGGAATATATTTCTAGAAGTGGAGGCTTATATTATGTCTTCTTTGAGAGTACGGAGAATGGTCATGTGAATTGCAAGAGTGTGGTCAAACTCTTGAACCTTGGAATCGTCCGACATGTATGGGAGAATCAATGGTGGCTTCTATCTGTAGAATGCTTCCAAGTCGAAGTCATGCGAGTTGAAGTATGGTAAGATGTGTTGTACCACCATTTATCTAGGGGTAACCATTGAACCCACTAATTTTGTCTGTCAGATGAAAAACACCTCAAATATATTTCCAAATTCTTTTTGACCGCTTTTGTTTGACCATTAGCCTGGGGATGATAGGTTTTGCTAAGAACCAATTGGGCTCCATAGAGCCTGAAGCATGGTAAGTTGTGTTGTACCATCATTCATGTAGGGGTAACCATTGAACCCACTAACTTTGTTTGTCAGATGAAAAACACCTCAAATATATTTCCAAATTCTTGTTGACCGCTTTTGTTTGACCATCAACCTGGGGATGATAGGTTGTGCTAAGAAGCAATTGGACTCCATAGAGCCTGAATAATTCTTTCCAGAATTTGCTAGTAAAATTGGATCATGGTTAGAAACAATAGAATTAAGCATTCCATGGAGTTTGAAGATATTATCCATAAATCATTAAGCCACTATGGATGTTGTAAATGAGTGTTAAATATTACATAAATGAGGATATTCATAAATACAATTCACTACTACTATGATGACTGATGTATTTCCTGATTTCGTAAATCCATAGAAATATCCATCCAAATAATAGGTGGAAGTGGAAGTAGTTGGAGTGTTGTAATACCCCAACTTATCTATCTAGTTGTTTATTAAATTGTAACAATTTACATGGTTGTAAGGGCTTTATTTGATTTAGAATAACATTTTTTAAGTATGTACCTAACTTTCTCTTCTCAATTGAAGTGTTGTTTGTTTCTTTTTTTTAACTAAAACAATTAATTTTTATTGAAGGAAGGATCAGTTGGGCCGAGGCCAAATCAACCAGGATTACAGATGATCTTTGTCTCTCTTTCCTTGGTACATTATATTTTCCTTTCTTTTTCCTATAACTGAAACTTGCAGCTAAGGAATGGGACTAGGCATAGGTTCCTCATCATTCTTTCTGAAAACTCCTTGTGGAAAGCTGCAGCCCTCATTATCCTTTTTGTCTTCTTATTTGTTCGAATTGCGGAGGATGTGATAAAATTCGAAGGAGGTGGAACTTTGTAAAGAACCCCTAAGTATCTGGAGAGTCTTTTTGAGCACCGGATTGGAGAAGTGGTCCTCTGCATTTAAGGTTTTAATTAGAATTTTTGAATCACCAAAGACTTGAAGAGATTTGTTTCAATGTTCCTGGGAGATCTAGCATCCTTTTAGTAGAACAAGGATTTCATCTTGGTTGTTTTTGCTTTGTCCTGACCCCCAATTGAATATATCTTCTCATGTACCATTGTGGGAGTAGATGATTCTACCTGCTCCTACAATCCCTGGATTCCCTTTGGAAGCATCATCGAAGAAGACTGTTATCTTTTTTGCTTTCTCCACCAGTATTGGAATTCTTTGTATGGAATTATTATGCGCCAAGAGGGATTGTTGGGTGGGAGAGATATGTTCTTCTTCCTTCCATGATTCAAGAGAGCACCCATAAAATTTCTTTCCTTTGAAGTGAGAGAGGTGTCCAGCTTTGTCGAGTAGTTTCCCAAGGCTTCCAACAAGTATGCCTTGTCTTTGGACGCTACTGTCAATGGAGTGTGCACTATATTATTAAAAATGATGTCATTTCTTTCAAGCTATATCTTCTATCAAATGAGCTTGGGGATGGAAGACTAGACACGGTTCCACAATGAATTGGATTTTATTATCCTTGGATATCGTTCTTGCCAAGAGCTATAGAGGGTGCCAACAACGATCTGGGAGGGAAAGTCCACAAACATGTGGTCTAAATCCTCTGGGGCCTTTCGGCATAAATTGCATCTGTGTGGGCCATGGATGCCACATCTAAATTTTCTCCAGTTAGCACATGCCTGTACAAGAGCACCCACGTGAAGAATTTGATATTTGGGAGCCCATATCTATCCCAGACTTGCTTCCAGATTGTTGGATTGTGATATGGAGGATGGAGGACTTGCAGAGCTGCATATCCTTGAGAAACCGTGTAAATTCCTATCTTCCCCCAGCTCCAAAAATCAACTCCATTAATTCTTACAGGAGTTGATCGCTTCAATGTGTCGATGAGGAGATGCTTCTGGTGGAGGATATTAGGAGGCAAATTAGGAAAAACCCAATCCTCCCAGTAACCCTCTTTGTCCCATGTAGAGATGCCTGCTAGGATATAAATTTCGAGGTGGGAAATCCATTCCTGAAGCTCTGCTAAATCTCCTGTGTTTTCAAGAGGTGGATTGCCCATAATGCTATCTGACCAGAGAAGGTTTCTTTTTCCATTCTCGAGGACTCTGTATAGCTATTGTTTAAAGAATTCAAGTCCTTTTCTACATATATTCCATAACTGGGTGCCTTTGGTGGTGTTATCAGACTGAAGGTTTCTCAGGGAAACTCCTTTGAGGTATTTCTTATAGAGGAGAAGACTTACAAGGTCGCTTATGTTGGAGTACAATTGCCATAATAGTTTTCCTCCTAAGACGATGTTGGACAGACCGGGGTCTCTTGATTGAAGGTTGCCTTCTTGCTAAGTCTGTTTTACTAAGTCCCAGCTGACAAGATGAAATTTTATCTAATATCCTTTGCCTCCACCATGGATGATTTTAGGGGATAAATTTCGCTCATGGGCTAATTTTCCATTGTTTTTCCAAAAATGAGATTCGCTATTTTAAAATTGATTCACCAAAATTCCATAGGATAAAATTATTTTACCTTAAAAATCGCCAAAATTTTATAAAAACTATATAAAATACTTAGAAATTTGAATATTTTTACAAAAATATCACCAAATATTTATAGTTGACATATGAAGAATTAGTAAGATTCACCAAGGTTTCTACAATTTAAAATAAATTTCCATCCTTAAAATCATCCTTGGCCTCCACGCCATAGGAAGTCTCTGATCAGCTTTGAGACCTGCTTAGTGATTTCCTTTGGAGCAAGGAGAAAGCATGTCTGATAGATGGGGAAGGAGGACAGGACTGCTTTTATGAGAATCATCTTGCTAGTGTTATTAAGCCACTGTGCTCCCCAAGCTACTATCTTGGATTTAATTTTGCTAACAACTTCCATCCAGAGCGAAGATTTGTTAGCTCCCAACGTTATAGGTAGGACTAAGTACTTTATTTTATCCCAGGAAACAAATCCAGGGAAGCCCAAGAGACAGGAAATTCTAAGGATGGTTTTCTCCTTCGTGTTCCAACCAAACACAACACTCTTTCTTTTGTTAACCAGCGCTCCTGAAATGCAACATAAGTTTTGAATAATCTCGTTGAGTGCCCTTGCAATTTGAATGGAAGCTCCTCCTAGGAGAAGGGAATCATCGACAAACAGAGAGTGGTTGACTGCCTATGTTCCTTTTTTTGGGTGGATGCCCGAGATAGTCCTGACATTCCTTTCAGCTATCAGCCTCCTACTCAAGGAGTCTTCCATCAAAATATACAAAAAGGGGAATAGCGGGCAGCCTTTCCTTATCCCTCTTATTTCTTGAAAGTAGTTAGCAGGCCGACCATTTACTAGAGGCGCAATCCAGGGATTGTCAATGTAGGCTTTGATCAAATTTATGAATTCTGAGCTAATTCCATAGGCGACCAACACTTGTACATAAAGGATTGCTTGACCCGATCAAATGTGTTGGCCATGTCCAGCGTTATAAGCATTCCCTTCTCTTTCCTCTAGGAGCTTGAGTGAATGGCTTCTTGGACAAGAATCACATTATCTAGGATATGCCTCCGTTTGACGAACCCTCATTGGGTGGGGGAGATTAGTTGTCCCAATATTGGTTTTAGTCTGTTAACCAACAACTTCAAAAGGATTTTGTAGGAAGCATTGCAAAGCAAGATAGGTCTAAACCTATCAAAAGAGGCCAAACTCATTTCTTTAGGGATTAAAGAAAGAAAAGTGGAGTTAGTGATGCCTCCCACTTTGTCCTTTTGCTAAACAGATTTAACCATTCTCAATAAGTCCGTCTTGATAATTTTCCAGCAAGATTTATAGAAATGAATGGAGAAGTCGTTGGGGACAGGAGCTTTGTCGGACTCCATGTCCCAGACTGCCTTGCTGATTTCCTCCTCAAAAAATGGTTTCAAGAGGCTTGCATTGATCTCATTGTTAACTATATGAGGCATATGGGAAAGGAAATCGATGGAGAGTTCCTCATTTTCTATCGTATCCTCTGTGAAGATATTTTGAAAATGATTTTTTGTTGTTGCCTTGATTTGGGCATAAACTTTGTGGACTATCCCATCTACTGAAGTGATTTCGGAGATATAGTTTCGGGAGAGACAAGCTCGAAATTGCTTATGGAAGAAGATCATATTACAGTCCTTGGCTTCCAACCATGGGCTTCGGGACTTTAGTTTCCAGTATTTCCAGTACTCCTCTTCATGTCTGTAAGCTCTGAAAGTGGAGAACTGGGCAGCTTGTTACTTCTCCAAAATCTGAGTGGTTATGTCTTGGCTTTCCATTTCTTTCTATAGATCTACTAACTGATGGACAACCACTTTTATTTTGGTAGAGTAGGGGTTGGAGTGATCTTTGACCCAATTTTTTAGGTCTAATTTTGTTATTTTTAGTTTTTTCTCCCAAACAAAGCTTGGAGAGCCGGTGACCAGAGTAGACCAGGCTTTGGTAACTACTTCCATGAACCCTTCATGTTCGATCCATTGGGGACTGAATTTAAAATTAATGGGACCTAAGTCTTCTTCCTCATCCAACTGCAGGAGGATGGGCTTGTGATCTGAGGTAAACGTTTGGAGGATTTTGGTGGACAGTAATTTATTTTCCAGCAAGAGGGTGCTTTTCACTAGGAACCTATCAAGCCTAGAATAAATGTGTGGAATCCTTGTTCTATTGTTTGTCCATGTGTAAAGACCCTTCTTGGTTTCAAGGTATAGAAGGTCCCACTTTTGTATCATGTCCTCTACAAGGGGGAGCAATTGGTCCCTGCTGATGATGTCCCCTCTTTTTTATTTTGGATCCAGCACAATATTTAAGTCCCCTGCTACTATGATGTTCTTGGGGGAATAGGCTTATACAAAATCAAGTAGATTTTGTCATTGATATTTTTTTTCAACATAATGGATCAGAACATAAAGTTTGAACAGGGCAATTGTAATATTACTTGTTTTATGGCTGAATTCAGTATATATCTAGTGTTGTGTCTCAAAGGAGCTTTCTAGCTGAAACAAATCTTCAATCCAGACTGCGGAAAGACTTCCAGAAGTACCCCTTGCACTTACCGTATTTCCTTCATTTATTTTCCATTTAGTTCGGCTTAGATCAAGAAGGACTTATCCTTCTATTTTTGTCTATTGAAGCATGAGGATCTCTGGTGATTCATCCTTCAATGGATCTTTCACTGCTTCGATTTTTTAGGGATTCCCCAGGCCTCTACAGTTCCAAGAGACTATATGCATTATTTACTGGGATGGGAAGAAGAGGGGCCTCCCTTGGGTGACCTTGCTCTATTTTTTTGTCCAATGGACATTTCGATCGTGGATTGGATTCCCTGCATTTTATGCCTCTCCACTTCTTCCTCTCTTTCTTCTTTGAGAGATTTCCTTCTTTCTTTTTTCGATGGCCTTTTAAAATTTTCATCATCTGACGAGCCTGATATCTCCAAGGGTTTCTTAATTTTCATGTCCATGTATGTGGGTGAAGAGGAGCCTTCTACTTGGGTATCTGTTGGAGTGGGTAGGTTCTTTTCATTGTTACCTTCAATTGTTGGGAGAGGGGCATGCTTATCGACTTCCTGAGTTAACGCCAGAGGGTCTTCCTGAGAGTTGAGAGGATCAAAAGGATTTGAGGATGGATCTATCCGATGAGTATTTGTGGTCCCATCCAGTTGAGGCTACTCTGAACTAGGCGTAGTGGTACTTGCAGGGGTCCCTTTCGATTGAGGTTTATTCTACTGCTTTGTGGGAGCCTGCTTCTGCACCTTCTTCCATTGCTCCCCTTTCGAATTTTCTTTTTCCTCCTCAACCTTCTTTTTACAGTTTCTTGTGAAGTTCCAGTAGTCATGGAAATGCCTGCACTTAAAAGGAAGTTGCTCATATTCCATTTCTTTCACATGTGTCCAGTCTGCCAATGTTATCTTCACGGCCTCCATGATCCCTATTTCTAGGTCCACCTCCATGCAGATTCACACACAGGAGTCTTGATCCTTCCTTTCTTCTCTATCAATGTATTTACCAAGATCATTTCCAATTGATTCTAAGGATTTCGGGATCCAGAAGTGCAGAGGCGGGTGGGGAAGATGCACCCATATTGGCACCACTGAAGGCACATCTTGGGTTGGATCAAAATCTGGCGTCCACTGGTTCAAATAGATCCCTTGGGGTCCCATAAAATGTGGTTCGTTTCTGAATATTTAATTTTTTACTTTAACATTTTCAAAGTAGAACACATAGTAGCCTTTCTCGACGAAATGGCTCTTAATTCCTTTTGAGACCAACAGTCTCCACTTCCTATGGATCCATGATTCAATGACTTTTGGAGAGGGCCACAATCCTATAAATTGTCCTATCATGCTTCTTGCAGCTAAGTTTAAAGTAGCTCGATAAGTCTCTTCAACTAGGAGGGAGACTGACGTGATGGAGTCCAGCTTTTTCAAAAATTTTTCCTGAGTAGTTGAGGTTGGACGTCTGCTGCAAGCCTCAATCAGCTTTTTGAAGTTAGAGATCAAGGGGAAGAGGAGGGGGAGGCTCAGAGCCCCCTCCTAGAGCCATGATGGCGGGAAGAAGATACAAAGGGAGGCTCACTCAGAGCTATGCGCGTGGAATCTGTTTCTTTTTAACTATTGATCGATCCTAAAAATGTTGAATGAATATATACCCTTCCACTTTTAAATAAATGTCTACCCTTCAACTTAAAAATAAAAATAACCCTTTAAATTTGATCACTTATGGGTGACCATAATTTACAACAATGCCCAAAATATATATATATATATATATATATATGGATTTAAGTATACTTTGGGTTATTTTATTTAATTATAGTTTATTTTATTGTATGTTGTTGAAAATAATATATTTAATTATGTTTTTTTAAATGTATTTTAAACAAAATGTCAATAAAGGATGTGGTGGTATGTATGAATTTATTAATTATTATAGAAAAATTATTTAAAACTTAAATCCATTACTAATGAAAGTTAACCACCATCATCAATAAGACAAGTTGGAAATGTATAAATGAATAAAGACATTTATTATATAAAATGCATTGAAATGGAATGCATAGATATTATTTTTGATGAATATCAAGCAACACATTGAGGAGAGGAGATATTATTTCTATAGAAAAAGAGTATATGAAGAAATCTCTTTTAAAATCTAGAATAATAAGCACATGCGTGATGGTGATTGCTCTCTTAATATTGTTGAATTCATTTTGAGTATCTAAAGTCCATTCAAATATATTATCCCTTTTTAACAAAAGTTTGATTGGTTTGACAATACTAGCATAATTAGGGACAAATATTCTCACAAAGTTTGTTTTTCCAAAAAAATATTGTACCCCTTTCTTTGAAGACTGACAATTGATTACAATGATGGCCTTGATTCTTTCATGATCAATGTAAATTCCATCTTTACTAACTATATGTTCGAACCATTTTCCTTCAAACACAACAAATAAACATTTGTTCAGATTTAGAGAAATCCCATATAATATACATCTTTAAAAAACTTGCCTCAGATGATGAATATGAAACTCTCTTTCCTTTGAATGGACAGTTAGATCATCTTGGTAATATGCCATAAATATTCCTATCAAGTATTTTAATGCATGATCCATATCCCTTTGAAAAGTAGCTCGAGCATTTTTTAAACCAAAGGGAATGTGAGCATAAGCATACATTTCTCAGGGTATTATGAAAGCAATATTGGGCCTATCTTCTTCTGCAACCAATACTTAATTATATCTGGAAAATCCATCTAAGATGGACATACAAGCCAACCCAATAACTTGTTGAAGAAATAATTCCATGTTAGGTAGGGGATAATTGTCATTTATGCCTTCTTTACTCAAATCTCTAAAATCAACACAAATTTGAATTTCCCCAATCATTTTCCAGACCACTATTGGATTTGAGAGCTAGATTGAATGTTTGATGGGGTATATAATTCCATCATTTCTCAATTTCTCCAAATCAATCTTCACCAATGGCTTCATATTGGGATTCATAATTCAGATTTTCTACTTAAAAGGATTTGTCCCTTCTCTCAATGGAGTAATATGTTGGACTATGGATTTTTCATATCTATTAAGATCGTCGTATCTCCATGAAAACACATCAAAATACTCTTTGAACAGAACAATGTATTTATCAACTTCCTTAGATGTACAATCAACTCCCAAATTCACATTGGGGAACTCTCAGTTCCAATATTGATTTTATTTTTCTTATATACCTTTCAAATTGGTACTTCTTCTTTGAGATTGTCTGCATGATCATATGTTGTGAAAATAGATTAATATTTGACACAATCCTTTGGAACAAGGTAAATACTATTGCCACTTTCCTTAACATCAATTATGTTTTCCAAGAAATCATTTAATTCCTCATTATTAAATATAGGTCTTTCATGAGAACAAAAAATTCTAATGATGTTATAATTATCCATTTTCTCTAAAACTCCCTTTGTATTCAGAAAAGTTGAAGCTTCCACTGAAAATATGGAAGTGTCTTCTCCAAAGAGATTTTTTTTTTAATTCAGACATGAAATCATTATAAACTTCATAAAAATAATGGATGAATTTCTATCTCCATAGAGCTTGATACCACATGGTTTTAGGGTGAACATTTGGGGTTACCCTTTTTTTCACACTCAAACCTTTAAAAATATGACAATAGGTGATAGAAAATATCAAATAAGATGCCAAGTAGAATTTTTTCTCAGTTTTATAATCCATTAATTTTGTTGTAATCTGATTGTATATGATGTTCGCCTAGTTGAAGATAGAATTCTCATGGACTATGAAATTTAGAATATATAGAGCCATCCAGGAAATAGTTGTAGCAGAATATTGACCAACAATTCTGGTAAACAACCAAGGAATTTATTGATAATTGTTTTTCAGGGAACTAACCTGAATTCTGGATAAATCTTTTGGAATTGTGGTGGGGTCCTGCAAGTATTCCTGTAGAAGTTTGATTCTGTTCTTTTTTCCTTTTAAAAAGTTTCTAGCTTCTTCTCCTTTGTACACCAAGTTTGGCCCTGGAAATTTTATCACTCTCTTAAAAACTGAAGGTGGCAATGAAACATGAGAGACACTTTGCAACATAATTCTTCTTTTGTTCTGGAAAATCTTATCAATGCACCAGGTGATAATATATTTTCAGTCAAAAAGTTTTGGGATACAACCAACAAGAGCTATCCCTGACATCCAAATCTCATTACTATATTTGTATGGTGATGTAGAATAATACCAATATTCCCTTGACCAATGGTAATTATTATCTTCTCTTGGAAATAAATTCAAAGTATCCCCACAGAAATGGCCTTTTCTCTTGGCCATCTTCAGTAGGTTTATAAACTTCTTCGTAATACTGTGTAGAACAATAAAATGGCCCTTAAGTTAGATGAAAGAATTAACTTGAAATAAATATAATTCACCTTGATATGAACACCATTAATTAATGTCCTTTTCGTAAATTAATTTAGTAGTTCAGTACAGTAATAAAATTTAATGTGATTCGATAAATGTGAAGAAAAGGGACATGTAATGGTGGGGAGTCGGAGTGGAAATTTTTAAATGAAAATGCAAGTATGTGAGTCTGTGATGAATGAAAATGCCTAAGTGTTGAAATCTATCGGATGGGCTTGTGAGAGATAGAAAGATATCAAATGTGAGTCTATGATTTCGTGAGTTCACGAAATAAAAAATAAACTAAGTATTGAGACCTGTCAAACGGGCTGAAAGAAAAAGAAAACAGAATAAGACATATCGTGAGTCCTTGAGTCCATGAACCCATGAATATAAAAAAAACAACTAAGTATGGTAGAAAATGAGGATTGAGGAGAGGAAGAAGAATTGTATAAGATAAATGGTAAAGAAATTTATGAAATGGAAAAAAACTTAAAACAAAAATAAGTGAACAAAAAGGGAAGCATGAGAGAAGAACATATAGTGTTCAATAGCCTCTTGCTCCCATTAACTATCGGATGCAACTTTTTACAAACACCATATTATATAAGTTTAATGATTTGGATCTGAAACACTCAAACATAAAATATAAAGTCATCCACAAATGATACTAAAATTCAGAAATATGGGTTTGGATTAATACCATTAAATAATCCCCCCTTTGGAACCCTCTTAGACACTCCGTTATGTTAACAAAAACTCATCCCCCATCATTTTACATATCCCCTAGCAGCTGGTATCACATTTTATTTATTTAAAAATGGAAGTACAATTCATATATTACATTGTTTTTCCATGACCACATTATATCTACATTATGCATTAATTAAACTAGGGATGTTACACATTCTTTCTTACATCCACATCAACCCCAAGAACTCAATCCCCTTATTCTAATAAGATAATGAAGCATGCAATATTTTTGGATACATGTAACAATCATTCCCAAAATATAGAACATCGGTAAGAATACATATGGAAAGTGTTAAGCATGGAAAGGTACATGTACCTTATACCTATGAGGGTCTCCCAAGTAGTACCCCTTTTCTCCAAGAGTGACAACACTTGACTAGAGTGTATATGATGGCCACCAAGGTGAAAAAAGGAAAAAAACATAAATTAAAAACATCATGATTCATGACTTCAAACCCATGATCCTTACCTAAATTATTAGCAATTATAGAAAAATATTTAAATCTTAAATCCATTACTAATGAAAGTTAACCACAATCATTAATAATAAGACAACAAGTTGGAAATGTATAAATAACTAAATATATTTATTATATAAAATGCATTGAGATGGCATGCATAGATATTATTTTTTATGAATATAAAAAAACACATTGAGGAGAGTTGCCTCCCAGGCCTCCAAAGAATATGTGGTTACCCTGTGTTGGATTACCATCTTGATAGTATGTAACATTGTAACATGTGGAATTACTTGCATAAATTTCTCGATCGGGATGAAATTCAGTTGCATTATAACCATAAATGTGTATAGCCATGGTATATGTGTCGTAACCGAAGCCTCTCCAAGGAAAGTGACCGCTACCCATGTCTGTCTTAGTTAAGCATGTACATGGGGTTGTTGGAGAATAAGCAACTTCGCTTCCAATGTCCATATGAGTATCGCTACTACCAATATTACCGAACAATACGACTGACCAATAACCTATAATCTTGTTCTTGATTAAGACAACCCATATTAGGCCTGCGTCATCTCTGGATTGTTGTACATCCAATGATATTTTAGATTCTTGAAAACATTTGCCATCAATTCAATACATAAAAATAGACATTTTTTAAACCAAAGGGAATATGAGCATAAGCATATATTTCCCAGGGTGTTATGAAACCAATATTGGGACTATCTTCTTCTGCAACCAATACTTGATTATATATGGAAAATCCATCTAACATGGACATACAAGGAGACCCGATAACTTGTTGAAGAAGGAATTCCATGTTAGGTAGGGGATAATTGTCATGTATGCCTTCTTTATTCAAATCTCTAAAATCAACACACATTTGAATTTCCCCAATCCTTTTTCAGACCACTAGTAACTGGATTTGAGATCTAGATTGAATGTTTGATGTGGTATATAATTCCATCATTTCTCAGTTTCTCCAACTCAATCTTCATCAATGGATTCATCTTGGGATTCATAATTCGGATTTTCTTCTTAAAAGGATTTGTCCCTTCTCTCAATGGATTAATATGTTGGATTATGGACTTTTCATATGTGTTAAGATCATCATAACTCCATGAAAACACATCAAAATACTCTTTGACAAGAACAATATATTGATCAACTTCCTCAAATGTACAATCAACTCCCAAATTCACATTGGGGAACTATCAGTTCCAATATTGATCTTATTTTTCTTCTATACCTTTTAGACTGATACTTCTTCTTTGAGATTCTTTGCATGATCATATGTTGTGAAAAGATATCAATATTTGACACAATCCTTTGGAACAAGGGAAACACTATTGTCACTCTACTTAACATCATTTTTGTTTGCCAAGAAATCATTTAATTCCTCATTATTAAATATAGGCTTTTCGTGAGAACAAAAAATCATAATGGTGTTGTAATTGTCCATTTTCTCTAGAACTCCCTTTGTATTCAAAAAAGTTGAAGCTTCCAATGAAAGAATGGAAGTGTCTTCTCCAAAGAGAGATTTTTTGAATTCAGACATGAAATCATTATAAACTTCATAAAAATAATGGATGACTTTATGTCTCCATAGAGCTTGATACCACATGGTTTTAGGGTGAATATTTGGGTTTACCCTTTTTTTAACACTCAAACCTTTAAAAATATGATAGCAGGTGATTGAAAATATCAAATAAGATGCCAAGTAGAATTATTTCTCAATTTTATAATCCATTAATTTTGTTGTAATCTCATTGGATATGATCTTCGCCTAGTCAAAGATAGAATTCTCATGGACTATAAAATTTAGAATATATAGGGCCATCCGGGGAATAGTTGTAGTAGAATCTTGACCAACAATTATGGTAAACAACCAAGGAATTTATTGATAATGGTTTTTCAGGGAACTAACCTAAATTTTGGATAAATATTCTCGTATTGTGGTGGGGTCCTACAAGAATTCCTACAGAAGTTTGATTATGTTTTCTTTTCCCTCTTAGAAAGTTTCTAGCTTCTTCTCCTTTGTACACCAAGTATGTCTCTGGAAATTTTAGCATTCTCTTAAAAACTGAAGGTGCCAATGAAACACGAGAAACACTTTGCAACATATTGTTTCTTCTATTTTGAACAATCTTATCAATGCACCAGGTGATAATATCTTTTCACTCAAAAATTTATGGGATGCAACCAACGAGAGCTATCCATGATGTCCAAATATCATTACTATATTTGTATGGTGATGTAGAATAATACCAATATGCCCTTGACCAATGGTAATTATGATCTTCTCTTGCTAATAAATTCAAAGTATCCCCACAGAAATGGCCTTTTCTATTGGCCATCTTCAACAGGTTGATAAACTTCTTTGTAATATTATTTAAAACAATAAAATGACCCTTAAGTTAGATATTGATGAAATAATTAACATGAAAGAAATATAATTCACCTTGATATGACCACCATTAATTAATGGTCTTTTCGTAAATTAATTTAGTAGTTGAGTGCAGTAATAAAATTTAATGTGACTTGAGAAATGTGAAGAAAAGGGACACGTAATGGCGGGGAGTCGGAGTGGAAATTTTTAAATGAAAATGCAAGTCTGCAAGTCTGTGATGAATGCAAACGGCTAAGTGTTGAAAGCTATCAGATGGGCTTGTGAGAGATATAAAGATATCAAATGTGAGTCTGGGAGTTCATGAGTTCACGAAATAAAAAATAAACTAAGTATTGAGATATTTCAGACGAGATCAAAGAAAAAGAAAAGAAAGAAGACATATCATGAGTCTGTGAGTCCACGAACCCACGAATATAACAAAAAAAACTAAGTATGGTAGAAAATGAGGATTGAGGAGAGGAAGAAGAATTGTATAAGATAAATGATAAATAAATTTATGAAATGGAAAGAGACTTAAAAGAAAAATAAGTGAACAAAAAGGGAAGGAGGAGAGAAGAACACATAGCGTTCAATAGCCTCTTGCCCCCAATAACTATGGGATGCAACTTTTTACACCCACCATATTATATGAGTTTAATGATTGGGATCTCAAACACTCAAACATAAAATAGAAAGTCATCCCCAAATGATAATAAAATTCAGAAATATGGGTTTTGGATTAATACCAATAAATAATCCCCCCTTTGGACCCCTCTTATACACTCCTTTCTCTTGTCGAAAATCCATCCCCCATCTTTTTCCATGTCCCCCAAAAGTTGGTATCACATTTTATTTATTTAAAAATGGAAGTACAATTCACATATTACATTGTTTTTCCATGACCACATTATATCTACATTGTGCATTAATTAAAATGGGGATTGTATCAGGGATGTTCCACATTATTTCTTACATCCACATCAATGTCGGGAACTCAATCCCCTTATTCTCATAAGAGAATGAAGTATGAAATATTTTGGGATACATGTAACAATCATTCCCAAAAGATAGAACATCAGGAAGAATATATATGGAAAGTGTTAAGCATGAAAAGGTACATGTACGTTACACCTATGAGGGCCTCCCAAGTAGCACCCCTTTTATCCAAGAGTGATAACACTTTACTAGAGTGTATATGATGGCCACCAGGGTGAAAAAAGGAAAAATCCATAAATTACAAACATCATGGTTCATTATCTGACTTCAACCCATGATCCTTACCTAAATTCCCAATACATTAAATGTAGCACTTTGTCTGAAACAATGACTAATGTACCTCAAGTGTGTTAGACCACCATCATTGTATGTGTTTGTTGATCAAGTATTATGTAGTGTTATGTATGAATTTATTAGTAATTATAGAAAAAATATTTAAAACTTGAACCCATTACTAATGAAAATTAACCACCATCATTAATAATAAGACAACATGTTGGAAATGTATAAATAAATAAAGATATTTATGATATAAAATGCATGCATAGATATTATTTCTGATGAATATCAAGCAACACATTGAGGAGAGTCGCCTCTCGGGCCTCCAAAGAATATATGGTCATGTGACATGTGTAGATAAGCTCAGGCATGTGACATGTTAAGATGTGTTGATAAGCTCAAGCATGTTGATCATGTTGTTGGAGACATGAGCAAGTTTCTTGAGTTCACGTTGAAAGTTTAAATGGAAATTAAAGGAGTAGGTCCATCAGGAGATCCAATAATGGAGCTTAAACAATGGATTGCAGGGATGTATAACACATGTATCATGATTTTGTTGGAGATTCCTCACTTTGGGAGAGGAAAGGATGTAAATTCATGTTTCAAATAGATCTTGGAAAGGGTACATGGAGGTATATTATGGATGGATAGACCTGTATCCATATATGTGGACGTAAATGTTGAAATTATGGGCTTGGGTAAAATCATGAAGATGGGTAACACTTTTTCTTGTTTTATGACAATTGTTTTTTAATTTTAATAGGTTCTTCAACATCTAGTAAACAAAAGTATTTTTTTATATTTAGAATTTTACTTTACTGTAAAAATGAAACTTGTGAAAAATTTTGTTATCTTTCTACTTACTATTTTTCAATTTTTTTTATTGATATTTGATATGTCAATTTGGAAATTGTTTGACAATATGTTCCTTAAAAATGAAGGGAAAGATAATGAGTTGTTTTTTACCACATCAATGTATCCATTATTGAATTTGACCAATTTGAAAAAGTTACAGATTTTAAACACATGTTTTCCTCCACCGTGTATCTATCTTAATTTTTACTTAAAAGTAAAATCTAAAAATATCCTTTTGAAGAGAATAGTTTAAGAATTATGGATATAAATTTTCCATAATTTTCAACTGTGTATTTTTAGAGATATGGATTTTTCATTTCATTGAATCATAATCTCACCTAAAAATATTGTGCAGTGATGTTTTTATAAAATTAAATAAAATTAGATAAAAACTATGAAAATGAAAACAAATTATACCCAATGAAAGTAGATTCAATTTTAAAAATGTTGGTATCAATTTTGAAACTAAATTCTGAGTATTTGTAGGAGTCTTCTACCTGCAAAGATGAAGTAAGATGGAGAGAATTTGTAGTTTCCTGCAAATAGTCTCATCTTCACATTTTCAGCCGAAATATTACCTAGTTTTTAATGGAATCCGTTAAAAAAAACATTTTGGCCAAAAAGTATTTAGGCCGAAATATGCTTACCATAGGAAAATAATTCATCCGAAAAACATTGTACATGAATTTGGAGGGTGTCGTTAAATTTGACGTGCAAATGTTTCGGCTGAAAAAATTCCTAGAAACATTTTTCCGGCCGAAAAATTACCGCTAGGAATTTTGGAAACCCGATTGTCACGAAAGTATTACACATATTCATGATTTTATCCGCTTACCTAAAAACAAAGAAAAACTAGAGCAATATTTGGATGATAAAACAAAGGAAAAATCCTTAGTAGATGGGATAAAGAGTAAGTATGGGACTAACAAAGGATCTAGGGGGATGACCATTAAGAAAATCAGTGAACCAAAAACTAGGTTTGCGACAAAATTTATGGCTTGCAAATTTATGAGAAAATGTTGCAAGGAGGAATCCCCTGCAAGTGTAATAGCAGCAACTACGTAATGTGCAAAGGGGAGTCTACTTAGTTAGGCTCCATATTTACTATTTTTTTTTTGGATGATTGCAAGGATGGACAGGATCTCGAGTCCTAATTTCATTATCCATGGTTAATTATATTGATAGCACTAATGGGATGGGGAGAACCGAAATATAATGAATTTTATGAGAGGTTGGGGAAATGTCACACAACAAAATACAAAACCCTATGGTATACTTGAAATGCAAAACAAAGGAAGGAAAATGATATTATTTTTTCCATGTATTATGATGAGATGTAGGAGAAACTGGAAAACACTTGGAGAATACCATAAGAAGTGGTGAGAGAGAATCAAAGCATAGACAATTTCCAAGCTTCAGGGAATAACATGTAGATCTAGGCTAAGAGGGATCCTAAAAAGGAATGATTGTAGTTGAGGTATTGTGTCACAGGCGAAGAAGTACAATGGGATATGAAGGATTGGCCAACATAATGGAAGGTTCCAGTAATTTCAAAGAAAGTACCAAAGTCCAAACAACATACAAAATTTGAACCTTCATAGTAATCAACCAGCCCAGGAGCAAACACAAGGAAAGCTACATATCACACCAAAGAAATACGGGGCAATACAACAACTAGAAAAACATGATAGAAGAATATTATCCCAAAAGCATCAACTAAGGAAAATGAATGAACATACAAAATAAATGGAGGAATAAAGAATGATACAAGTGTTCCTATGCAGGAGGATATATAAGGTGGAACTCTCTCAGATTTGAATATACTAGATGAAACCATGCAGACAGAGACACTTCCAAGGAAAATAATGATATTGCAGACAACAAGACAACGCAATAAAATGAATGTGCATAAGAGCATTCCTCATCTGACACTCACAGAGGATGATGCAAACTTGGTAGAAAAAAAAGTGTAGGATCGCACAATAGAAGCTTGGTATGATGATGAGAAGCAAAGGGAGGAAATAGTGAAGAAATTGACAGAGTTGAAATATGCATTGGATCAGTTACAAATTACTATAGCGCACCAAAGGATCGGGCACAAAAAAAACAAACTTCTCATGAAATACCACTTACGGAACATGAGATAGTGCATACCATAGTTATGGGGAGTGAAACTTTTTGTATCACCTAGTAGATGTTGCAAGTAGATGAAACTACAACACATAAGCCACTAAAAGATATAGATAATTTGGACTTGGCACTACCCAAGATTCCAACTAAGGTATTGTATAAACTACATGTAAGTATTATGCAGGAAATCCAGTCAGGGGCCTATGCAGATTCAACAAGATTACAATTGGCCAATGAAGACAATAATACACTGGAGATAACTCTTAACCATGTGCATTTTGAGAGGGATGAAACAAAACAACACATTGGAATAATATAGAAGTAAGCGGAACAAGTATTTAAAACCATTCTTGACAGCATAGAAGGAGTGAATATACCCACATAGGAAAAAATTGAGAAAATAAAACAAGATATGGAGAATTACAGAAGCCATATTACAAAGTTGACATAAATCCTAACACCTAGTACACCACCAGAAGTAATAACACAAAGAGATTAGGAGGATATAGGTTATACAAAAACCACTATGATAGTAATTCATTAAATAACAGAACTTTACAATAACAGCGCAAAGTTATGGACAAACCTTCAAGAGGATGACAAGATTTAGGAGTTGGATCAGAAAGAAGAAGGGGTAAATATTGTGATGCATGAATTGAAGCAAAAGCAGAAGACTATGACAATATCGATCAAAATGAAAAGTGCACAGTCGATGAAGAATATGCAGGTGGAGTTTAGGTCCATACAAGTAGAGAAGTAATCAAGGTAGGCCCAGTTGGAACAATTGCAAGAAGCAACAGAGAAAATGCTCACTGAGATAGACGCAATGAAGGAATGAACTGAACAAGCTAGCTTGGAGAGTGGGGAACTGATGCAGGAACACATTACTGCATAGACTGTGGATATTATAGCAGAAAAAAGGGTGCAGGTAAAATCCCAAGTTGAAGAAATGAAAAACAAGTTTCAGGAGCTTGAAAATTTAGTACAGGGAGCATACACTACTTGAGTGGCTTGGTAAAAGCCATAGGTGAGTGTTGGGAACCTGTTGGCACATGCCATTTTGGAACAAAGTTTGAGAAAATATTAATAAGTATATGAAAAGGCATGATAATAAATGAAGGCACCTAGAAAATGGAGCAAAGAAGGAACACGCACTTGAAAACTTGGAAAACCAACATTATGAAACCAACAAAGTAAAAGGAAGGAAGAAGGATGTGAATTGACAAGGAAAACAATTGGATGTTGGACCATTCACGCTCAAGAAGTTAGAAAGTGGAAAAATATAACCCACCTAGGGTTAGTGGGTTAGGTTTTTTATTGTAACAAGTAATTAACCCATTTTTGTAATATAAATATATTGTCTAAGATAACAAAAATCTAGTTAGACAGGGGGAGAGAGGTTAGCATATATTACCATGAGGATGATTTGAGAACTAGTTTTTGAGACAAAGAAAGATAAATAATGAGAGATAGCATTGTAATCGAGGGTAAGGTCACAAGTTGTGGAGATTGGTGTGATCTTGTCAGCCTCAAATGTAATGTGCACAATGCTATAACCCTTATGTAGAATAATAAAAGAGTCGAGAAAGCCAGATATTTGTGGATGTAGCCCAAGGAGGGTGAACCATGGTAAATGTGTATCTCTGTGTGGAATGTTCATGTTACTTCTTACTATTGATTTTTATGAATGGATTAATTTGTAAGAAGGAAAATGCAGCATGTAATATAGTAGCCATGATATTTACTACACACTAAATCTTGAATGAATGCAACTGATTATAGAATGTTACATCTGGATATAATGATGTATTAGAATAATATATGTGATGTATGTTGAGGTATAAAGAATGTCCCCCATTCTTATAGTAGTCTCCCTTCCAAGGCTGCAAACATTTGGGTCTTGCAGTCACCCATAAGCCATCTCGGGTGAGACTACATTGTGCACTATGTGCGCGGTGTTTCCTTCTAGTCTCCAGAAGGGTCAATGGTTTGCAGGGTTTTTTTGGAAACCTAAAGTAGAACCCGGGTCAGCCCAGGAAACTCCAATAGTGGGATTCTTAAGAACGTTAGGGACAAGGTTACATAATTTTTATTGTCGTCAAAATTATGTATTGGGGACTATTCTCTAACATCCCACTCTTTCATGCATTTTCACATGGTTTGAGAGATAAAGTGAACAATCAATATCATCAGTACTCGTTGTGAGTAGTTTCTAGTTTCATGCTTTTATGGATCTTGGGAGGCTCCAAATCATAAACATCTTCACATATAAGCAATAGATGTAGTCATACTATGTTGTGATGTTCGTAGAGACATACAACACAAGTATAGTCTTTTCATTGGTTTTATAGTATTTTGATGGAATCATCACCCTTTAAGAAAGACCTCAATACACTTTCTTGTTTTCTAATGAGATCTAAAATGAACATGACTCACATGGTTAAGCACGATTCGGGTATGACCAAAATATGAATATAAGATACACTGATCATGCATATTATATATATATATATATATATA
>JZKD02S1466027.1:246823-265533 GCA_000966675.3 Picea glauca | reverse complement strand
TAATTGAAATAATCAACAATATTGACATACTCGGCTCGTCGGGTCTTCTGCAAGAAAAGTAGTCAAGTAATGAATCATCCCATGGACATTCCTCAATCTGTCGGATACTTAGCTTTCGGCTATCCGTTAGTATTTAGGAGAATAGTCTGAATACTGGATGTATTCAGAAGTTGATCAAACAACTTGACCTTCATACAAACACACAATGAATACCTGTAGCTGACGTTCCTGGCTTCACACAACCCATCATCTTTATAAAAGAATGTAAACAAAACCAAACTAGTGACCATCTTGTGGCAAGGTCGAGCCTTCCGCACACACCAGTTTGAGTTATGTTACCCTGTTCTTTAAATGGTTCTCCATTATAAAAAAAATTACAAACCAAAAAATATATATAACAAATGCATAGGCAGCTTCAATTTCTCCGTCAATATAGGCAACAATAAGAAAGTAGAAAGCACAACAAACAAATGATAAATCGATGCAAGGCAGGCGAATTGCCCAGTCGTGGCAGAAACGTGAGATGGACAGTTCACCTCTATCTTCGATGGCAGTCAGCACACTTCAATAGCCAGAAACCTCAGGTGTGGGCTCTATCTTTACATTTGACGAGTCCTCCACGCAGATCTCTCTAAGAGAGCAATGCTGTCAATGATTTTTGGCGGCTCCTTAAATCTTATGACTTCATGCAAATGGAAAAATTGCTCCTTAGCACTAGTGAATTCCAAGAGAAACTCGCTGCTCTATTTGGCTCTCAGTGGCAATCAAATAATGTAGAACATACGTCCAATACCTTGCTTCAAGGAATCTGCAGCACCCCCTTCACAACAACAAACTCAATCGTAGATTCTGACGACAACTTCAGCGTGATTCCTCTTGCATTTGATCTCAGATTCCGGCTGACAAAGACACGATGACTCTCTTCCTGACGGCTGCGAACAGACTCGCACTGGGTCTCTTGCAATTACACACAGAAATCTCAAAACACTCTTAATCTACGTATGTATAGAAAATCAGCAACACAACTTTCACATCTTCCTGGAAACTCCCGTGAGGGATTAAGCCCAGCTAGGCTCTGATACCAAATTAGGAAAATGGAGAGCAGCCATTGCATAGATAATTCACACAATAATATTTTGTATTACTCATTGAATCTCAATTACAATACATATAAATAGTTGGAGTCAGATCCAACTTATTCCCAACATAGATATGGAGGTTGAGAGAATATCTCAACAACTCCAACAAACCAAAACCAACTCCAAACCAATCTCTAAATTAATCATTAATTCTAACAGCATAATCGAAGCCTCTCCCTGGAAAGAGATTGCTACCCATGTCTATCTTAGTCAAGCACGTACCTGGGGCTGTTGGAGAATAAGCAACTTCGCCTCCAATGTCCATATGAGTAGCGCCACTACCAAGATTACCGAACAATACGGTCGAACAATACATAGAACATAGATCAAAATATGAATATTTGAAAGAGAACTATGAACTATGAACTTTTACTTAAATTAGAAGATCAATAAGAGTTATGATCTGTGTTTATTTTATTGGTGCATTACATCTGGATGACCAGATGGAACCATATTCAAAATAGGATTTGTATACTATGATTATCTCCTCAAACTAGGCAACCATTAGTGCATCCAAATGTATTGATTTATATATTACCATTATTTGCTAAAACTAAGCCATTATTAGTGCATCTAGATGTATTAAATATTGTGACCATAGGATTTTAAACATTCAATTTATTTATTTAATTTTTTTAAAATATTATTTAAATTTCAAAATAAATTTATATAAAAATATATTTTACTTTTTATACTCATAATTATAATAATTAAATCTAACACAAATCACCTATGATAGTTTGGTATATGACAATAATACCTTGAAATAAGTTCCTTGTATAAATATCTTTGAATGGATACTCATTGACACATATCAAATAGTTGATTAACGGGTTACACGATTATTGAAAATATAAACTGAAGCATACATCTCCGTGTTTGTACACAATATAAAATTAAATGGATTTATGTATACTTTGGTTTATATTATTTAATTATAGTTTTTTTTTTAGTATTCTTTATTTTGTTGAAAATATTATATTTAATTATGAAAATATTGATAGATATTAGAGATATTGACATGATATTTTATGGGGATGGCATAAAAATGTTAAGTCTTTAAATCATTGAGAAATAAGAGAAGTTATTCTTGAGAATACAAGTGATATTAAAAATATTGTTCAAGATAAATTTAAGAAGAATTTATGGGGTTATAAAGAATTCGAGGATAAAATAAAATCAAGATATTGATGGTGATATAATGTGTTCATGATCATTTTTTATGTAACATAAATGGAATTGACTTTATGCATATTTGTTTAAATTTCATGATTTCGTCCTTGTAACTGATGTAGGTTGGCATCATTGAGAGATTAGGGTCATGGAGGAGGGTAACAAACTCACACTTGTTATTACCATTTGAAGTGAGTTGTCTTATGTGGAATTACAAGGTATCATTTTGTAAGTCTCTTAATTCATTGTTGAAAAAAAAATCATAATAATGTTTTTTCTTTGTTCAGTCTTTGAAGCGACAAACCACACCTAGACGCAAACCCACTCGAGGTACTTATTTTAGCAAGAGAAGAAAGCTCCATTTCCAGGATTCTCCTCTATGTGGTAAGAGTGGCAGTGGTCAATGAGTGACCAATCACTTCCGTTTTGTATCTAAGCCACCATATGGTTATTTTTTATTTTAGAGAACTTGCTACCATTTTGTATATTTGGCATGAGGTTCCATTTTGTAAAAAATGTGCAATTGAAATTATGTTGAATACACACACACAGACACATTTCATGGAACAGTTTTTAATGAATCTCATTGTTCTACATTTTATGTGTATGAATGTATACGAATTTATTCAGTTTGATTAACTACCTCTTAAAGTGTTAAGGGAGTCTATCTAAGAATAATTCAATTTTTCTAAAGTGATTATAAATACTTCTGTTACACATTAACAAATATCTTATGGTGGAAATGATTGATAAGTGTTAAATGCATATGCAATTAATGGTTCTCATTACCTAATTTAGACAAAAGACTGAAGTCTAATTCTAGTTAAGACTCAAGGAAGCAATAATAAGAATCATGTAGCCTAGCATAATCACAATAGAAATAATAGAGTTGAAACCTCACATTAATCTATCTAAAATGAAGCATGGTTCATTATAATGGAAATCTAATTCGGATATCAGGTGCTAAGATCTGGATGGATTGAATGCCGAGAGAGGAGGATCTTAGACGTGCCAATATTTCATGAAAATAAGCATGGAAAAAACATGTAATTGCCAAGGATGTAGCATCTTGTGATTGCCAAGGATGTAGCATCCACGTTTCCTCAATGAGAAGAAGAAGCAATCAACAAGGCTCAACAATTCGACCTCATATATATGGCCAATCAGGTTACTTGTACACAGTATTTGTTGATGCACCCAGACCCCTACCATTTGGCCAAGAGAAACCCGGGGTTTCTCACGCTGTGGATGGGTTGATTGGTTCTATGACACACCTCAACCATTACAGCCACCCATCACCTACTTATAGTGCAAATCAATGTCCTCAACCATATGGAGGGACGTCTTATTATCCTTCTCCCACTCACCACCAGTCATATCTTATTGTTCCCCCTTCATCGTTGGGGGGACCCCCACCTGTACCCCTGATGCATATGGTCTCTCAATCAAGTATGGGTCCACCCCCAACCCCCATATATAACCCAAACAATAGTAGAAGTACTTATACTTCCTATATGCCATATGGATCATCTCGACATAATAATCCATATTTTTCATTTCCTAGTCCTCCCCAGCCAGTTTCTCCTCCACCAGGACAACTACATGTTGGCGTTAACTTTGTCCATACCGCTCCCATTAAATAGGTTCATGATTTTGAACAGCTGAATACAGAAAATCCATCCCATTACTCGAATAATTCCAAAAAGAAAGGAAAAAAATTGAAACGATGACAACCCGGGACCAGGAGGAAATAACCCCCAACAAAACCATCCCACTGGGGGAAACCAGAATCAAGGAACCAGAACCCCCAAGGGGGAAACAATAACAATCTACCACAACAAGGGAATAACAACAATATCATAACTAACTTCCCTTGTGCCTTATGTGGTGATTATGGAAATTATACTCACCAATGCCCCCAAATTTCCGATTACAAACAAATGAAAGAATCCATGAACACACAACACCCTCCGACACCACCTAACCCTCAGTCGGACCCACAACATTATTTGCAACCACCACCTTTGGTTGTTTTGAAAAACCCCATTCCATGCCAAGTTGTTATGAATACCCAACAAGAGATAAACTCTAACCCACCACAAATTGGGGCAATATCAAAACCCAAGTCCCAATCAACCTGAAAATCCAGTCGATCATACTATCCTCCATATCAACAAAGAAGTGATTCTTCTACAAACACGCAACCCTCAATACAACATGCCTCCTGACTCTACCCCAACCACCTTAGAAACAAATCCAACTACAACAGGACAACCATTGATGATCCTACGTCATGACATTGAACTAAATCCTCGTATACCCTGCATACCTTTACAACATAATGTACATGCTAGGGTATCCCATAATTACATTCTGGTTGATGACTTAGCATAGTCTCCTGTAGCCATGTCTGTGTTGGAGGTCCTCCAAACCTATCCATAACAATGCAAATCCTTGCTTTCCACCTTGGGGGAAGTCGACCCAGCTGATACCCAAATAATCGCCTTTTATTTAGATAGCAGAGAACCACGCCCACCTCGCTCTGGTATCCTTTCAGATACCATTTCAAAATCAGAACATCACAATTCATCGATGCATCATCAATGAAGGTTCATCCACATGCATCATGTCCAAAGTAGTATGGAAAAAACTTGACTCACCTAAGCTAGTACCATCCTCCATCACTCTGAGAGCTTATGATGGTCGACCATCATCCCTTGAAGGGCTCTTCCAAAATTTTCACGTAGAACTTGGGGGAAAAACCATTTTGATTGGCATTGAAGTTATTGATGCCCCACTTGATTACAATATCTTGTTCGGATGTAGCTACATGTATGCTGTGAAGGAGGTATCCTCTTCTATGTTTTGTACGATGATGTTCCCCCATAATGGCAAAATCACCACCATCTACCAACTTACACATTACGAGCCTAATCATTCTGCCAACATTGATAACATCCTTGCTCTTATCTGCGCTAGCTCGGATTCTTTTCCAGTCATCGAAACTGGCCCTGGAATATTAAAAGAGCCATCCTTGTTAGGTACTTATCATGGAGCACCACCTATACTAAACTCATCCAGTTTAGCACAAGTATGTGTAGTTTCCTCGAACATAACATATATCAGAAACAATACTTCTCTCACTAGGTCCCCTGCCCACATTGAAGTTCCATCATTCGTTGAACTACTACCTTAGGAATTCCCTGAAAACACCACTGCACCACTTATCGCGAATTCCTCCACCCCTCAAAGGGAAAATACCAATTTGGGAGACAGTCCCCCAAGCCATTACCCAAATCCCCTTTTTCTACCTGACACCTAGAGTCCAAGCATTCCAAGTAGTTTCTACCCTCACCCTTCCCAACATGGTTATTTCCATCCTTTTACGGTATATCCATCCATCCTCTATGGTTCCTACACCATCTCTCCCTCCTCAAACGGAGGGATTACCCATGCAAATCCCAGTACAAGCTCCTACCACATCACCCCCATCCCCAACTGGTGGAAACACCACCACTACCAGGGGCAGATGAAGCAAAAATGAGCCCATAGCTCCACTCCCTCCCCGAGCTCAACCTCCTTACACACTATGAGAAAGAGAAGGACACCCCACTAACATATGTCCTACTCTTCCCTAGTTACGAAATCTTATCCAGCTACCTAAAGCACCACCATTGCTTATGACTCCACCAAGTACATCCACTACTACTACAGAGACCTCAACCACACACAAGAAAGGGTTACGAACCAATTTAGCTTGTTCCATATGCTCAGAATATGGTCATTACACTCATCATTGCCCAGTTCTACCTCAATTCCACCAAACATTAGTCGCAATGCACCACACATCTCTTCCTGATCCCTCTCAAGAACTCCCTATCGATGCTCACATTACTAAAATTCATCATATTTCTCTGTTAGTCCCTGAGAGAATGAGATGTCCTTGTGCTCTATGTTACTCACTTGCTCATTTCATGTACCAGCGTCCTTTGATTGTTGAATACCAAGGTCATCAATCAACCCCTATCCAACCTCATCCGATCACCCCACAAGTCGTGATATAGCATAATCACCTCGCAACACTCTCTCCACATCACCAATATTGTTGGTGCAAATGAGGTGGCATTGTGGGCCCACCATCCATATATAGGCCCCTTTTTCCAACTTCCACATTCTAGTACAAGAGCCCAGAGCCTTTGTTTTTCAAACCATTCTCATCCAAGAGATCTTGATCCAACCATCTACAGATTCATATTCCTCAGGTTATCATCTGCACTTCTCCCCGGAAGAGCATTTTTTTCATGCCACATTCAGGTACGCATGCTCACTTTTAGTTTTATCAAATAGTTGTTATATCTTCTTTATCATCATATATTGTTCATGTTGGGTATTTGGATTTTTATGTATGCAGGTACTTGTTAAGAAATCTTACAACCCCTTCAGGTATATGTTCGACACTGGCATGCAATTACTCCCTCTGTAAACAATTGCATATCCCAATCACACCCTCTGACATTTTTGTTTAGGGTCCCTACATCCGGATTTGCAATACCTTTACCTCTGTCACATTTTGGTATTGTCAATCGAAAGCACTCTCCCCCACATGATTTGTCCCATTCAAAGTTCCCCTTGGAAGCTTGACACACCTGTTGCTTTCACCCTTTCAGCTTGGGAGTCCCGATAGTTATTTCCCTTGCGCGCATGAACCCCATACTCCTTATTATCATGTTGCTAACCTTCCCAATGGACTCTCGGATCATATCATCCTACACTTGGTTATGTTGAATGAACCCCCACAATTACATTATCCCTCCATCTCATCCACCATCAATTTTCCCATATGCATATTGTCCTCCATCCATTTACCTCATATAGAAACCCACCCATGGGACCCCCACCCTCCATCGATTCTCTTTCAAAAACGTGTGCCCTAAATAGACCAAGCCATCTTTCATCGAGGCACCCATTTCCGTATCTATATACTCAACCCCAATTATTCTTTACTCATTTGGTAATTGTATAAAGCCCTTGTTTCTAGCATATACATAGTTGTTTTAGTCATCATCCTTGATGGCCTTCTTTTACTTGGTAGAGAAACCCATGTCGCCCTTGATTGGGGCATCCACCCTTTTTCATATAGACATATTTGAAAAACCTAGAGTATCCCAAATCCATGTAACAACGATCTCTGATTTTTCCCACTTTTTCAGCCTCCAACACAGTTTAACCCCATGTCTAGTTCCCCCCCTTACACTAGATCTAGTTTTACGGTTATTGCCAATCATCTTTCAAAAACCCAACCAAGGTCAGTCCATAGTCCAACAGTGTCTTGACTTCATCCATGTTACCTGTCAGTACCTGATATCACCTATTACTCAGTGGAATTCAAGAATCTATTTTTCTTCTTGACATCGTGTCTCCCTTCCGGTCGACATCAACACAGTTTCCAGAAGGGCGACAATATCTTGACTCTCATTAAATTTTCAATGAGTCTCAGATGGAACAGAGAGAGTCATCATTGCCTTCTGATTTTTTTGACCTCCATAACATTCGACTTCAACAAGCTCTCATGTTAAGGTGGGTCTTACTATGCGACTATTACAGTTTTCCATACTAGTCAAAGACCTCCGAATTTGATAGGCCATCAATGTCTATGATTCATCGACACTTCTTACTATCATCCATTACTCAATTCAGAGCTAGTTCACCATTTAGAACCTTAATATGTCATTATCAACCGTCCCCGAGGGAGTTGCAACAATCTACATCATCATACACCTTCAGTTACAACCCCGCATTTTGGTTTCATGACACGAGCATGGGGCATGCCTGCCTCGTTTGTATACAAATGTTATTGTCTTCCTATAGAAAGGTTGGGTTCCCACAGTTTTCCCTCTCCCTCCAGAAGATCACTCTTTTAGTTCCTCTCTTCACTCTTCCTCATAATGGCACCATCAGCCAAAGAAACATTGATTTATTTCAGATATGCGTATGCTCCTAACCTCACACATCAAGGGGAATTTGTTATCACCGAAAAATTGTCCGCAACATTACAAACAATGGTTGAAGAAAGACATCAGTTCCAAAAAAAATTAGTACACCTACAACATCAAATCCAACAAAAATGGAATACTTGGTTCATTAATCAATGTGCACAAATTCACCAAAGGAAGCAGGTGCACTGTGCAAGGAATGTGCGGGCTAACACAACTCTAATTGTGCACTGTGCGCATAATGCATAGGATGTGCGACTGTCTACAAGAAAACCCACACACTTCTCATGAAAGATGCATTTATGAATCTTGTCAACCTCTCAACCACTTCCAGTCTGACCTCCAACATGATTTGACACTCAGAGATGAGAAAAATCTATCTTGGAGGCTGGCCAAGGGATAGGAAGTACCCTAAAAGGCCCCGTGTTCACATTATGAACTAGTTATGTATTTCCATGAATGGACACTATAAGTATGTGCCATGGGTGTGCTAGAAATAAATGAATTTCAAGATATTGTTATGCTTCAAGAATTATTCTTGGAGAATCCCCATTTCTCTTTGAATCATTCAAGTACTATAGCAAGAGACATTCCATTCACCTCTTGAGAGGATTGGCATTGTATTTCTTCACCATTGTTACTTGCCATTGTATGGAGAGAAGAGATATCTATTAGGGAACTCAAGAGCCATCCCAAGGAGGAAGACGGGATTCATAAGTCCCTGTCTTTATCTATGGTGCTAGAATATCAATACATTGATCCATTGGTAGCTATATGATTGTCATTTTCATTTTACATGGTTCTAGTTCTTGCAATTTTTTCTAAAATTTGTTTCCTTTTATTTTTATTTTCTTGTCTCATGTGTTTATGGTTATCTAATCAACTCACAACTCTTTGTCTTTTTTAGCAAACTTAACTAGGCAGGTAAGTATTGTGTTTTTTCCCACCCATGTGACAAAACCAACACAACAATGGGCATGAGCCCACGGTCATATGGTGAAGAGTCTGAAGGAGGTTCCCTCCTTCCATAGGGTTTGAACTTGAAATTCCTGCGAGGGTAAATTCAAGAGGTCACCAAGACTTAATAATTTCAATAAATCCTACCCCAACCCTCTTGTAGGCTTACGCCCCATGACTCTTTAACAACTAAACTGAGGCAAGAAGATGACCATTCAAAAGCATGAGTTCACATGGAGATAATACATATGTCTACCTTATTCATTCAATACATAACTCATTCATAAACAGATGAACATATGTGCATTCTTTTAAATTTTTAAAATAAATAAAGTACCAAGGAAAGTGTTTCTCTTCCCTAGATGCCTAAGGGGGAGAAAGTGCCTAATGTGGGTCCTAGTCATTTAATTTGTGAGATGCAAATTAAAATGTGACTTTATGACTAAAGTGAGGGTGAGTGAAGAGACATCTAATCTCAGCCATTCATCTAATCCAATCTCCACCATTGGATTAAGAAACTCCTCACCTTTCCTCATGAGGTCGATTAGGGCAAGGGGGCGTACCCATTCTTGGGTTGTTCATGCATTCTTATTGAGAGAGCAAGAGAGAGAAAGAGAGAGGTTGAGCTTGAGAAGAGAGACAACATTTGCAAAAGGAGAGCATGCATCCCAAGGCAAATAGTAGGCACGGATTTCAATGCAACAAACAACAAGGAAGAACAAGTCATACAGTACGGATTTCTAGAAGTCGTACAACATTAAATGTGCACATAAATCGAGGTGTACAGTAGCTGCATTTTTTGAGAGTATTGGCATGCATTCCAAGGTTGTCGTACAACATTAATTGGCACAAAAATCGAGGAAGGAGATGGGCACAATTTTATGGGCATAGAAAATCCATATAGTGCATACGGACATGCATAGAATTCAAGGGGCCATACTGTCATAAATTATGGGTGCGTTTTTCAATGTATTGGCACATTTTTCAAGGCACTTGCACTGCTGGGTTTTTCATACAGTTTGGCAGAATTTTGGGCACAAATTTTGAGGATAGTCCGTACAACATTTATTGTTGGGATAGTCATACAGTGTACGGATTTCTAGTTTAGAAATCGAGGAGCAAAGCTACAGGAAGTCCAGATAAGTTTGTGTAAATTTTTTAAGATGAATATGTTGTAAAAGAATTTCTCAAAAGCCCATAAATAATAAAAATCCCTCTCTCACTGGTTTTCCCCTTGTGGGTTTTTTCCAGGGTCGATGTTAGACAAAAAATTCCTGTGTCTATAACTTTCTGAGTTTTGCATACTGCTGATATTTTATTTATGCACTTAAAATGATGTTCAGAATCCTCATGTTTAAGTTATGAAGTTTATTTTCTACTAAGTTCTTATATGATGATATAAAACTGGGTTTGGGCATTTAACATTGGCTCAAAAATCAACGAGACTAAAACTGGGTTGGGGTTTGAAATTTTAACATGGTATTAGAGCTGAGTTGAAGGGAAGCAGAGATTTCAGCAGACAGAAAGTTGGGACAACAGTCACTTCACAGGGCAGAATTTTGAATTTGTAATTTTCAGTAGAAAAAGGGTCATGGCTACTAGTTTGAGAGTTGAGGACAGACTTGATGGGGCAACAAATTTTGGTGCCTGGAAGGAGAGGATGATCTTTCTTTTGCAAGAAAATGAGTTGTGGGACATTGTGGAGAATACCACTACTCATCATGTTGTGGTACCCACTGATTCTACTCTTCTTGCAGCCTATACCAAGAAGAGTATCAAGGCTAAGAGATTTATTCTTGATGCCATCAAGGATCATTTGATTCCTCACTTGATGAGGAAGACTCATGCCTATGAGATGTGGGATTCTTTGACTAAATTCTACCAGAGTACAAATGAGAACCGAAAAATGGTTTTGAGGGAAAAACTAAAGAGCATAAAAATGACCAAGGCTGAAAATGTGGTCACATACCTTACTAGATTGACATAGGTGAGGGATGAGCTTGGAGCTATGGGGGAAGCCATAGTTGACAGTGATCTTGTGAGAACAACATTGAATGGAGTTTCCAAACAATGGGTTGTTTTTGTGGAGGGCATTGTTTCTAGGGAGAAGCTTCCCGGTTGGGAACATCTTTGGGATGACTTTGTTCAGGAGGAGACCCAGAGAGGTTATGTACATGGAAGTTCATCTACATGTCATGAGGAGGAGAACGTGGCTCTTGCTACCACTAGCAAGAGGAAGTTTAGAAAGGGTCCAAAGGGAGGACAGAAGCCCAAGGGTGAAGGGAAGAAATACATGAGCAAAGTCAAGTGCTTTGCTTGCCATATGTTTGGGCACTATGCAAGATAGTGTCCAAACAAGAAGAAGAAACAAACAACAGCTTCAGCAGAGGTGGAAGATTTTTCCACCAAGTTTGACAAGGAATTTTCCTTGATTGCTTGTCTATCCTCGAGGACCACTACTACAAATTCTTGGTATATTGGCAATGGTGCCTCTTGCCATATGACATCAGTTCGTGAGAACCTGACAGATCTTACACAGTGTGGAGATGTAGAGGTAGTGCTTAGAGATGACCGGGAGGTCAAGGTGGTTGGTTGTGGGACCGTATCATTTTAGAGGGAGTCTTTTCCTCCCATGAATTTGTCAGAGGTTTTTTATGTTCTGGGCTTGAAGAAGAACTTAGTCTCAGTTTCTACTATTGAGGAGAAGGGCTATGAGATCTTGTTCCATGATGGGCAGGTGCTCCTTTTCCCCAGAGGGTCTAGCATCACTTCGGCCAAAGTGATTGGTACTAGACATGAGAGGTTGTACAAGTTCTTGTTCCAGCCAGTGAGAGCATTGATTCAGTCTACTAGCAACAACAGTGACCTATGTGAAATATGGCACAGGAGGATGGAACATTTTCACCACGGGGCTTTGAGATTTCTGAGGGAGATGGTGATGGGAGTTCCAGATTTTAGTTCAAAGCACCATGAGTTTTGCAAGGGGTGTGCTTTAGGAAAGTACACCAAGACTTTTTTTTCGAGCAGTGACAGTAGAGAAGCAGCGATACTTGATCTTATACATTCAGATGTATGTGGCCCGATGTCTTTGGCATCATTGACTGGTTCCCTATACTATGTTGTATTAATTGATGACTTCTCTCAAAAGTCCTGGATTTTCTTCATGAAGACCAAAGGCTAGGTCTTCAATCGATTCCAAGAGTTCAAAGCTCTTGTGGAGAACCAGACATGGAATAAAATCAGATTCATGAGATCAGACAATGGGGGTGAGTATACCTCCAAGGATTTCATGGACTTTTGTGCAGGAGAGGGCATCAGGAGGGAGTTGACTATTCCTTACAACCCGCAACAGAATGGGGTTGCTGAGATGAAGAACAGGGCCATTCTTGGGGCTGCGAGAGCCATGCTACATGACCATGGGCTGCCACTATTTCTATGGGCTGAGGCATGCTACACTATATTCTATCTGCAGAACAGGAGTCCTCACAGGGTTGTGGGGAGCATGCCTCCTGAGGAGGCTTTCTCTGGGAATAAGCCTAAGGTGGGGCACTTTCAGATTTTTGGGTGCATCACTTATTCATATGTCCCTTCTGAGAATAGGACAAATTTGGAGCCCATGGCAGAGAGAGGGATCTTTGTTGGGTATAGTGAGACTTCAAAGGCTTTATGTATTTACCTTCCTTCCTTGAGGAAGACTGTCTTGAGGAGGGATGTCATATTTGAGGAGGATGGAGCCTTTAGGAAGTCTAGATGGATAGAGAGAGGTGAACAGTCTTCATCTTAGATTCATGTGAGCCTGCAGTAGATTACAGTGACAAAGATTTCGGGGCCACCAGCTTCGGTGATGACAGGTTCACAGGTGACAGGGCCACAGAGTTCAGGTTCACATGCTACTGGTCCACAGGTTTTCATGTTAGGCACTTCAGAGTCTACATCAGGATCATTGTCTTCAGCAGATGGGGTTGAGTAGGGAGAGTCCCCTCCATAGGACATTACTTCAGAGAGGAGGAAGCCCAAGTGGCTTCAGGACACTTTGAGGGAGGCACAGGGTTTTGTGGGGAATCCCAGACAGGCAACGAGGGAGAGTAAACCTCCCAAGAGGTTTTGCAGCTACATCACGATGGTGAGCAGTATTTGGGAGTCTGAGCCTTCCACTTTTGAGGAGGCCTCTAGCAGACAGGTATGGAGAGATGCCATGATGGAAGAGTACAATTCCATCATGAATAACGATGTCTAGGAAGTTGTTCCTAGACCTGAGGGGAAGTTAGTGGTGACTTCCAGGTGCCTCTACAAGCTAAAGTATGTTACAGATGGTAGCATTGAGAAGTACAAAGCTCACTTTGTGGCTCGGGGGTTTTCACAGGTTGAGGGAGTCGACTATGATGAGACCTTTGTGCCGGTTGCTAGATACACTTTGATCAGGGTAGTGATCTCCATTGCAGCAAAGATGGGTTGGAAGATCCACCAGATGGATGTGAAGACCGCATTTATGAATGGTCTTATTGAGGAGGAGGTGTATATTGAGCATCCATTGAGCTTTGAGGTGCATGGTAGAGAGTCTCAGGTGTGTAGACCAAAGAAGGCATTGTATGGGCTGAAACAAGATCCCAGAGCTTGGTATTCGAGGATAGATGCCTATTTGCAGCAGTTGGGTTTTGAGAAGAGTGAGGCGGATCCCAACCTATACTTCATTATGGTTGGAGAGGAACCTCTCATTCTTCTTCTATATGTGGATGAACTTTTCATTATAGGGGCAGAGAGACTCATTAGCAACTGTAAGGAGATCCTTGCTTCAGAGTTCGAGATGACAGACATTGGACTAATGCATTACTTTTTGGGATTGGAGGTTTAGCAGGAGCCTCGACACATCTTCCTAGGACAGGGGAATTATGTATGTGACATTCTGAGCAGATTTCAGATGGGAGATAGTAGGCCCATGACCACTCCCATGATTACCAACTGGAAGAAGCTTCATGCTTCTCAGTCACAGTTGGTGGATTCCACTTTGTATCGTCAGTTGATTGGGTCATTGATGTATTGGTTAATACCAGGCCAGATATTTGTTTTGTTGTCAACACTCTCAGCCAGTTCATGGTGGAGCCTAGGAGAGTGCACTGGGTGACAACAAAACATGTGCTCAGGTATCTTTGTGGTACCATAGATTATGGTTTGGACTATCAGAGAGGAGATGGAGTTCGTTTGGTTGGTTATATAGAATCGGATTGGGCAGGATGTGTCAGTGACAGGAAAAGCACTTCAGGGTGTTGTTTTGGATTGGATCAACAATTGTGTCTTGGTTCAGTCAAAAACAAAAGTCAGTGGCTTTGAGTTCTACAGAGGATGAGTATATGGCGGCCAATTAGGATACTTGTGAGGTCCTTTGGCTTCACAAGATGCTGGTGGGATTGTTCGGTGTGCAGTTGAGGCCTACTGTGATTTACTGTGATAATCAGAGTTGCATTAAACTCTTGGAGAATCAAGTTTTTCATGATCGGTCTAAGCATATCGAGATTCAGTATCATCTCATCTGTGATTATGTTCAAAGAGGATTTGTGGAGCTACAGTACATATCTATAGAGGAGCAAGCTGCAGACATAACCACTAAGGCATTGGGCAGAGGAAAGTTTGTATTTTTCAGGGACAATCTTGGAGTGGTGAGTAACACTTTCCTCGGTATGAGGGAGTGTTAAATTTTTAAATTAGATAAAGTACCAAGGCAAGTGTTTCTCTTCCCTAGGCGCCTAAGGGGGAGAAAGTGCCTAATGTGGGTCCTAGTCATTTAATTTGTGAGATGCAAATTAAAAGGTGACTTTATGACTAAAGTGAGGGTGAGTGAAGAGACATCTAATCTCAGCCACTCATCTAATACAATCTCCACCGTTGCATTAAGAAAATCCTCACCTTCTCTCATGAGGTCAATTAGGGCAAGGGGGTGCACCCATTCTTGGGTTGTTCATGCATTCTTGTTGAGAGAGCAAGAGAGAGAAAGAGAGAGTTCGATCTTGAGAAGAGAGACAATAATTGCAGAAGGAGAGCATGCATCCCAAGGCAAAAAGTAGGTACGGATTTTGAGGCAGCAGATAACAAGGAAGAATAGGTCGTACGGTATAGATTTGTAGAAGTCGTACATCATTAAATGTGCATAGAAATCAAGGTGGACAGCAGTTGCATTTTTTGAGAGTATTGGAATGCATTCCAAGGCTGTCGTACAACATTAATTGGCACAGAAATCGAGGAAGGAGATGGGCACAATTTTTGTGGCATAGAAAATCCGTATAGTCTGTACGGATATGCACAAAATTCAAGGGGTCGTACTGTCATAAATTATGGGTGTATTTTTCAAGGTATTGGCACATTTTTCAAGGCATTTGTACTACTAGGTTTTTCATACAGTCTTGGAAGAATTTTGGGCACAAATTTCGAGGACAACCCGTACAACATTTATTGCTAGGACAGTCGTATAGTGTACGGATTTTTGGTTCAGAAATAGAGGAGAAAAGATACAGAAGCCTAGATAAGTTTGTGTAAATTTCTGAAGATGAATATGCCGCAAAAGAATTTCTCAGAAGACCATAAATAATAAAAATCCCTCTCTCACTAGTTTTCCGCTTGTGGGTTTTTTTCAGGGTCGATGTTAGACCAAAAATTCCTATGTCTATAATTTTCTGAGTTTTGCATACTGTTGATATTTTATTTCTGCAATTAAAATTATGTTCAGAATCCTCATGTTTTAGTTTTGAAGTTTATTTTCTGCTAATTTCTTATATGTTGATATAAAACTAGGTTTGGGCAATTAACATTGGCTGAAAAATCAGCGAGACTGAAACTAGGTTGGGGTCTGAAATTTTAACACATTCAATCACCATTTCCATTTCAACACACAGAGTATGAAGATACTTATCAAAAAACTAGAGTTTATGAAGTGAATGCTGAAAGGGGTGCATGTTTCCACCCAACCATAGGCACAACCACTCCTAACGGATTTATCGTTGGCCACCCCCAAGCTAGACCATGATGCTCTAAGAGAGACTCTTTATTCTTACTCAGCGATAGTCAGGGACAAAGGTTAATCTCCCCCTCCCATAAGATCTTGGTAGCTAGTTTCTCTGTACCAAGAAAGGAGGTCTGCACGAGTACTTCCATAGTCACTCATTAGCCTCGATTATCAGCTTGTAATGAAAAATATTCTAGCCACTTATTGCACCTAGAAAAACCTTGTTTCTCAGTTCTTCCTCGAATCAGAGAGTTGTAACTGCCCTTTTTATCTTCTAGAGACTAATCTTTCGACTCTTCTCTCTTCACGGATCTCCTTGCTTTCTCTCCAGTCTCTGCCCCCGAATTACCTCCTTCTTTCCTTCCTCAGCAAGGTTTCATGGGTCCAAATCCCCATCTCATGGTAAGGTCTGGAAGTCTTGAAGATGGGTACTCTACCCCATATCCTAATTAACTCTTGAGGAGGACTCTCCCAGCTACCACTCTGACTGGTGTTACACATTATTGTCATCATCCCTATGACAGTTAATGATGTAAACCTATTTGTTTCCTTCAAAGGGGTCAGTGGCCTGAGTTCCTGAAGAAAGAAGAGAGAAGAACTTTTCCTGAGAAAAAAAGTTGCATTCTCCTTTGTAAAAACCCTATTAAAAAGGATGTTCGCAGGTTGCTATATAGGCAGGGTGCGAGAATTCCTAATTCTCGCAAGCTACACCATAGCTGGGTTGTGAGAGGTTCGTAGGTTGCACTATAAGCAAGGTGTGAGAATGCTTACATGTGGGAAAAACAAGTGTTTTCTCGAATCTTCTAGAAGGAGAAACTTCCATGGTGAGGTGGCATATGAATGGTTTGGATCTTACTCGCTTTCATGATTTAGTGGGATCATCCTAACCTCCTCACCTTATCCTCTTCAGCTTATAAAAGGAGAGGATCTCTCATGAAGAAGGGCTAAGTTGGATTTGGCTTGGAATTATTATCTTCGTTGGAGTGTCTTTGAGTTTTGCCTTTGTCAAGATAGATTGTGAATATTATCAGATCTATGCTTTTAGAATTCTTGGAGTGGAAGTGTGTGGGGAATGAAGGACAGCTGGAAGGGACCTTATGACATCAAGGCCATGGTTTTAATCTCTCTTTCACATTTAATATGATACAGTAATAGGATTCTTTCCAATAAAGCTTGTTGTTTTTTATTGTATGATTCCTTGATCACATACATAGGTTTATATTGAGTTCATGCTATTACTATCACTTCGGTTGGTTGCGTTCTTTTGCAGGTTCATCATTGTATGAGTGTTGGAATAGAGCTTGGATGGGGATGGAGAGAGGAAGCGACATTTAAATGGTATGTCACCTATATCTATTTAGTTAGTAAATTCAATATCTAAAACTTAAGGAAAGTGTCATGTTCTGGTCTGTTTTGTTCTAGATCTAGGTGGATCTAGAGAGATCATTTAGTGTCTGCACCTACTGATTTATCCAATAACAAAATTGGTGACCATACTGGGGAATGGATTGTTTCCTAGTTATTCTAGTTTACGTTGCTTTTATTGCTTGATTTATGGTATCTTAGTTTGTGGGAGATCCATCCAGACTCTCTAGATCTAAAAGTTCACTAAAACATTTTGTCCTTTTTCCATTTTTTTCTTGATTACAAACCTTCTCGCACTGTACCTCTCTATGGCCTGCGAGAATCATCAATGTTCACACCCTACTGTTCAGTTCAGTGTGACCTTCTCGCACCTTGCCTATATCTAGACTGTGAAAATCCCTAATTCTCGCACTGTACCCCACTACCAGGTTGCGAACTCATTTGTAAAAGTTTTGGATTAGGTCTTACTATCTTTTTGATGCCCAGTTTTGCTTTGATCAGCTGGATTGAACTTTTGGAGCCTATATTGATCTGTTTACAGTCTGCTTGACATTCTTTGAGTTGCTTTTAGCCATCTTTTCTTTGTTTGGCTTTGAAGGATTAGTCTCTTGCTTTGAGTGCCTTTCAATTACAAAGTGTGTGCTTTCTTTAGAATTGTTTAGGGAAAGATCAGATTTCTTCTTAATAGTTCGCTTTAAAAGAAAACTTCTACTTTGGGTTTCTTTGTTTTAACAAAGTTCATTATTGATTTTTGTGAAATTTTTGAAACAAAAGGATTTAATTTCTTGATTTATATTAGATTGGGGGCATCCTTGCATTTGAAGTAGCAAAATTGCATGCTTCTTGGCATTTTTTGGTCTTAAATTCCTCTCTTTGGTGTACAGTACCTTTTTCTCATTTCTTGGGAATCTTGATATTGATGAGTTTAATATATTTTGGGACATAGTGTATATGGGAATGATAAAAAAATTCTCCTTCTCATAGCATAGCTTTCATCGAAATGAAAAGATTTCATCTTCATCTCTTTGCATAAATTTCAAGTCGGTCAAAACACCATATTGTCCATGCCATTTTCCTTTTGAGTAACAA
>JZKD02S1466027.1:195356-217612 GCA_000966675.3 Picea glauca | reverse complement strand
TGTAATGCATTGGCTGGAATTAGCACTCCTCAAACCCTCAATATCAAAGGATACATCAAAAATAAAAAGGTAATAGTCCTAATTGATTCTGGCAGTACTCATAATTTCATTCACTATAAATTGGCCAAAGCTCTCAATTTCTTTGTATATCCACCACCAAAGTTTCAAGTAATGATTGTATATGGAGGAACTATCAATTGCTCAGGAAAATGCAATAACATCAATCTTAGTATGGGAGAATATGTAATGAATAGTCCAATGATTTCTATACCCATGGGTGGTGTTGATGTTGTACTAGGAATCCAATGGTTACAATCATTAGGAACAATGCCTTTTAATTTTCAATAACTTTTCATTAAATTTTCATTGGAAGGAAAAGAAATTGAGTTAAGAGGTATCAAAGGGAAACCCGGTAAGGTGATAAGATCTAATGGCAAGACAAAATTATTGAAAAAGGGGCATCAAGGTGTTATTGCACAAATATGCTCACTAGATGTTCAAACATCTAAGCCATTTATTCCTCAAGATATCCAAGGGATCATTGATAAGCATTCCAAAGTATTTGAAGATATTCCAAAAGGTCTTCCACCCACTCGAAATCATGATCATTAAATTCACCTAATTCATGGGAGTGTTCCTCCTAACATCAGGCTATAAAGATACCTTTATGCCCAGAAGAGTGAAGTTGAGTGCATGGTTGAAGAAATGTTAGATGTTTTCATTACTAGACCTAGCCAAAGTTCTTAATCTGCACCATTGGTAATGGTATTCAAGAAAGATAGCTCATGGCATATGTGTCAAGATTATAGAGATCTCAACAAGATTACTATTAATGATAAGTTTCCCATTCTCGTCATTGATGAATTGTTAGATGAACTACATGGAGCAATCTATTTCACAAAATTGAATCTTTGTTTAGGGTATCATCAGATTAGAATGAAGGAAAAAGATATCCCAAAAACAACATTCTGAACTCATGAAGGCCATTATGAATTTTTGTTCATGCCTTTTGGCCTTACAAATGCACCTTCCACATTCCAAGGGTTGATGAATTCCATTTTCAATCGCTTCATTCAAAAAATTGTGTTAGTATTTTTTGATGATATACTAATCTATAGCAAGTCTTGGGAGGATCATGTGCAACATGGTGACAAGGTGCTACAACTAATAAAGGAGAAACCACTATATGCCAAACCATCCAAATGTTTCTTTGGAGTGAAGGAGGTAGATTATTTGGGTCATATTGTATCTCATGAAGGTTTCAAGGTAGACCCTAACAAGATTAAGGCCATGATGGACTGGTCGATTCCCAAAACATTGAAGAATCTTAGAGGATTTTTGGGTTTGAGAGGTTACTACCGCAAGTTTGTTCAGCACTATGGAAGAATAGCAGCACCTTTAACAACACTAACTAAGAAGGATGCATTTTCATGGACTCCAGAGGAACCTAAAGTTTTTGAACAACTTAAAGAGGTGATATGCAAAGCTTCTGTCTTGACCACTCCAGTCTTCACAAAAACATTTATTGTGGAATCTGATGCCTCGGGAAATGGAATTGGTGTTGTCCTAATGCAAGAAGGAAGGCCCTGGCTTTTGAAAGTCGACCACTCAAGGGAAAGGACTTACGCAAACCCATTTATGAGGGGGAAATGATGGAAATGATACATTCATTGAATAAATGGCGTCCTTACCTAATAGCTAGGAAATTCAAGGTCAAAACAGATCATGATAGTCCTAAATACTTCTTGGAAAAAAGACTATATTCAAAAGAACAACAAAAATGGGTAACCAAGATATTGGTCTATGATTTTGAAATCATCTATAGAAAGGGGAAGAAAAATGTTGTGGCAGATGCACTCTCAAGAAAGGATGAAGACGTTGAGGCCTTTCTTTGTGCTATCTCGATCATCCAACCCGATTGGATAATAGAAGCAAGGGATGAATGGAAGAAGGACAAAAAAGTGTGGACTCTCATTCAAAGGTTGCAACAGGATTCCAGTGCATCAGAAACATTTACATGGAAAAATGATTCACTATAATACAAAGATCATTTATATTTATGTAAGAACTCCCAACTCAAACAAAAGGTACTATTGGAATTGCACACCTCTCCAATAGGAGGGAACTCGGGATTTTTGAAAACCTACCATAGAGTCAAAAAGGATTTTTTTGGGGATGGCCTTAAAATTGATGTTCAAAGGTTTGTGGCAGAATGTTTGGTTTGTCAACAAAACAAGGTGGAAACAATTAAGATCCCAGGTCTTTTACAACCATTAGCTATCCCAAGTCAACACTGGGAGGAGGTTTCCATGGATTTCATCATCGGGTTACTGGAGTCTGAAGGAAAGAGTGTCATCATGGTGATTGTTGATAGACTGACAAAGTATGCACACTTTTGTGCACTCTCTCATCCCTTCAAAGCTAGTACAGTTTCCATCGCATTCATGGAGATAGTTCAAAAGCTACATGGCATCCCAAAGATTATTTCAAGTGACAGAGATCCCATCTTCACTGGACATTTTTGGACATAATTATTTTCTTGTTTCGGTACTCAATTGGCTCATATCTCATCCTATCATCCTCACTGTGATGGAAAAACCGAGATAGTGAACAAATTTCTGGAAGGCTACCTTTGTTGCTTTGTCTCTGATAAACAAACATAATGGCTCAAATGGTTGCCCTTGGAAGAATGGTGGTATAACACTTCCTTTCATACTGCAAAAAAAATGACACCATTTATGGCACTCTATGGATACCACCCTCCTTCCATCACTTCTTCTCTAAAATAAAAATCTAAGGTTAAAGCAGTGGAAGATCACATCGAGCATCAACAACAAGTTCTCCAAATATTAAAGGACAACTTGACCATGGCACAAAATCACATGAAACAACAAGAAGATCAACATCGTAGTGAAAAAAAATTTTAAGTAGGGGATTGGGTGTTTTTAAGACTACAACCATACAAACAGGTGACTCTGAAGTAATTCAATAAGGATAATAAATTATCACCAAAGTACTATGGCCCTTATAAGGTGTTTCAAAAGATTGGTACTATGGAATACAAATTGGATTTACCTGCATCTTCACAAGTACACCCAGTTTTCCGTGTTTCATGCTTAAATAAGGTTATAGGTGACAAGATCTCAGTTCAAACTATATTTCCAGAACTTGACGAGGAAGAAAAAATCATATTGGAGCATGAAACCATCACTGACACAAGAATTCACCAGTTGAGGAAAAGATCCATTTCAGAGTATCTCATTAAATAAAGGAAACTACTAGCTAAAGATTCCACTTAGGAAGATGAGTCTTTTATACAAAAGCATCTAGAGTTACTCAAGCATTGCGGAAAACACTTGTTTCAAGGGGAGGGGAATGTTAAACCCTAATATTGGCTCATTACCCCTTAATTGGGGCATATTACATTATTAATGTTATTTTATTTATGTCAACTTTATTCCATTAATTGTAATTATACCTCCTAGTCTCCTATATATGCCAAGGAGACATTTTCATTTGGAATCATCTTGTACTTGAACATTTATGTGGGGTAAAAGGAGGTTGACCCCTCGAAGAGGCTTATTATCTGAAATTCTCTCTTCTTTAAGGCATTGAGTACTTATTCTGAGGTTTTTCTATGCTATATTGATATTTGGTTCTTAACATAGGGAACTCAAGAGCCATCCCAAGGAAGAAGAGGGAATTCATAAGTCCCTACCTTTCTCTATGGTGCTAGCCTATCAATACATTGATCCATTGGTAGCTATATGATTTTCATTTTCATTTTTCATGGTTCTAGTTCTTGCAATTTTTTCTAAATTTTTTTTCCTTTTATTTTTATTTTCTCGTATCATGTGTTTTTGGTTATCTAATCAACTCACAACTCTTTGTCTTGTTTAACTAACTTAACTAGGAAATTAAGTGGTGTGTTTTTTCTCACCCATGTGACAAAACCAACACAACAATGGGAATGAGCCCACATTCATACAGTGAAGAGTCTGAAGGAGGCTCCCTCCTTCCATAGGGTTTGAACTTGAAATTCCCGCAATGGTAAATTCAAGAGGCTGTCAAGACTTAATAATTTCAATAAATCCTACCCCAGCCCTCTTGTAGGCTTACGTCCCATGACTCTTTAACTGTTAGACTGAGGCAAGAAGATGACCATTCAAAAGCATGAGTTCACATGGAGATAATACAAACATCTACCTTATTCATTCAATACATAACTCATTCATAGACAGATAAACATATGTGCATTCAATCACCATTTCTATTTCAACACCTAGAGTATGAAGATACTTATGAAAAAACCAAAGTTCGTGAAGTGAATGATGAAAGAGGTGCATGTTTCCACCCAACCATAGGCACAACCACTCCCAAAAGATTTACCGTTGGCCACCCCCAAGCTAGACCATGATGCTCTAAGATAGACTCTTTATTCTTACTCAGCGATAGTTGGGGATAGAGGTTACTCTCCCCCTCCCATGAGATCTTGGTAGTTGGTTTTATTTATACCAAGCAAGGAGGTCTGCACGAGCACTTCCATAGTCACTCATTAGTCTGGATTATCAACTTGTAATGAAAACTCTTCCAGCCAATTATCAGGCCTAGAAAAATCATGTTTCTCAGCTCTTCCTCGAATCAGAGAGTTGTAACTTCCCTTTTTCTCTTCTAGAGACTGCTCTTTTGACTCTTCTCTCTTCACAGATCTACTTTCTTTCTCTCATGTATTTGCCCCCAAATTACCTCTTTCTTTCCTTCCTCAGCAAGGTTGCATGGGTCCAAATCCCCATCTCATGGTCAGGTTGGAAGTCTTCCACATGGGTACTCTGCCCCATATCCTAATTAAGTCTTGAGGAGAACTCTCCCAGCTACCACTCTAACTGGTAATTCATTTATGGGTTAGAGGTTTGTTTTGAGTCTAAATCATTAAATCTAGTACAGTACTAGTTTGGTGGGGGGTCATCTCAACCAGTTTTTGTTCCCCTCACCATCTCTCTCATTGCATCCATGGTCTATCTTGGAAATCCCTCATTTCAGCATTTATGCAACACATATCAATTTTCTATTAATAACAGACAATACATACATTAACCCTTTATACAAAGGTTCATCAAATAAAACACTCACACATATCTAGTCTAGCATAGTCTCTTCGCTAGTTATAGTTATATTTACAAACTGGGGGAAATAGGGGTATTACACTATCTTTCTCCAAGATTCTCCAGAGATAGATCATGTAACAACCCTATTTAAATAATTAATTGTCATAGTTAAATAATTTTATAAAGTGTATTAAGTAAAAGCAAGCTGACAAAAATTAAACCTCGAGATGCTTCGCCCAGGGATCCCTAAGAAAGCAATAAAAGGATTCTTATAAAGAAACAAGAGGGACCCATAAAAATAGGAAAAAAAGACCTAGTCAGAGGATAGAGGGTCTCATCACGAGCCAACCTATTAGATCCATGGTTACCTAGTAGTATGACATTGCCACCAGTTGTTTACCACACCAAGGTAGTGACTCTTGGTTGCATGGAGAAAGGAAAGGGGGTCTCATCATGAGCCATCCTTCTCATTTCTGCAAAATTACTTGTGGGTAACACTGTCACCACTGGTCACCACGCCAAGGAAGTGTCCTTTGATTAGACTCTTGAAGAAAAATGAAAATTAAAAATAAAATAATAAAAAGAAATAATAAAGGAATGGGCTTGAAAAGATTTGCATCCAGGACAGGAGCAACTCGCCTTCTACACAAGCACCCATAGGTAAATATTTGCATCCTTTGCCCTCACGGAAACCACTTGCTTGGAAATACCTTGACCACATCACCCACTTTCATGGCTTAGATGAGGTCTCTTCCAGAAACTCTCCTTTTCCAGTGGACACTAGCCCAATAGGACACCCTATCATTTTCTCCAAATGTGTATTGCAAGATTGAGTAATGTCTTTGAGATTTGATTGATGTATTAGGGATTTCATGCACATGTTTAATAATATTGATGATGAGATGTGATTGGAATTGCTATGATCCCTATGACTGATGAGCCCATGGAGGGTGTAGATGTTGATGTATAGGATCATGCCCAACGGACAGGTACCATTTGGACCAGTACACATGGGGAGATGATCCATTCGGACCTCCATGGGGCTGAAGATCCCATCAGGGGGCAGATACAAGACAAATATGGATAAGCGACTTCGCACCAGAGAAGAGGAGGATGTTCCACCAGAGGCACCCTGGTAGAGCTTGACCTAGGTGGGTTGTGCCCTTTTCAGTGGAACGTTGGCCTTGGAAGGCCTGGGACGTCATTCATGAGGTCCATGACATCATCCCTACTTCATGGACGTTTTGGTAGATAGACAAGGTAATTTGGCATGTATGGTTGCTTGGAGAAGCCCAAGGGGGGGTAACATTTTTCTCCTAGAGGCTGCATTTTCCCTAGAAGGGGCTAACCTCACCCTAGAAGGGGTTAACGTCACCCTAGAAAGGGGCTAACGTTTTGCTCCTAGAGGTTGCATTTTCCCTAGAAGGGGATAATGTCACCCTAGAAAGGGGATGACGTCCTTATGTTTCTTGATTAGGACTTTAATCTGTCATTCAATGTAAAACAATATGATTTTTAGTATTTTGGCCTTGTCGGCCTTTTTATGACCTAAAAGTAAAATTAGGTCATTGATACAGTATATATTGAGAGTTTTCAGTCTCATTTTTTCATCATCTCTCACTCACTCATTAGTGAGGTCTAAAATTTGCGCCCTCTCTTGGGTTATTGGCTGAAATTGTGAGGCACACTTGTTGAAGATATGCATTTTTGGATTTATATTGGCATTTCTTCACATTTTCTTGATGGAAGGTATTACAACTAGGGTTTTCTATGATGTTTCTTGGTGAAATGTAAGTGAATTTATGCAAAACTTCTTAATTGAATGGTTGTATTCTTATTTATTACATTTAAGGTTATATATTTGTTTCATAAACCCTAGGTGACAAGCACACATCATTGGTTCTTGTCTCATGTCCCTGCCAATACTTTTTGCCATTATTTGAAGAGAGAAAGAGACTAGTTGTAGCTACACTCTTCTTTACCTCTTCTTTGCTAGCTGTTTTATTTTCTGAGCTAAGAAGGAGAAGACGTCTCAAGGCCTAGTTCCCCTACAACTTGAAGAGTTATTTTTCCCCTAGGGTTTGAAGGTAAATCCTTTCCATAGCAACACATTGCCTTCTAAACCCTCTTGTCTTAGTTTTATGTTATTTTCACAGCTAGTTGTCATTTCCATTGAGTTAAGGAAGGAGGAGAGAGAACCAAGGCCTAGTTCCCTTACACCAAGCTGAGCCTCTCTCCCCTAGGGTTTTGATTTTGAGGCCTTGCCCCAACAACACCTCAAAGCTTCACCTTATAGTCCTTAGTTGTACTTTATTTTGATCCTTTAGCTCCTGCATCCTCTACTTTTGACTCCATTAACCCTAAGGAACTGATCTAAAGACCTCTTGACTTGAGTAAACTTGATCACAAAGCCACTCTCAATACCTTGAATGAAACCCTAACTACTCTAACCTTAGATTGAGACTAATCCTACTAACTAAGTGTTGTCGTCATCTCTTGCTATTAACACCCTTGTGCAGATAATCGTTCCATTTATGAGAAAGTGTATGGTTATTTTAAGGCATTATTTAATGAACTGTTGATTGTTTACATTCAATGCCACGTTTTCCTAATATTTATTGAAGAAGTGACATTATATATCATTGCTACTTTTATAAACATCAACTTCGTCAATATTTATTATTCAATTGTATATATATCAGATAGTCATTGATTTATATTAAGTACTAACCAAGCAAGCAAGCTTGAACATGCAGTTTTATTGTTTCTTTGTTCTTGGGCATGGATAATTCTAGGTTATTACTTACGGTTATCATTTTGGGGCTATAAGCCAGACCTTCTAATCAGGTGGTGACTTGTGAGAGGGATTACTATCACTTTTCTCTGCTAAAGCCTTTTTTCCCTTCTCAAAACCTCTAGTTACTGGGGACGTCTCCCCTAGGTTTTACCTCCCTAAATAGAAAGAATCGTCCCATTGAGGTGACAGTGGGTGGGATTGGTTCCAGTTATGCCATATTTCCTTTCCAATCTCTAGCCTTTTATCCTTTCTACAAACTGCACGATAAAATTCTATCACCGTTTTTGGGGAACACCAAGTCAAACTTTCCTCAAAGGCAACAACTTTCGGTAATCCTTGCCTCTAGAGTCTATATCTTACAAGCTTACCTAGCGACTCCACTTTGGGTGTTTTCCCTTATATTTTTATAGTTTCAAGAAAATTATCTAGAGACTCCACTGATGACAAAGCTAACTATGACTTCACAATGGGATCTAGGGAACTACAAACCTTTAGAAATGAGTAAAATTTCTGGATATTCTACACAAATGCCCCCCTAGTATAAAATATGGCTCCCTAGATTTGTTGGCATCGATGGAGAAAGACCTGATTATCACATCAACAATTTTTGGGCTTTCTTTCAGCACCACCCTGTTAGTGATGACTTTGAAGACTTGGTAATGAAACTCTTCTCTTCTACTCTACATGGAGAGGCTAGAATATGGTATGATAATATTCTAGTTGCCAGCATCACATCTATGGACCAGTTTGAAGAAATCTTTCTTGTGAGGTGGGGTTTGAAATTGGAAGATATCCAATCATTACTGAAAGGACTAGAATGCATTAAAAAAATAGAGGATGAGACCGTCAGAGTTTTCAGGGTTAGGTTTCAGAGGTTGCTATACCATATTCCTGAAAACCATCATCCTAAAGAAAACTACCTCGTGTATCTCTATACCAATGGATTTCTAGGGCATTTAAGCTTCCTCCTAAGTAAAAAGGGTCCAAAAACACTTACAGAAGCTCACAACATGGCCATTTGAATCGAGGTAAATCTCTCCTTGTCCAAAATCAATGACCGTACTGTGGACACTCTCAGCTTGATAAAACTAGTTTCCCTTGAAACCTTTACTGATGATCCCCAAGAAAGAAGGGAACAAGTTTTTGACCAGTAGAATGAAAATGTGATTAAGGATAAAGAACCTAAGCAAGATGACGAAGTACCAACTTGTGCTCCTCCCTCTGATGAGGCCATGCAAGAGCCCTTTTATCCTCCACAACAAAAGGATGATGAGGTTAGTTTCTTTCCATTTGAGGATTCTGATAACACCTTGTCGCATGATTCAGAAAATGATGGAGAAATGGAATCTCTGAAATAAGTAGACCTTCCTTGCTGCACAATGGAAGATGAAGGGGTAGTTCCTGAGGATGACACCATAACACATGTTGAAAGCACCCAAGTCCTCAAATCTCCTGGATGAGAGGAAAGAGTAAGTTTCCCTCCTCCCATAGTCTTTTATTATGCTCTACTTTGTGATGGGAAAGATCAGCACGAGATAAGAAAGTCCCTGAATGCTTCAAATCCTGCATGTTATGATACCGATAATGACATAGTTGATAACATTGATGAGTTCATAGATGTTGGGAGACGTAGGTGGGATACATTTAGTTATGATATGGATCCCATCTATCACATAGAGAGTCATCTCCAAGTGTTTCCTTTGCAATTATCACATTGAGTAAGTATTCATTCTTGCATTTGTGTATTATATCATTTGCATTGCATGTTAGTTTGCTTTCACATTGAAATTATTGTTTTTTTTTTTATTTCAGTTTATATATATTTATGTACGCAGGGGTGGCATTACCACCCCAATTGGTTACTAATGTTGCTATTGAGATCGAGAATGTAAATAGGTTATGCCAGATATGATGAGATTCTCATGCACTCTACGGTGAGCACATGTCCCCGAGTTGGAGACAAATGTTATCCCCCACTTTTATGGATAACTAGGAGATCATGTCTCGAGGCACACAAGTCCTATACATGGAGTACCGAGAGCAGCATTGACTTTGGCATGGACCTAGAGGGCCCACCTTTTCTTTCTTCCAGCACCTTTATCAAGTAAGCAGCAGCAACATCCATTACCATCGACTTAGTCTTGTGTCGTAAATGGTTCTTGATCCATGAGGTAATTAGTTCAGGTATCATGGTATGTGTCACTTTGATCATCAAAACCCTTCAATATGTGCATTTGATTCCTTTAATTTATAACAAATGCTTGGATCTTACACTTTCCCACTTGACCATATCTGGAGGGATTGACGGGATGCCCTAGTAATCCTATATCCTTGGTTTCGATTTTCCACCAGGGGGGATTTATGAAACACTATCATCCGCTCCCTTCACAACACCACTTTTTCATCTATCTTCCCGCTCACCTATCCCAATTCATTTGTTTGAGCAATGGGTTGACCTATTTACAGGATTTCACCTTACCTCATGGGAAGAAGGGGATAAAGGCTAAGACTAGTCTAACCCTAGATTAAGACTAATCCTACTAACTAAGTGTTGTCGTCATCTCTTTCTATTAACACCCTTGTGCAGCTAATCGTTCTATTTATGAGAAATTGTACAGTTATTTTAAGGCATTATTTGATGAAGTGTTGATTGGTTACATTGAATGCCATGTTTTCTTGATATTTATTGAATAAGTGACATTATATATAATTACTACTTTTATAAACATTGAATTCGTCAATATTTATTATTCCATTCTTTATATATTAGATAGTCCTTTATTTATATGAAGTAATGACCAAGCAAGCAATCTTGCATATGCAGTTTTATTGTTGCTTTGTTCTCAGGCAAGGATACTTCTTGGTTATTGTCACAGGAAAATCCCCTTCCTCTTGGATACTAGACCCCTATAACTAAGATAGAAAGGTGCTAATGTGGACACTGAAATTCTTTTTCATGAAGCTAAACTATTCAAGGAAGAAGAAGAAAGAAAGGTAAATACCTTTATCAACATTTGTCCTTGCTAGATCCAGGCTAATCTTGATCTCCAAGTTCTTCAGAAGGTCCTGCAATACAGTGAACAGTGAAAACAAAACATACTTCCTACTCTACCATGATTAGCTTCATGATAGATATATCAAAATAAACAAGTTCATGAAACATACACAAACTTAAAGGAAACAAGCCAACCACATATGTATATTAATGAAAACAAAGCAAAGTTCTTACAACCATAGATGTAGATGCAACACCTTCACCAAGCTCTCTTTGTCTAGACCCTTTGCTTAAATGATCCACCAATAGAATTCCTATGCTTCATTGATACCTGCCTTATGAGATCATAAGTTCGATATATCTCTATTTCTCCATGTATTTAACCATGAGAAGGCCTCCTTATATAAGCTTGGAGAGACCCAACCACCTTAGATATTCTTTGGATAGGTTCAGGATATTTCTCCATCAGTTGTGGATTCTCCCTAAGATCCAGACTTGACCTCATATTCGAATCCAAATGATCTCCAAGATAAGGGAGATCTTCCCCTAATTTTCTCAACAACATAACGCTCCCCTCAAACAGGCCATCGCTCCCCCAAAAGGGTACATAGAGCGTTGCAACACTCCCCCAAAGAGGGTTAGGGAGTGTTGGCACTCCCTGACAGTGGGTGGGGGAGTGATGCCAAAAAGTTCCTCAAAAATGCTTGGAGCTCCCCCAGAAGGTTGTTCAGAGTGCTACAATGCCCCCCCAAAGAGGCGTAGGGAGCATTGGCACTCCCTAACAGTGGGTAGGGGATCATTTCCTTCCAAAAATATTTTTTAAGTGTTTTTTTCCATGGAAAATGCTTTGTACTCCTCCTTAAAGGATATCTCCTTCTTAAACCAGTATTTGAAGGTGTGTTAAGTGTCCTTATGATGTCGTTAGAGACACAACAGATGCAATATGTCAGTATGATGTTTGCGACACTTGCAACCAAAAATGCGACACTTGCGACACTAGTAATGATGATAATGGGTCATCATTGAAGTGAGTAATTTTTATGTGTAACAATTATTACTTCTGGTTATCTTTTTGGGGCTATAAGTTGGACTTTCTGATCAGGTGGTGACTTGTGAGAGGGATTACTATCACTTTTCTTTGCTAAATCCTTTTTTCCCATCTCAAAACCTCAAGTTACCGGGGATGTCTCCCCTGGGATTTACCTCCCTAAATAGAAAGAACCTTCCCATCAAGGTGATAGTGGGTGGGATTGGCTCCAGTTATGCCGGTTTTCCTCTCCAATCTCTAGCCTTTTATCCTTGCTAGAAACTACGAGATAACATTATGGCGCCATTTTCGGGGAACACTGATTCAAACTTTCCTCAAAGACTACAACTTTCGATAAGAATTGCCTCTAGAGCCTCTATCTTACAATCTTACCTGGAAACTCCAATTTGGGTGTTTTTCCTTATATTTTGATAGTTTCAAGAAAATTATCTGGCGAATCCACTGATGATGAAGCCAACTATGACTTCACAATGGGGTTTGGGGAACTACAAACCTTTAGACATGATTAAAATCTCGAGATGTCCTAAACAAATCCCCCCTTGGTATAAAATATGGCTCCCTAGATTCGTTGGCATCGACGGAGAAAGACCCGATTATCACATGAGAAATTTATGGGCTTTCTTTTAGCACCGCCCCATCAGTGATGATGTTGAGGACTTGGTAATGAAACTCTTCTCTGCCACTCTGCATGGAGAGGCTAGAATATGGTATGATAATTTTCCAGCTTCCAACATCACATCTATGGACCAATTTGAAGAAATATTTCTTGTGAGGTGGGGTTTGAAATTGGAAGTTATCCAATCATTACTGAAAGGACTCAAATGCATAAAAAAAATAGAGGATGATATAGTCAGATTTTTCAGGGTTAGGTTTCAGAGGTTTCTATACCAGATTCCTGAAAACCATTGTCCCAAAGACAAGTACTTCATGTATCTCTATACCAGTGGAATTCTAGGGAACTTAAGCCTCCTCCTAAATAAAAAGGGTCCAAAAACACTTACAGAAGCTCACAATATGGCCATTTGAAACAAGGTAAATCCCTCCTTGTACAAAATCAATGACTGTACTCTGGACACTCTCAACTTAATAAAACTAGTTTCCCTTGAAACCTTTACTAATGATCCCCAAGAAAGAAGGGAACGGGTTTTTGACCAGCAGAATGAAAATGTGATTAAGGATCAAGAACCTAAGCAAGATGATGAAGTACCAACTTGTTCTCCTCCCTCTGATAAGGCCATCCAAGAGCCCTTTTCTCCTGCACAACAAAAGGACGATGAGGTTAGTTTTTTTCCATTTCAGGATTCTGATAACACCTTGTCCCATGATTCAGAAAATAAAGGAGAAATGGAATCCTCGAAAGAAGTATACCTTCCTTGTTGCACAATTGAAGATGAAGGGGTAGTTCCTGAGGATGAGACCATAATGCATGTTGAAAGCACCCAAGTCCTCAAAGCTCTTGCACGAGAGGAAACAGTAATTTTCCCTCCTCCCCTAGTTTTTGATGATGCTCTACTTTGTGATGGGAAAGATGAGGAGGAGATAAGAAATTCCTTGAATGCTTCAAATCCTGTATGTTATGATACTGATAATGACATAGATGATAACATTGATGAGTTCATACATGTTGGGAAACGTAGGTGGGATGCAGTTAGTTATGATATGGATCCCATCTATGACATAGAGAGTCATCTCCAAGTGTTGCCTTTGCAATTATCATAGCATGTTACTCTTGACCAGTGGCAACAAGGAGATGAAATTTTTACCGATGCTCCCCAAGCACTCAAGGTTCACTGTATTTTCCTGATGATTTTTGGTCTTACCTTGAGGGATTTGATGAGTACTCCGAGCACTTAGATTTATCCTATGAGGATGACTATCTATCATCGTTGTGCTAAGGTCTTGCTAGTAGTAAGAGCATTGTTTGCCTAAAGAAGGATTCTCATGACGTTTTTCTCCAGCCCCCTCTTATTACCTTACTGTTTTGTATCATTAAGGGTGTAGTTGGGAAGTATATCCTTTGTATTGAGTTTCCTCTGAAGAAAACCCTAGAATCCAAGGGTTGGTTGAAAACTATAAGTTGAATTTCGTAGTCTCATGTTTCAACTTTCCCTTGAGATTTTTCTAGCCACCTACTAGATCCTTGTCAGTCCCTTCAAAGTGTGAGGATGTACTAGGTATCTAGATTGCAAACCTCTTGAGTCGGTATTATGAACCTTGGAATTTTCATGACCCCTTCCTGAAGTGGATTGAGCATTTTCATCAAATATTGACATGGCATGATTTTATCCCTTCCACCCGCCTCCATGAGTTAGACTTTGTGACTTCTGATGATATGATATATGTTCTAACCCATGTCATTTTTGTTCTTGACTTATCACTATTTTTGTTTATGATGAAGCACAAAAGAAGGTATCGTGGGATGTTGTTGGATTGCGCCTTTACTGGTTGTTTGACTACACCCAACATCCAGCCAACAGGTAAGTACAGGTAAGTAGGCATTCTTGCATTTGTGTATTATACCATTTGCATTGCATGTTAGTTTTCTTTCACATTTACATTATTTATTGTTTTATTTCAGTATATATATATTTAAGTATGTTGGGGTGGCATTACCACCCCAATTGGTTACTGATGTTTTTATTGAGATCGAGTAGGTAAAAAGGTTATGCCAAATATGATGAGGTTCTCATCTTCTCTACAGTGAGCACATGTCCCCGAGTTGGAGCCAGATGTTATCCTAAACTTTTAGGGATAACTAGGAGATCATGTCTCGAGGCCCACAGGTCCTAGACATAGAGTACCGAGAGTGGGATTGACTTTGGAATGGCCCTGGATGGCCCACCTTTTCTTTCTTCTAAAACCTTTATCTTGTCAGTAGTAGCAGCATCCATTACCATCAACTTAGTCTTGTGTCAAAAATGGTCCTTACTCCATGAGGTAATTAGTCCGGGTATCATGGTATGTGTCACTTTGATCATCAAAACCATTGAATATGTGCATTTGATTCCTTTTCTTTCTAACAAATGCTTAGATCTTACACTTTCCCACTTGACCATATATGGGGGGATTGACAAGATGCCCTAGTAATCATGTATCCTTGGTTTTGGTTTGCCACCAGGGGGGACTTATGAAAATCCATCGTCCACTCCCTTCACAACACCACTTTTTCATCTTTCTTCCCACTCACCTATCCCATTTCACTGGTCCAGGAAATGGGTTGACCTATTTACAGGATTTCACCTTACCTCATGGAAAGAAGGGGCTAAAGACCTAGAAGGTAAAAGAAAGTTGATAAAAGTTAAAATCCTAAAAATAAAACCTTGATATGCTTCACCTAGGGATCCCTGAGAAATGAATAAAAGGATTCTCATCAAGAAACAACAGGGACCCATAAAAATAACAAAAGAATACCTAATTGGAGGATCGTGGGTCTCATCACGAGCCAGCCTATTAGGTCCATGAGTACCTAGCAATATGACATTGCCACTAGCTGGTTACCATGCCAGGGTAGTGACTCTTGGTTGCATGGCCAAGGGAAAGGGGGTCTCATCACGAGCCAACCTTCTCATTTCTGCAAAAGTATTTGTGGGTAACACTGTCACCACAAATCACCATGCCAGGGCAGTGTCCCCTGATTAGCCTCTTGAAGAAAAAAAAATTAAAAATAAAATAATAAGAGGAAAGAATAAAGGCATGGGCTTCGAAAGATTTGCATCCAAGACAGGTGCATCTCACCTTCTATAGAGGCAACCACAAGTAAATCTTTGTATCCTCTACCCTCACTGCAACCACTTGCTTGGACATACCTTGACCACATCACCCACTTACATGGCTTAGATGAGGTCTCTTCTGGAAACTCTCCTTTTCTAGTGGACACTAGCCCAATAGGATGCCCTGTCATTTTCTCCAAATGTGTATTGCAGGCTTCTGTAATGTCTTTGAGATTTGATTGATGTATTAGGGATTTCATGCACATGTTTAATAATATTAATGATGAGATGTGATTGAAATTTCAATGATCCATGTGACTGATGATCCCATGGAGGGCATAGTTGTTGATGTGCAGGATCATGCCCAACAGACAGGTACCATTTGGATCGGTACACATGGGGAGATGATCAGTTTGAACCTCCATGGGGCTGAAGATCCCATCAGATGGATGTTGAGACCCCATCATGGGGCAGAAACAAGACATATATGGATCATGGGCTTTGCATCAGAGAAGAGGAGGATGTTCCACCAGAGGCACCCTAACAGAGCTTGAACTAGGGGGGTTGTGCCCTTTTCAATGGAAATTTGGCCTTGGAAGGCCTAGGACATCATCCATGAGGTCCATGATGTCATCTCTGCTTCATGGACATTTTGGCAAATGGACAAGGCAGTTTGGCACATGTGGCTGCTTGGAGAAGCCTAAGGGGGGCTAAGGTTTTTCTCCTAGAGGATGCATTTTCCCTAGAAGGGGCTAACATCACCCTAGAAAGGGGATGATGTCCATATGTTGCTTGATTGGGATTTTAATTTTTCATTTAATGTAAAACAATAAGATTTTTAGTATTTTGGCCTTGTTAGCCTTTTTATGACCTAAAAGTGAAATTAGGTCATTGATACAATATATATTGAGATCTTTTACTCTCATTTTTTCATCATCTGTCACTCACTCATTAGTGAGGTATTAAATTTGCACCCTTTCTTGGGTTATTGGATGAAATTGTGAGGCGCACTTGTTGAAGGAAGGCATTTTTGGATTTATATTGTCATTTCTTGGCATTTTCTTAATGGAAGGTCTTACAACTAGGTTTTTCTATGATGTTTATTGGTGAAATGTAAGTGAATTCTTGCAAAACTTCTTAATTGAATGGTTGTATTGTTATTTCTTGCATTTAACATTATAAATTTGTTGCATAAACCCTAGGTGACAAGAACACATAATTGGGTCTTGTCTCATGTCCCGGTCAAGACTTTTTGCCATTATTATAAGAGAGAAAGAGCCTAGTCATAGCTACACTCTTCCCTACCACTTCTTTGCTAGCCGTTTTATTTTATGAGCTAAGAAGGAGAAGACGTCTCAAGACCTAGTTCCCCTACACCTTGAAGAATCGTTTTTCCCCTAAGTTTTGAAGGTAAATCCTTGCCATAGAAAAACGTTGCCTTCTAAACCCTCTTGTCTTAGTTTTATGCTATTTTCTCAGCTAGCCTTCATTTCCATTGAGTTAAGGAAGGCGAAGAGAGCACCAAGGCCTAGTTCCCCTACACCAAGATGAACCTCTCTCCCCTAGGGTTTTGAATTAGAGGCCTTGCCCCAACAACAACTTAAAGATTCACCTTCTATTCCTTATTTGTACTATATTTTGATCCTTTAGCTCCTGCATCCTCTACTTTTGACTCCGTTAACCCTAAGGCATTGATCTAAAGACCTCTTGACTTGAGTAAACTTGATCACAAAACCACTCCCAATACTTTGACTGAAACCCTAACTACTCTAACCCTAGATTAAGACTAATCCTACTAACTAAGTGTTGTTGTCATCTCTTGCTATTAACACCCTTGTGCAACTAATCGTTCCATTTATGAGCAATTGTGTTGTTATTTTAAGGCATTATTTAATGAAGTGTTGATTGGTTACATTGAATACCATGTTTCCATGATATTTATTGAAGAAGTGACATTATATATCATTGCTACTTTTATAAACATTGACTTCATTAATATTTATTATTCATTTGTTTATATATCAGATAGTCATTGATTTATATGAAGTACTAACCAAGCAAGCAATATTTCACATGCAGTTTTAGTGTTTCTTTGTTGTCAGGCAGGCATACTTCTTGGTTATTACTTTCGGTTATATTTTGGGGCTATAAGTCATACTTTCTAATAAGGTGGTGACTTGTGAGAGGGATTACTATCACTTTGGTCTGCTAAATCCTTTTTTCCCTTTTCAAAACCTCAAGTTACTAGGGACGTCTCCCTTGGGATTTACCTCCCTAAATAAAACGAACCTTCCCATCGTGGTAACAATGGGTGGGATTGGTTCCAGTTACGTGATTTTTCCTCTCCAATCTCTAGCCTTTTATCATTGCTACAAACTGTGCAATAACAGACCCAAATGGCGTTTTAAAAATTGTTTGCTGGTAAAGGCCAAATGTCTACCCTCTTGCATAAGGAATGCTCCAATTCCTCTCCCACGGGCATCGCATTATAGGACAAAGGTATTTGTGAAATCAAGAAGGGCCAAGACCAGAGTAGTGCACATAGCTTCCTTCAATGCTTGAAAGGCCAGATCAGTTGCGGGAGTCCAAGTGAAAGAATTATTTTTAAGTAGAGAAGTGAGAGGTTCCACAATCTTGCATAATTCTGAACAAGCTTGCAATAATATCTTGTTAAACCTAGAAATCCACGCACGATTTTGATAGTATTGGGGCGAGGCCAATCATGCATTGGTTCAATATTCTTTGGATCCAACCGGATACCATCCTTGCCAATAATATGACCCAAGTAATCTACTTATGAGGCATCAAAGGCACATTTAGATTGTTTGAGGAATAGTTGATTCTGAGAGAGTATATGAAGAACTTGATCCACATGGGCAAGATGGGATTTCAAAGTTTTACTATAGATGAGAATATCATCAAAGAAAATTAAGACAAAATGACAGAGAAAAGGATGGAAGACATGATTCATGAGTGTTTGGAAGGTGGAGGGGGCATTACACAGGCAAAATGGCATGACCAAGAAGTCATAGTGACCCTCATGAGTTTTAAAGGAAGTCTTGGGAATGTCAGCATCTTGCATACGTATATGGTGGTAGCCATAATGCAAATCAAGTTTAGTGAAATACTGAGCACCACTCAACTCATCCAAGAGATCATGAATGACATGAATGTGAAACTTGTCCTTGATGGTGAGTTTATTGAGGGAACGAAATTCAGGACACATGCGCCAAGTACCTTCTTTATTAAGTACCATGACCATAAGATAAGAATAAGGGTTGTTGCTAGGGCAGATAACACCTGCTTGTAGTAATTCCTACACTATTTTCTCAATTTCATTCTTTTGGGAAAAAGGATGATGATAAGGGAGAACATTGGGAGGAAGAATTCTAGGAACAAGGGGTATGGAATGATCATGAAAACCACGAGAACGTGGAAGTCCCTGAGGAGTGGAAAAATAGTTTGGTGTTTGGAGAGAATAGCTTAGAGGTCAAGATGCACAGAGGGTGTCTCAATCGCATGAATAGAATGGAGTTGAGAAACACTATTGGAGTGTCATTTCTTGAGTAGATTTTTCATGCGATGGGAACTGATGATCTTAGGAGAACCAATTGTGAGACCTTGAAAATGATACATTTGTCCCTCCTGTTGTAATTGCATGGTTAATTTCTTAAAATCCATAAGAAGGGGACTCAAAGTGAAAAACCATTCAACACCTAGCACAATGTCACAACCACCTATTTCAATGGAAAACATATGATATTTCAGGTGGTAATGTCCAATTTGAAGACGTACATTTTCACAATTCCCACTACATTTCATGGACCCACCATTGGCTATCATGATTTGAAAATTATTGATAGAATGAATATAGCAATTGGTTTTTTGGGCAATGTGATGATGAATAAAATTGTGGGTGCTACCACTATAAACAATGATGATGACCTTCCTATTCTTAATATAGCCAATGATCTTGAGGGTTTGTGGAGCAAAGAATCGAGTGAGTGATTTCAAGGAAATGAGTGGTTCAACTTCAGGTGGGTTAGTGGGTTTCTGAGTAGCATCAGGAAGGGAGGGCTCTTCATCAAGTGGAACTATCACATCTTCATGGGGAACATCTTTGGAAATGGCTATAAAGATGATTTAGTTATCATGATTTAAAAATTATTGACAGAACGAATATAGCAATTGGTTTTTTGGGCAATGTGATGATGAATAAAATGGTGGGTGCTACCACTATCAACAATGATGATTACCTTCCTATTCTTAATATAGCCAATGAGATTGAGGGTTTGTGGAGCAGAGAATTGAGTGAGTTATTTCAAGGAAATGAGTGGTTCAACTTCAGGTGGGTTAGTGGGCTCCTAGTTAGCATCGGGAAGGGAGGGCTCTTCATCAAGTGGAACTGTCACATCTTCATGGGGAACATCTTCGGAAATGGCCATAAAAAGTTTTTGTTCCTTACACTTGTGCCCAGGAAAATATCTTTCATCACAATTATAGAAAAGACACTTCAGTTGGTGTTCAACCATTTCAACCCTAGTTAATTTATGTACCTTGAGGGGAGTGATAGGGGGGTCAGGATTAGTGGGTCGAGGGCGAGGAACAAAGGAGGGTTTTTTTTTTTTGGAAAAATAACTTGTTGGGCCTCTTTAACATGTTTGATAGCTTCCAACCAAGTCTGAGTGCGAGCCATGAGAGCCTAGGATCAAATTTCATCCTTTAGACCACTGATAAAGCATTCACGAAAGAAAGCATCTGACATACCATCGGTTCTAAAGGCCAAATGCTCAAAAGACGTTATAAAGTATTCCACTATGCCTAATTGTTTCAACTTGGTCAAAGGTCCGAGATAGTGGGTATCGATGTCAAAGTGGTCATAGATCTCTGCAACAAATTGGGTGTAGGAAATATACTCCTTATGTGAATCTTTACACCATTTCCACCATTGCCATCATAAAAAGTTGCATTTTCTTCAAGACCCCCACGTACGCGCTTAAGTAATACACAAATGGGTAGTGGTAGCTTTCCTTCTAGAGGCTACTATCATGCTGCATTTACCAGGGGTATACAAATTTGGGGTGACGATGGAAATGAATTTTATCCCGATGAGGAAATTCATGAGACTAAGCCACCATGTTATAAGGTTCATTACCTTACAAGCGATATTCCAAGATGGGGTAGGCATATATACTATGGAGGCCCAGGAGGGGACAATCCTGAATGCGTTGCTTGATATTTGTCAAAAATAATATCTCCTCAATGTATTGCTTCATATTTATGAAAAATAATATCTATGCTTTAATAATATATTTATTATTAAGGATTTCAATTCCCTCCCCTGACTATTGCTTGATATTTATCAAAAAATAATATCTCCTCAATGTATTACTTCATATTTATGAAAAATAATATCTATGCTTCAATAATTATTTCATTTCATCTTATGAAAAATAATATCTATGCTTCAATAATTATTTCATTTCATCTTATTGATGATGCTCATTAATGTTTATTAGATAAAAATTGGTTTTGGTTTATTAAAACTTTTAAAAGATTATTTAAATTTATTGATGTCAATGCTACTACAAAGGAGAATAAGAAAGTGAAAGAGTGCTTAAGATAACATATATTCTTTAATAATTATTTCATTTCATCTTATTGATGATGCTCATTAATGTTTATTAGATAAAAATTGGTTCTCGTTTATTAAAACTTTTAAAAGATTACTTAAATTTATTGATGTCAATGTTGCTACAAAGGAGAAGAAGAAAGTGAAAGAGTGCTTAAGATAACATATGTAATGTAATTTGTAAAAACAAAAATATTCAGGTGTTTCATGATTAGTGAAAATCATGGTGCCCATGGGTGATAAAATTTGAAGGTCTACTTTTAATTTGAAAAGTTGAAAAAGTAGCAACACTTCAATTCAGAAGACTAAATTAGATACACATTCCAAAAAAATCTCTCAAAATAAAATATTTTCCTTCCAATTATTTAAAATATTATAATTTAACAAAGAACCATATAGAATTGAAATTTTAATAAAAAGTAATAATAATCATACTTGCCAATTTAAAATATAACCTTTTGATGAGCTATATATACATTAATAATAATAATAAATCATAACCATTCGGTCAATTTTTCTTTGGAGGAATTTCAAAGCATTAAAAATGAAAATATGAAACATTAGACATAATCACAAAATCAAACATTTTTGTGAACACCCATACAAGAGAGGATGTAATCTATATATCCATATGATATAAGAAAGGAGAAGAAGACCATATGATACAAGAAAGGAGAAGAAGAAAGTGAAAGAGTGTGTAAGGTAACATATGTAATGTAATTTGCAAAAACAAAAATATTCAGCGAATATCAATGGAAAAACAAAATGTTGAGAAGAGAAATACCAAAATAATACCTTTATTCAAAGAAAACAATGTTCACTTTCCTCTTTGAGGGGGAAACCTCCAACACGGAATAACTCTATTACAATAAATCTCAATACAAAGCTTGATCGTGTCTCCTACACTTATTTATACTAATTATATCTTCTAAAGAACATTTTAGAGGAAGATATTTCTAGAAGTGGAAG
>JZKD02S1466027.1:131851-143100 GCA_000966675.3 Picea glauca | reverse complement strand
AAAAAAACCACCTTGAAGGAGAATTTAAAAAGATTAAACCAACTACTTTTGATAGAGAATCCAGGATAGGAGAAGAAGTTGAGGCATGGTTCTTGGACATCAAAAAATACTTCTAGTTCTACAACTATTCCAGCAACATGAAGGTCATAATGGCCATCTATAATCTGAAGGGGAAGGCCAGCATTTGGTGGCAAGACCTGAAGTTGGCCAAGGTCCTAAAGGAGAAACAGTTGGAATGGTCCGACTTTAAGAAGTATTTCAAGAAACAATACCTTTCTGAAAGCTATTATGAAAGGTAGATGAAAGAATTTTACGATTTACGACTCGGACAAATGGCAATGGAGGACCTTATAAATAAGTTTATGGAACTATTAAGGTTGTACCGTACATCCGGGAGGACAAGGTAAAGATCCAGTGATTCTTAAGTTGTTTACCACAGGCTTATCAGGACAGAATTGAGTTTGACAGCCCCAAATCCTTGAGTGAGGCATTCAGGAAGGCACGAATGTGCTATGATCAGTATAAACAGTGGGTAGAGTTTCCCAAGACTTGGAAGGATAAGATGCAATATGGAATGCACCAGTGGAAGATGGGATACCAGCCAACTCCTTATCAGAATGCAGCAAAAAGTTTCCCAAGGAAGGATTTTCACTCCAATCATACGGATACACAAGGTAGTGGTAAACCGATAAACCTAGGAAAAAAGAAGTTTGGGGACAACTCCCGCAAGCCACTAAAGTGTTGGGAGTGTGGAGAGCCTCATCTAAGGAGGAACTGTCCATGTTTAATTACAGCCAATAGAACTACTGTTCACAATTTGCAGGAATCCTCGACAGTGGGAGACGTGGGCAGAAGTCTGCATAATATAAATGCAACCATAGATGGTCGACAAGCTGACCACCAGTCCTCGGTGGTAGAAATCGAAGGTAAAATCCATGACACTCAAATTTCTGTTTTAATTGACCATGGAGCTACGTTAATTTATATTACTCCCAATGTAGTGGAGTTGAATAAACTTAAGAAATAAAAGCACACAAAATCTTGGCTTGTACAACTAGCAACAGGAACTAAAAGAAAAGTAGTTAAATTTATTTCTGATCTTGAGTTTAGCTTAGATGGTCAAAAGATAAGGACCAATCTAAACATCCTACCACTAGATCTTATGATATGATTATCGGGATGGATTGGTTGGAACAACACAAAGCAGTACTAGATTGTTATACAAAGATTTTTAGCTACAAAGATAATTTTGGCACTGTTAGAACAACCCAAGGCATACCAAAACCTGTGTTAGTCAAACAATTTTCAGCGATGCAATTCAAGAAATGTATTAGAAAGGGATGTCAAGTTTACACCATCCAAGTGACGAATCTATTAGAAAAATAAGATAAGCCCAAGTTAGAAGACTTTGTTGTCCTACGTGAATTCAGAGACATGTTTGTTGATGAGATACCAGAATTGCCTCCTAGGAGAGAAATAGATTTCTCCATAGACTTACTACTTGGATCAACCCCCATCTCAAAAGCACCCTACCAAATGAGTCTACTAGAACTGACAGAATTAAAAATACAATTATAGGAATTGTTGGACAAAGAGTATATCAAACCAAGCATCTCGCCATGGGGAGCACCAGTCCTCTTTGTGAAAAAGAAAGACGGTACTCTAAGACTATGTATCGATTATAGACAACTGAACAAAGTGACCATTAAGAACAAATAACCATTAACAAGGATAAATGATATGTTCGATCAAGTTGGTGGGGCCAAGATCTTCTCAAAATTGGATTTACGATCTAGTTATCATCAAGTTAGGATAAAGGACCAGGACATAAACAAAACATCTTTTCGAACAGGATACAGACACTACGAGTTTGTAGTCATACCTTTTAGACTCACTAATGCACCAGCCACATTTATGTTCTTGATGAACAGCATTTTCATCCAGTACTTAGACAAGTTCGTAGTAGTATTTATCGACGATATTTTGGTCTATTCTAAAATGGAGGAGGAACATGATGAACACCTAAGACTAGTTTTGAAAACACTAAGGAAACACAAATTATACACAAAATTCGACAAATGTGACTTTTATCAAAAGGAAATACAATATTTAGGACATGTCATTTCCTTGGAAGGTATTGTCGTAGACCCAGAAAAGATAAAATCCATTATGGAATGGCCAGTGCCTAAGGATGTGGCAGATATCCGGTCATTCGTGGGAATCACCGGATGTTATCACAGATTTATAGAAGGGTTCTCCAAGATAGCCTACCCTATCACGTCATTACAAAAGAAAGGAACCAATTTTAACTAGTCGCAAAAGTGTCAAGACAGTTTTAATAAGCTAAAAGAATTATTGACATCAGTGCCAATTTTGAAGGTAGCAGACCCAGATAAAGACTTCACAGTATGCGTTGATGCAAGTAAAGAGGGACTAGGTGGGGTTCTAATTTAGGAAGGGCATGTGATTTTTTATGAGTCCCGGAAATTAAAAGAACACGAGTGAAATTATGTCACTCATGAATTAGAATTGGCAGCAGTAATACATGCCTTTAAAATGCGGCGACACTATATAATGGGTAGAAAATTCTTACTATTGACGGATAATAGTAGGGTGAAATATTTGTTTAACCAACCATACCTTAATGCAAGACAAGTAAGGTGGCTATCCCTTTTGAGAAAATTTGACTTCGAGGTCAGACATATCAAGGGTAAAGAAAATAAAGTAGCATATGCTTTAAGCTGTAGAATCCATCGGTTATTTGAGATAAATATCAACAGGGCAGAAAGTGATCTGGAACAAAGAGTAAGAATGGCAGGTGTTAATAACGGACATTACAATAAGATGATGGCAGAAGTTCAAAATAGTATTGCAAACTCAGATAAACCAAATATAAGTATCAACAAGAAGGGACTATTAAGATTTAAAAACAGACTTTACGTACCAGATTCAGCAGAGCTTAAACTAACTATTTTGGACAAAGTGCATAAGAAACCGTATTCTGGCCATCCAAGCTACCAAAAAACAATAACAACACTCAAAAAACTATTTTATTGACCTAACCTGAAGGGCGAAATAGCAGATTACTTGGGTAGGTGCCAAGATTGACAGCAAGTTAAGGTCAAACACCAGCATCTAGCTGGCCTATTATAGCCATTACAAGTACCAGAATGGAAATGGGAGACCATATCGCTGGACTTTATAACAAGTTTGCCTAAAAATCATAAACAAAATGATTCAATCATGGTTGTAATCGATAAACTCAGTAATTCTACACACTTTATTCGTGTAAAGTCTACTTTTAAAGCTATTAATATTGCTGAAATATTCATGAAAGAAAATTTTTAGACTGCATGGTATTCTTAAAATGGTGATTTCAGATAGAGACGTAAAATTCACATCCGCTTTTTGGAAGGAATTGTTTGTAGGGATAAATACTAATTTGAATTTCAGTACGAGTTATCATCCACAAATGGATGGACAGACCGAGAGGACAAACCAAATCATAGAGGATATGGTCTGCATGTATGTAAGAACAAATCCGAACAAGTGGGAAGACTACCTACACTTAGTAGAATTTGCATATAACAATGGGTACCAAACTTCAGCTAAGTTGAGCCCTTTCGAAATATTATATGATAGAAAGTGTACAACTCCAATTAGCTGGGATAACCCGGCTGACAGACTCATGGTTGGACCAGATATGCTACAAGAAATGGAGAACATGGTAAGGAAGGTACAACATAACTTGAAAGAAGCACAGGACAGATAGAAGAGCTATGTGGATCAGAAAAGAAGGCACTTGGAATTTCAAGTGGGAGACCATGTTTACTTGAAGGTCAATGCCCGAAAAATCTCGCTGAAGTTGGGGAATTGTGCCAAGTTGGCACCTAGGTTTTGTGGGGCCTTCGAGATACTAGCTTGAATTGGACCTGTAGCATATCATCTTGCACTTCCAGGTAATCTAAGAATTCATAATGTATTTCATGTTTCTTTGTTAAAAAAGTATATTCATGACCCTACTCATATGCTTGATTGGAACTTGGTGTAGGTGGAACCCGAAGGCGAGTTCCAGGTGGAACCCCTGCGCATTCTGAACCAGAGAGAAATAACACTTCAGAACAGAGTCGTCGCTCAAGTAAAGGTGCAATGGAAGCACTTTAGTCCTAAGGAGGCCACTTGGGAATTGGAGGGAGATTTGTGGAAATCTCATCCAATCCTATTCCAGGAAAGGAATGAACACTGAGGACAGTGTTTTACTAAAGGGGGAAAGGATGTGACATCCCCAAAAAAATAAAATATTTTTATGTGCTGGAAATTTATTTCCGTTTTTGGCCAATTCGAATCTGGAAATTTTTTTCCATTTATGGAAATTCTGAATTTTAAATTTAATAATTGTATTTTATTATCATGATTGTTAGGAAGAAATATGTTTCGACTCAACTAACTATTTGACTATGACACTTGTATCACAACAGAATATTTATATTAATTGTATGAGGACAAATGGAACAACCATGTTAAAATCAGTTGACCATGAGTCCATGAGTGGGGGAACATGTTGGAACTGCCAGTAGGCTGATTATGAGAAGTGGAAAATCAGATATTTGGCCACTAGAAGCCCCTGAAGATCAGGAATTAAGAGAGCTGTGAAAATTGCCAAAGGAGGGAAAAAGACCTGGGCAAAAAAATTGATAAATAGCATATGCGAGGAGGCAGGACGTTGCCAAGTATGTTGGGAAAGGATTGTGAGTCCTCTTGTTGTTATGAACACTCCCGAACAAGTGTGATTCAAGGGGATAACTGCTAAAAGATTTGGAATATTGCTGAGGAGTCTCCAAGTTCTCCCTCATGGATTCATGGTCAGGCTAGGGGGTAAATCGGGCAAGTAGTTTTGGTTGCCCTGTTCTATGGTTGGGAGGAACGTGGATGTTCCCTTTGTCTTCCCGCGGACTAGATTCGGATATGTTTATATACTCCTCTCTATTATGAATGGCTGTGTTTGTTTGATGTCATGTATCTGTTGGGTGAATCTATCTAATTGCGTTAAACATAAACGATTTGAATGATCATATATGTTCGTTGTGAGGATTATATGGAAATCTGTATGTATATATAGTTATAATTCATCTGCTTGAGTGTTTACATATGACTGTTGAAGTATATATATATATATATTGTTGTTGCGGAAGATGAAATCATTTCATGGATATAATCTTTCTGTTGTGGTACTAAAATTTTGATCACAATCCAAATTTCTGGAATGGTCCCTCCCAAAATCCAGAAGTACTAGGAAAATCCTTTTTTTATGATTTGAGTTTAAGAAATGCAATCCATCTATAGGTTAGGTTTAATCTAAATTAGAAATGCTAGGATACTCTGTGTATGAGAAGAATACCAATCCGTGTAGATATAGGTTTATTTCTATGATGGAAATATTAACAAATCTAAAATTGAGCAAATCAGAATTGAGTAATTTTGTGTCAAAAGGAAACTAGTAGATGCATCGCTAGATTTAAAATTCTGAAAATTCTTGCCCCTTAAAGAGACTGCATGTTCTTACATTTAAGAATGGAAGAGAATATGAAGTAGCAAGGATCAATGGATCACAAGGACACTCATGTATTTATCTACATATGTGTCTTTCCTTGCTTTGTATGAGTTTCTTTGCATGCACTAAACAACATGCAAACAAAATACTAGTTGAGTATAGAATGACAAATTTCGGAAAGTTAAAGAATTTTGGAAACCCTTTTTTTTTTTTCGGATGCTAAAATAGTCATGAGAATCGACGCCTTTTGGAGGATGTTTTCTTTCTTTGTTTTTTGTTTGAGAATGGTCTACCCCTTTCTTTAGTTAAGGTCTATGAAGGATTTAGAATTTACCTTATACAAAAAACTTTTATCCTTTTGTACCCTTCTGTGCGTGTAAAATTCATAAGTTTTAGGCTTCCGGTAAAGAGATATTGTAGCCTTCTACACCTTCTGTCTCCTAGAAATAAAAGAAAGAACTCTCCTAGAAAATGAAATCAAGAGCACCAGTAAAGGATAAAGACCAGGGAGGGATGATTATAGTGTGAAATTTCACAGTAGAAGTAGAGTATTATTTTCCTTTGTATATGATTTCCTTAATTTTTCAACAAAAAAACTTAGTCCAACTTTCTTTTCGCTTTTCAAAAGTTTGTTACATGATATGTTGGGACACTATAACTCGTGAAATCCCGAACTCTAAAATCCCGAAATGCTAGTCCCACCTTTCCTTTTTCGCATTTTCGGAAGTTTGTTTATGTTGATGTTTGGACACGGGAACTCGCAAAGTTTTGAACCCCGAAATCCCAAAATGCGGGTCCCACCTTTCCTTTTTCGCATTTTCGAAAGTTTGTTTATGTTGATGTTTTGACACCGGAACTCACGAAGTTTCGAACCCCGAAATCCCAAAATGCGGGTCTCACCTTTCCCTTTTTCGCATTTCGGAAGATTGTTTATGTTGATGTTTGGACACCGGAACTCGCAAAGTTCCGAACCCCGAAATCCCAAAATGCGGGTCTCACCTTTCCCTTTTTCGCATTTTAGAAGTTTGTTTATGTTTATGTTTGGACACCGGAACTCGCGATGTTCCGAACCCTGAAATCCCAAAATGCGGGTCCCACCTTCCCTTTTTCGCATTTCAGAGGTTTGTATATGTTGTTGTTTGGGCACGTGAACTCACGAAGTCCCGAACCCCGAAAACCCAATGTGTGGGTCCCACTTTCCTTTTTCACTTTTGAGAAGTTGTGGTGTGTTAGTGTTTGGTACTTACAAACGCGAAATCCCGAACCCTGAAACCCCGATGTAACGGTCCCACTCTCCTTTCACAATTCGAGAATTGTTGTGGTTTGATGTTTCATCTTTTGAAGTCGCGTGATTTCAAACCTCGAAACCCCGAAGTACTAAGGCCACGGTCTTCTAGTTATTTTTCCACGTTTGTTTGGAGAACAACATGACCCCTTTGTTTTATGTGTTCGACATTGGAAAATCGCCGAAACCCATTGGAACTCTATCTTTCATAAAACTGTAGGAACAAGATAGGAGTTATTGGTTATATGAACAAATCTAATACGGTAAGGATTGGACTGGTAGAATCAATGGAGAATCCTCATCTAATATAGAGACAGGATAGAGATGATAGATACTCATTATAAGTCACTATGTGCAGGGCGTGACAAGTACGGAATTTGTTGCACAGGAAGGTTTTAAACTAGTTACATAGGTTTTTTTAGCATGATGTTTTTTTTGAGTGTTTCTTTCCATGAAGACATGTGCCTTTAAGTATTTCAAACTTTTCATAATTAGTTTATGGACAGAAATAAATCTTACCTTCTCTTAAATTCTGAGCTTAAACGAAATAGATTTCATCATAGAATTTTTTATTTTTATTTTATGGTGATTTTTGAGGTTCATTACATTAAACAAGAGTGCTCATTTTATTTTGGTTAGAGACACTTATGATGTCACTAATGTGGCACGCGTGTTTGTAAGTGAGGTCATCCATTTTCTCAGGATACCTAAGAAGATCATTTCAGATAGGGACTCCAAATTCACTTCTAGGTTTTGGACAAATTTCCAATCCACGTTGGGGACTCAGTTGAACTTAAGTACAACTTATCATCCTAAAACAGATGGGAAAACCGAGAGAGTAAGTCAGGTTATGGAATACATGCTTAGGATGTATGCTATGGATAATCAAACCCATTGGGAGAAGTACCTACCTTTGGTAGAGTTTGCCTATAATAACAGTTTTCATAACTCCATCGGAATGCCACCATACGAAGCTCTGTATGGAAGGCCATGAAGAATGTCATTGAGTTGGGATAGGTTAGAATACCGAGTAACAATTGGGCCAGAGTTGATTCAAGATATGGAGGAATAGGTGATTCAAATTAGGCAGAGACTAAAGGAAGCACAGGATAGACAAAAAAGTTATGTGGATGTACACAGGACTAATCGAAGTTATAAAGTGGGAGATTAGGTTTTAATTTGTATCAAGCCTAATAAGAGTACCATTCGGTTTAGGAAAGGGACAAATTTGTCACCTCGATGTATAGGACCGTTCAAAATCCAAGAGAAAATTGGACCCGTTGCCTATCGTCTCGTACCACCACCCCACTTGCATAAAACTCATAATGTTTTTCATGTATCTGTTCTACGTCATTATTTTGTTGATGAACCAAATAAACTAAATTGGAAGAAATTGTAGGTATTGGACGTGAGAAACCTCACCGTAAAACCGTTACGCATATTGGACCATAGAGTCCGACAGCTCAGGAACTGTCTGATAGACCAAGTTAAGGTCTAGTGGGACAAGTTTAGTCCAGGATTTGCTACTTGGGAGGATGTCGAGACATTACGACGAGATTATCCCTCACTTTTTTGACCACCTCGAGAATATGTTTCTCGAAGGTTGGGAGTATTTAATGCCACCTTTTGACTTAGACAACTAGGATTACATGTGGCCTAAACACCTTTATTTTCTTTTCACAGTGAAACTATTAAATGATACACTTGAACTTTTAAGACGTGTGAACCTTTATGAATGTTTAAATGTTATTCATGATGATGGATATGATGTGATCTACTATGTGAATGTAAATTTTATGAATGTTTTAATGTTATTGATGATGATGGATATGATGTGATATATTGTGTGAATGTGAATCTTATGAATGTTTAAATTCTATCTGAATGATGTTGGATATGATGCAATCCATTATGTAAATGATAACTTTATGAATGGGTAACGTTAATTGAATTATGGGATATTATGAGATCTATTTCTAACCTGAAAACTTTGATATTAAAGTGGTTGGTACATAGACACCAAATTGAAATTATGGTTGTATGCAATTACATGACGATAATGCATAGATATGTATGAGTTTGTGTTACAGACTAATCTGCAGGTTATTGGACTATGAAATAGCCAAGGGATAATGATAATGGAAGTGGATGTCATGACCACTAACCGAGAAACAATATGGTATGAATCTTTGTATGTAAAATTATATTGGTTTAGATACATTACTATGATATGTGGACAAGTGCAGGATTTCAGGAGGTGAAACTGCCCAAAACCGAATAAACGATGAAAAAACTCCCAGCAACACGGTGCCACTGTATATTCCATTGTAGGGTGTGGACCCTAGTCCTATTAGGAGGGGTGGAGGCATTTCCCACCATGTATCCTTTGAAACCTGGAGTCATGGGAGGACGATGTTAGCTCACACTCCCCTAGATGTGTGATGATGATTGTCAGTTGCCTGTTGGGGAAGCTTAGTCAAGATAGTGACACTTCCGCTTATGGGTTCTATTTGGAGTTAGGTCAATATAGTTGACGCTCCAAGATAGTCCAGCAAAGGAAGGATAGGAATGGAAGATGGAAGTAAGTTAGGGAGGAAGGATGAGTAGAAATGGTTGAGAGTGTATGGAGATTTTCCTTATGGTGGAATTTATTGTTTTTCCTTCGGAAAAGAAAATGAGTATATATGAATATTCATAATTACTTAACTAAACTACAATTGTCTAAATAACATTGTTGAGCTAGATAATTGTAATTAAGGGATTCTGCAAACATTTAATTGGGTTATTATCTTTTATACAATGAATAGTCTTGTTGAATGGATTGGATGCATACAAAAATTACTATAGAGGTGATAATTATTGTTATTAGTACATGCACGAGATTTGTATGTACTAGCTACACATGTATTTCTTGCACATGTACACTAGTATGTATGAGTTTTCTTGGCTTACCTACTGATAATGTTGGTTATTGGATATGAATGTGTGAACCCTGTGTCTTTCCCCTTGTATCTTAAAATACTTTAACTTCGGGATGAAGTTTCCTGAAGGGTGGGTGTATGTAACAACCCTAGTTAAACAATTAATTGTCATAGTTAAATAATTGTTTAAAGTGTATTAAGTTTAATTAATTAATTAATTAATTGTCCTGGATTATTAATTGTTTAATGTATATTAATTAATTAATTAATTAACTCATAAAAAAAATTGGGTAATGAATTTAAGTTTAATAAATTTTAATTTATTAAAAGAAAACTTAACATATCAAATGATGGAACCATTAAGGAGAAGGGGATAAGGTGGTTGGCATTGAATGGAGGGATAAGGTGGTTGGCATTGAATGGAGGGAAAAGGTGGGTGAGTCTTAATGAAAGGAAGAGGTAGTGAATGGGGAAGAAGGTTATGAGGGGGGGGAAACACTCGTGAGAAGGGGACATTTTTTGGGAAGGGAGCATTATTTTCATATGGGAGACTGTATTGGGCATTTTTACTTCGATGAATATTGGGAGATTGTATTACTGGTTTATGGCTGGAGAAGCTTGTGGTAGGACTGTTACAAGGGGGCACCAGTTGTTGGGAGTTTTGGGCTCGGGGGCCAAGAATCCTTACGGAATCCTAGAGGTAGGGAGTCAAAGAGGCTATGTTCCTAGTTGGCTGGGTGGTTAGACGGTTTTGGGCAAAGCATCAGTTAGAGGTATGTATTTTCATTTTTCTGCTGTGTTATATAATTTATTATGATCTACTCATAAATTTTATTTAAGTTGAATGGTTATATGTTGGTTATGAAATTGTGAAAATGTTAGGATAGAATTTCTTTAATTAATTTTTTTTATTTTTTATAAAGCTCTATTTGAAGAGACCTTACAGAGCACCCTCAAACTTCACATCCATACAAGATAATACTAGTGGAAAGAGTCTCAAACATTAATTTTTTGGTATCCCATACCCAAAGGTTTGCTAATTTACAATTATTTTCAAGCTCACAATTATTTACATTGTCTTTATGTTCCATTTTATAATATATGTAAGCCAATTTTGTTAATTAAAATAGAAAATTATAAAAATCATCAATACATATTTTAAGAGATTAAAAAAAAACATAAAATAATCATATTTCTTGTAAATTCTTTAGAGTTGTTTTTAAAGGGGAAATGTTAGGCAATGTAAGAGGTGACTCTAAATTTTATAGATGATATTTCTCTATAATATCTTGATTTTCTTTTATTCTCTAATTCTGTATCACCCCATAGATTCTTCGTAAGATTATCTTGAACTATATTTTTAATCTCCATAATAACTTCTCTTATTCTCCAATAATTTAGCCAAGATTTGACATCATTATGTGACCCCTGCTTTAGTGCATCCACAAACTTCTCTTCTTTTGGATCTATTCTATCTTTCTCCAAGATTCTT
>JZKD02S1466016.1:0-10867 GCA_000966675.3 Picea glauca | reverse complement strand
TCCCTTACTTAAGAAAAAACATTTTATTCTGCTCCTCCTAAGTTTACATATCAAACTACACACTCAAACTAGTTAGCATGGTCCTCCTCGTGACCTCGGGCTAAAAACCAGGAGCTAAGAGTCTACTTAGTGAGGGTTTCGGCACTTCGAGACTCCCAGACTTCGGGATTTCCAATAGTATGGTTGAATTCCTAGATCGTCGAACAACGGAGGAGATCAACAGTCCACATCCTCTGCCAAGATCTACAGTAAAAAGGGGCTTCAGTATTCGATGCAGAACACTCATTTTTCCTAACCCCCAAAGTCTCAAAATATCGCCACGTGGCTTAGCCTTTTGGTGATCAACATCTGGCGGTCTTCATTCCACATGTTTGGTGGTCAGATATCCTCATTGTACCTTCCTTAATTATACTATGCTCAATCTTCCAAGCTCCCGAAATCATCCAGACTCCCAAAGTTCCAGACATGTCAATGGCCATGTTGACCAAGCAGGCATGAACCAGGAGTTGACACACCATGAGGGTCATGCAGTGACACGTGCCCTCATTAGGGGGTGACACATGTCATGCTTTAATAGTCATAAAGGGTCTATGAATTAACCAAATCTGGGTGACACATGGCACCTTGGTTGTGGTTCCATGTCACTCGAGATGATGTGAGTGAGCCACATCAAACCCCATCATACGGTTGGGATTTACCCACATGGATCCATAGATCCATGGTCCTCATTACTTCATAGCTTCTGGCTTCGAAGATTACCGAATCCTCTTGACGCAAATCTCCCGAAGAGCTAATTCTCTGAATTCTCGGATCTGGTGCCACGCATCCTCTTCCTATCAACGATCCAGATTTATTTTGGTGTTCATGACTTCAGTGATTTTCACACCTTGAAAACCCTTGGCCAAACTCCTCCAGAGTACGAAGTCTCTGGAGCACGGGATCACTTGCCACATATCCATTCATCTAGCAATCTTAGTTCAATGGACAACCCTTTGATAGTGGATGAGTAGGACCATGTGTCGCACCATGACGTGTTCTCAATTGGTTTATTAACCGGGGTTAGTTCCTTAGATCAATGCTTGAGAGGGATCACGAAGGATCTAAAGAAGGTCCATGTCACTTCAATAGTTTGGTGTGTATCTATCAGCCTTCCCTCCAGACCATGTAGAATCTATCGTCACGTGCACCTAGCATCTACAACCAGGATTTACTTCAGCTTACAGATCTCTGGGGAAATTCATGCATCCCTATATCTCTGAATTCCTAGACTCTCGGATGATTATTGATATGTGGACACGTGTCCCTCCATTTTTAACAATCCATATTTACTCCACGACTCTAGAATTCAGGAGTTTCAGCGCTAGACTACTCCTACTCTCCCGAAGTAGAACTTCATAGAAGCGCTTAATGCTTCCCTTCCTTCATTTGATCTAATGGCCAAGAGATATCCATACTGAATCCCCAGATCAATGGCCCTCCTTGATCCGCGACTTCAGCCTTCAACTATTTTCGAGGGTTTTGGAATCATAATTTTCAAAGTCCTGAAGTCGAAAGAGCTAGCCCCTTTTGGACTAGCGCAGGGTTTCCATGCCCTGGTCACATGGGTCTCTTGGAAAATATTATGGGCTAGGAACAAATCCTTTTTTCCTCCAATGGGTTAAGAACATGGGCATGAGCCCTCGATCAGATGGGTGGTTAGTATGAAGGGAAACTCCCTTCTCCCACAAAGATGATCTTGACATTCCCACTAATACAAATTCAAAGGATCGACATAACTTAGGTGTTTTAGTTACTCCTACGTGACTCCCTCGGACTCACATCCCATGACTCTCTAGCGGTTAAACTAAGATAAATCAAGATCATATAGATATAATAGTTTACAAAAAACAAAGAGAATTTCTAATAACTGTTCAAATACTAAAAGGGGTGCATGTTTCCTCCCAACCATAGGCACAGTCACTCCTAACATATTTACCACTAGCCACCCCCGATCTAGGCCATGATTCTTTGAGAGAGGTTCATTCTCTTTTCTCCACAACAGTCAGGGACAAAGGTTACTCTCCTCCTCCCATGGGAAATTGGTTTCTGGTTTTCTCTACTCCAAACAAGCAGGTATGCACAAGTACTTCCTCAGTCACTCATCATCCTTGTTTATAAACTTGTAGCCAAACTTTGTCCATGGCTTCTTTCAACCAAAATGAGCTTACTGCTCAGATTTTTCTTTCAACTTCAGATTCAAAGTATATCCTTCCCTTCTCTTCTCGGGAGAGTGTTTTCTCTACTCTGCTATATGGAAAATCTGTCTCTGTCCTTGAATTACCTCCTTTATTTCCGTCCTCGGCAAGGTTTTGTGGGTATGAATACCAATTCGTGGTCAGGCCTAGAAGCCTTACAGATGGGTACCCTACCCCATCTCCTCATCAACTCTTGAGGATGGCCTTCCAACTACCATCTTGATTGGTAATTCATTTCTGGGTCATAGGAATGTTGAGAAATTACACCCAATAGGTACTGGTCTGGTGAGGTCCATCTCAGCCATTCTTGGTTTCCCCTCACCATCTTTGTCATAGCATCCATGGTCTATCTTGGAAAACTCCTCCCCTTTCATTAGTTGTGCAACACATATTCAATTTCTATTAATAATAGAAAATTCATACATTGACCCTTTTATACAAGGTTCATCAAATCAAACATTCACACACATTTAGTCTTCCATAGTCTCTTGGTCAGTTATAGTTATATTTACAAACTGGGGGAAACAGGGGTATTACAATAGATGTCTCGCTTGTTGAGGTGTGTACACGTATGCAGTGTCCCTTTCTTTCCATGCATATGGAACTGTACCTCTAGCTTTAACTGACGTTGTGGTACTCCTTTCTTTCCTTATCTTATAATAGCCAATTTTTTTGGACTTTAATTAATTAATGGCAATGAATGGGATTGGAAAAAGGTTGTATTGAAAACAAAGGTGCAACACACCCTCTACAAAGGCACCCAAAAATGAGTTAATACAAACCCTCATATGTCATGAACCCCATGCCCAAAAGTTTTACTCCCCATACAATTCATACTCTTTACCTAACTTAGAGAGGGTCCACCTTGAAAACACTCCTTACCTTGGGGAATGATTCACCCAATAGGTCACCACAACAACCCTCCCATACCTAAACTTGGAAAATTTCATAGGGTCTTTGAGCATTTGTTTATTTTGAGAGGGGGGATTTTATGCACATTTTTGGGTGGTTCTTTTATTATACATGACTAACTTGAAATTATGCTTGTGACTTGTGAGCCCTTGGAGGATGAATTTTCTTGTCCACTTGGTAGATAAGAGTTTATCTTCCATATTTCTTGGAATTGGAAAGGAATTTCTCCATGTTGTTGGTATTTATTTCTAGTTTCATAGTTGTTCTTGTCTAAACCCTTGGAGGAGTATAAGGGAATACACCCTCCAACAAGTCTATCATTATTTTTTAAGTGGATAAGCTATTGCAAAGGTTTCTAGGAGGAGTAAAAGGGCTTATAACCTCATATATTTACATTGTTGGATTTTCTTGCTCTATGGAGTAAAAGGGATTACACCTCTAGAGAATTAGTAGATCTAACCTTACACAAGAAGACTCCATAATCCATTGACAAGGAACTAATATTAATTTTCATTGGAGAAATCAAATCATTGCATTAGTATACGTGAAATTGAAAGATTTTGTATTTGTTCAGGTTGAAATATTTTCTTAGTGCAATTAGCTTGCTTGTGCCACTATGAAGTCTAGCTTGGCCTAGTATTTCTCTTTTTGTAATTAATTTAATGCTACATCAATTAGGGCTGCCGCAAAACACTCTTAAACACTTTATTTACTCACTAATCTACCATTGAAATTTTCTTGCAAGCTGCCATATTGAAACTACTTGTGATTGTCTATCTTTTGGGTGGATTGTTTGTTGATTTTAGTGGATAGATATTGATTTTGTATAAATTTTTTGCTATGGACATAAGGCTGCCATAATACTTTGCTGATAACTTCATTTAGCAACCTCGTTTTACCATCAAATCTTGTGTTTAAGCATTGGAATATTATCTACATGTTTAGTATTTGATCATCCAATAGATATTTAATGATTTTGATTGTTAATTATACAGATAACGACCCTTTACATTGTTGGTGTGTGTGTGTGTGTTTACTATTGAAATTTAGGACAGCAATATTTCCTTTCTTGTCCCCTTGATATAGCCTTGGTTTTATGATCTTTTTTCTTATCCCGGGTAGGTCTAACATTGTCTTTCAGGTACACAACACTTTGGAAACCTCCCTTCACCAACATTACTCTTTTTCAAGACTCTTTCCATTTCCAAACCTGAACTATAGGGGTTTCATTGGCCATTATAACACTTTACATATCAATCCCCCTAGGGTCACAGGTATTCCCCTCTTGTGGTGACTTATCATCACTAAAGTGAGGGGAGTATCTATCTAAGGTGACATTGGGTAGCTACTCCCATATTTTTCTCACTCTTGTTGATTGGGTCAGGATTTTCCCAACATACAATCTGTGTGATAATAGTGTCAATTATTTTCTCAATCGCATCTCGACTTGAGTTGTTCCTTCCATGACTCATGTCGAATGATGGTATGGAAATAAACCTTTTGTTGGGCACCTCTGTGTTCAAATGTATTTCCTAGGCTCACATTCCTGATGATTGTCGAAATAAATTGGATGCAAAGAGTCATTCTTGCATCATGATGGGATACTTTGAAGAGTCAAAAGCCTATCGATTGTTTGATCCTATCCGATGATATATTATTATCCGACGTAATGTTCTGTTTGATGAGAAGTATTCCAAAATCAAGTTTCTTAATGTCTCTTTTGGGTTGTTGCAATTTTCTCCCCTTGATGTTGTCTAAGACATTGGTTCTCATGCTCCTCCCATCAGTCCTTCAACTTTTCTATTGAACCTTGTTCATGTTTCGACTCAATCGTCGATCTCCAAGACAACTGGTCTAACATATTTTGTTTCGATTGGCCCATCAACTGCAAAACCTCCTACTTCTGATCAACCTACTGAAGTAAACCACAATTCACCTATTTTTTGTCTTCCCCTTTGGGCTTCCAAGACAATTGAAGTCGCTCGATTTGATGTTGGATATGTATCCTGCAGATGACAGACCTAAAGTCTTAGAAGCAACATGCCAGTGTTTCCCTCATAACTCACATCCTTGAAACCTACGATCGTGTTACCTACTCTCATGCCTAAGGATGACCTGAATGGGAATAAGATATGAATACTGAGATTGATTCTTTTTCGAAGAATCACACCTGCGACTTTATTCCTTGAACTCATGGAAATAACATTGTGAAGTTTTGATGGGTCTACTAGACCAAATTCACCTCTGACAGTTTTGTTGAGCGACATAAAGCACACCTCATCGTGAAGAGATTTTCTCAACAAGAAGGCATCGAGTACACTGAAAATGTTTTCCCTGTTGCAAGGATGAACTTGGTTCAATTGATTCTTTCCCTTGTTACTCATTTTGGATGGAAGATTCATCATATGGATGTCAAGAGTGTCTTCCTTCACAGAAACCTATCTGAATAAATTTACATGGAACAACTATTGGCTTTGTGACGAATTTCAATTTGGTATGTCGATTAAATAAGTCACTTTATGGTTTGAAGTAGGCTCCCTGGTCCTGGTATGCTAAGATTGACATTTGATTTCTTATGCTAGGCTTCACATGGTGTGAATCTGATCACAGTCTGTATGTTCTTCACTCCAGTGGAGACACCTTGATTTTTTTTGTATATGTTGATGGCTTAATCATTACTAGAAATACTAATGTCATCATCTTTAGATTGAAGAAACAATTTTTTGAGTCATTTGACATGACATATCTTGTCACTCTACATTATTTTCTGGATCTTCAAATATTACCATTGTGTGATGGTTTATTCATTTCTCAGTCTAAATATGTAATGGATCTTTTGACACGTTTTAAGATGGATGATTCCAACTCTTGTGTCACTCATTTTCAGTTTGAAGTGAAGCTTACTAAAAAATGTCAAGCACCCATTGTCGATGCTACACTCTATCGACAATTGGTCGAAAATCTTATTTATCTTACTCATAGTCGACCTGATATATCCCTTTTTTGTTAGTGTGGTTTCTTGGTTCATGCAGGATACCAAATAAATCCATTGGAAAGCAGTCAAACACATTGCTCGATATCTGAAGGGTACCACTCACTTTGGTATAAAATATTGTCATAGTTCATATCTCTAGTCGACTACACCGAATCCAACTAAATTGGTGTTGATGTTGGAATTTGTTAATACCAAAATGACAACCTCATGAGGATATTAATCCCCCTGCATTTTTAAAGAGGTTGTACTCCTCTATAATTTCTTCAAATATTTTCTTTAAAATATATATATTGGAATATGTGAACAAGCAAAACCCAAATATTTATCGCTCAACAAAATTTTAAAAGGAATAAAATAGAAGCGTTCCTGAGAAATCGACCAGGAACCTTAAAAATCGCATTTACTAGAAATGAACAAATTGCATAAACTAACAAAAACTCTCACATCCATCATATTTTTTAAATAGTTATGTTCACACTCAAAATAAAAAGGGAAAATGGTTTGGCGCACAAGAGAAATTTGAAAGAGTATTACTTATTGAGATAAAAAATAAGAGTTTGCTAAGTCAACTTCAAATATCTTATACTCAAAACTCAGAGTTACAAGACATAATCGAAATTAACTCAGAAATTGTTCTCTAGAATTTCTCAAAAAATTATATGAATTTTTTACAGCCTTAGAAAATTAAAGGCGTTCGTCCATGAATGGACTAGGATTGGGGCTCCCGTGGACCATTAAATACATATGAGAAAGATGAATAAGAAGATGCAGAACTGGAACAAGGAGTGAGCAACAAAATTTGGATAGAATACAAAAGAGAAGTTATCAAAATTCGATTATATTATTCCAAGGAAAGAATGAATTCAACTGGATGAACTCTTAAAAAGGAAGAAAATTTTATCAGTATAGACTTACTTGTTGGAACACTAAAAGGGGGGAGTGAATTAGTATGAGAACTTTGATTACTTTTAACCATAATATGTATTATTTAACTTTATGAGAATTTCATAAATACCATTGAAAACATCATGAGTAGTATAAATAAACAGTGAACAATGGACAACCACACAAGTACAAAGTACACCATAATTTTATGTGGAAACCCAATGCCTGAGAAAAACCACATAATTATTTTATTATATGTTAGAATAAATTCATTCCTAGGAAGAACCAACTTCCTTATTTTCAAGATAAAACTGGAAGGAGGCTCCAAACCCCTAGTTTTTAGGCTCCAAGCTAAAGGAAGCTCCAACTTTCCAATTCTATGACACCAACCAGAAGGAGGATACAACCCCCTTTCCTTGCCATGTCCAACCACCCAGAAATATAAATATAGACAACCTGTCACAACCACTGAATCAATCAACTTGTTACCGATCTGACACTGTCACTGCCACAAACTGTCATTATTGTTATACTTCATCAACTATTACGACTCAACCTTTATGCCTCAAAACCTCATACAAGCTCCACAATAATGTCTTCCAAAACAAATACTCATGAAATACTAAGACATTTTTGTGTTGGACTACTGCATAATATAGACCTTAACATACTCAATAAACCATACCTCTCAAATTGTAGTTGACATGATGGATTTGATATTATGAACTTTAGTTTCCTCAACAGATCTACACCCTGTGCTCTGTAAAATTGTGGATGTGTGTGCTTTGTCCAACTGTGGCTCATGGATGTCTATCCCCTAATGCATCTACAACTTATAGATTTATTTTCTTCTTTGAGAGTCTACATTTTTCTTCATTGAACCCTGCAGATGTCCATGCTCTTTCTTCACTACAACTAGTGGATGTTCGCGCTCTTCCTTCACTACAACTCCTAGGTGTCCTCAAGAAAAATCTATAACAATAAGCTCAACTTTGTCCCTTCGGCTCCTACAACTTCTCTCTCCACTGAAACTCACCGTTTCAAACTCATTGTTTCAAATCTGTTAATAATACTTGCCCATAACACTTTACAACATAGATATTCAATATTCTCAAAAATTCTTAATAAGAGTCTCTTGAAGTCTTATTTATACTTTCAAAGTGACTTCCTTTATAGGTTAGCTTGTAACTGCTTTACCCCTTTTCCTTATTTTAGGGATAACCCACACTCTCTTGTTGCAACCACTTTACCCTTAATTAAATTCTTGTTGCAATTACTTTACCCTTAATGAATGAACTATAACTACTTGTTGACTTATTGACCTTCTAGGGGCTTCTAGATCATTCTCCAGGGCCCTCCAACTGTACAAGGCCATAACTCCTCAACCGTGAGGAACCATGTGGTGTACCACATATCATCATAAACAACATGATGATTATTATCCCTCCATGAATGAGTTAATTGCATATAGATTGTCCTTCATGTCCTTTTTCCTTGATCAACTTCAGGTTGCATGGTATAGTGTGCACATGTACTGTGCACTAAAATGATGAAGTGTGCACATTCCAGGATATTGCGCGCAACAAACTTAAGTGTGCATGATTTTGAGGCCAGGGATCATTTTTGTATATGTTGTGTTTTATAGGCTGGTGAGCCAGTTATTATAAGCTAGGAGGCTTATGTGTTGAATTAGGCCAGAGAGTATAGGTGTTAAAGGCCAATGAGCCTATTTTTCTATATGTCTTATCATTAATATAATACATCATTGTGTGTATATTGACCACAATAAAAGAGTATGGGGGACTAAATGCCAATAGTTAGGGAGAGGGGGCTAAAATTTAAGGATAAGGGGATAATATAGGGACATTAAGACAAAAAGGAATATTATATTAATATTCCTTAAATTATAAAGTATGCATAATTATTTTATCCTAAATTTCTAAGGATGGGGACAAGTGGGCCAAAGTAGCTCTCAACATGACAAGTTTCAAGTTGGGAACATGCATATATATAGTTTTCACTTAGTTCCTTTTCTCAATCATTCATTCCATGATCATTCACTCACTCTTTCAGTTGTCCTTTGTACCTTCATGTACATGTATCTGTACCTGTACTTGTACTTGTACATGTATCTATACCTATAATTGTACCCATACATGTACCTGTACCTATACCTGGTTAGCTTAGGAGCTGGACTGAAGAGGCGGGTTGTCAGGTCCATGAGAAATTCTCTCGAGGTGAGAGAATTCTTGGGAATTGAATTCCTGAAGGTGCCAAACTATAGCTACAGTTCTCTAAGACTTCTTGTCTGGCATGTTGTTGAAGCCCGGAAAGGAAGTGGGGCAGTTGAAGGACTATTGAGTAGAGAAGGGCCACACTTCCTGGGGTGGGACAGGCATGTGGGGAATGTGGGACTATAGGTTGTTATTTTGAGTTGTCACATGTGACAGAGTCTTTCCTGTTGTCTGAGATACATCAGTCTGGTTAGGAATCCCTTTACCCGGGTGGAGTTTAGTCCCAGCTCAGGGGTGACCCACTGCTGAGAGTGATGAGCAGCGTGGTCTAAGGCTGGGATATTCGTGGAAGGTTTGCATGCAGTTGGTGATATTATTACCAAGATAAGTGTCAATTGTGTGCTAAATTACATGCTGCATTATTATTTATGCGTTTGTTTTTATGGGTTTTTCTTGTGTGTGTTGCAAGTGTATTTTTATTATTGTTCTATATGAATTTGTGCATTTGCAGAATGTATTTTTCTGCTTTAAGTTATATATATAAAGTTTCGCAAGATTTTCTGTGTGTATATGTTTTAATTTGTATACAGTTCAAAAACAATTACGTGGAATAGCCCATTTGGATGTTGGGGATGTTACAATGTATATATGTGTCTCTATTTTATTGTGTATCTTCTGTGTTTTATTTCTGCATTTTTTTTATTTTATTGCTCTGCGATCATGTTTTTCTAACATTGGCATGGTTGTGATTTTGATTGCATCTTTCTTGCATGTTATTTCATTTGCATGAGATTGTCTTGGTTTGTTAACATATTTGATAGATCAATATTTTATGATGTGTTTTTAAGGTTTAATGTGCTTTCATGTGTATATATGTAAGCGTTCATATCATATTTTCACAAGTGATAATGAAATACAAGGTGAAAGCATAGTCACTCAACAAACAATGCAATATTATTTGAGAAGCTAGAGATCCAGTCAACAAGCAAGATAGAGCCAAGTGGAAAATTCCCATGGGAATGACATGAGAAGATTATGAATAATATTGAAATCCTATGGTAGTGATGTTAGGTCAAGTATAACAATTAAGCATAACCATTTAACCTACATAATTTCATCATTAGATTCATGATATCCACACATGAAACATAATATCAAGCATGGTAGGAATGGCACATAAATTGGTGAAATCAAGGAAATCATTGAAATTGTGTCCATGAGATTGGTTTCTAGCTTCATCTAAGCATAACTTATGCATCCCTAGTCATGGGAAGTCTCTTCGATGAGTTTCTGGTTGAAGTGGTAGATTTTTCTTTGTTTCTCCCATGGGTGCATTTGGTGCTTGGAGGCCTCCTTTGCTAATTAAAATATATTATATGTTTAAATTTATAAACAATATAAATACTCTAGATCAATTTCCATTTGACAAGTATGAAACACAAATAGAGAAACTTTGATTCTAATGAAGCAACATCCCACAGAAAATTTATACTATAGCCTCCAAGTGCCTTTTATCCACATTTTGGGTGATCTGTTGAATTGAGATTTAGAATGTTGGAAGAGGACCCCTAGAGATGTTTTGTGCATGCAGACTCAACAATATTGAC
>JZKD02S1466005.1:0-10867 GCA_000966675.3 Picea glauca | reverse complement strand
TGTAAATTATTGGAGAGGTTTTTGTTCTTCATCCTGTGCTAAAAAAAAACCTCTCTCTTATTTTGAAAATTCATCTCCGTTTTTCCGGAATCACTCTCAAAAACTCACTGGTCAAACTGACGAAAAACACAGTTTTTTTAATTTGGGGGACGGTTTTGCAAGGGGGAAGGTGGTTTTCGGACCCCCTAAGGTGGTAAATGGTATTGGGAGGGGGGGTCCGAGTTCACCATATGATGACACCTGTCCTCGATTAAACCAGTTACTCGGACCCCCTTGTGGTTGAGTGAAGTAAGGTGGGGGGCTAAGTTATAAGGGGAAAATGTATGTGGGTTGTAGACTTAGGATAGTTTGCTTTTTAATTTTTTTATTTTTTTTAAGTTTGTTTTATTACATTTATTTTTATTATATGTTTCGTTTATGTTTTGTTTAATATATGTGTATTTTTTTTATTTTTTTTTTTATTATATGTTTACTTTAATTTGTTTTTTTAATTTTTAATTAATGTTTAATATTGTTTTATTTTTTAATTGTTTTTAATTTATATGTATTTTTTATTTGTTTTATTGTTTTCATTTAATTTTTAATTAATGTTTGATTAATAAAACACTAACCTAATTACTAACTTAAACAACTAACTTAATTACTAATTATTAATTAATTAATTATTAACAAGTCTAACATAGTTTTATTAATCTAACTATACTAAATTTAATTATTAACATTATTAACCTATTGTTTTTTTTTTTCTTTTAGCCTAAGTTTGTTTATTCATGCTGAGCTAAAATTGGCGAAGGCATGAAGAAGTGAAGGGCGCAGCGGTGGATGAAGGATGCAGTAGGGTGATGAAGAATCGGTCGAAATGGATGGAGGGGGAAATGGAATTAACCAAGCCCAGGAAGCCAGATCTCTTCATCACGGGAGAAATGACAAATAAGCAGCTGAAGAATCAAGTTACCTATGATTATAGGACCCAAACAGGTTCTGTGAACCCACCTAAGTATTATCCTTTTCCTTCCCTATCCTTTTGTCTCAGCAGCGCTTCGAGTGAGACTTCTTCTCTTCGGAGGAGATGAAAATGCCATCGCTCTAGACTACATGGTACCTTTTGTTGGTAACCTAAGAAGGACCCTAGTCTGATCAAACTTGTGCCAACAAAATGGATTTGTTGTCGGGACCTGCATTAGAAGGGAACTTGTAGGGAGGATGCTTCTGCAGATTCATAGATCTAATATCGACCAATGGTGGGAGAGAAATTGTAACACCTTCATATCGAAAGAAGTGGAGCTAAGGGGAAAGTGAAAGATACTCGAGAGGTAGTCTTTTCCTCAGAGATATCGAGTGACTAGTACGAGATATTCTGGGTTAAGTTCCCAGAAGATTTTTTCCACTGGATAGATAGGTTCTAAGAAGCTCCGGAGCTTCAAGAATGAGTCAAGAGGACCTGTACTTGGGATACAGAAAATATTGTAACACTTCATCGGTTGGATTGTCTAGTCATGCGAGCGATTGATTTCTGGTTCAATACCACATTAGAATGATACATTATTGAGTTTTCAGGTGAGAATCACCAATCTTTTTCACGAGCAGAGGAAGATTTTAAGAAAGACGCAAGGGGAATACTGTTGAGAGAAATTCCCCTGTGGATTAATTTTTTCTTGATGAAAAAGTGGATGTTGACTATGTCCTCGACTAGGATGGCAGGGTAAACACCCTCGCTTGGGGTAGGGAGAGGTTGGGGTAGAGTCATGGCCTGAGAGAGGGGAAGGTTTATTTGATAAGCAGGGGAAACAACAAGAAATGGACTCAAGAGATGAGTGAGCCTTAAAAGGGCCACCATAGTTGAGAAGTGGTGTAGCGGAAAGATCAAGCAAGAAGCAAGACAATATGAGAAGTTGTGGAAAGAAGTCGAAACAGGAGAAGTAGAGGAAAGATAGATCGAGGAGTTGTGGAAGATGAAAAGACAGGAAAGACTGGAAGTCAAAGGTTAAGTGAGAGAAAAGCACAGAGAGAAAGAAGTCCCTAGGAAGGTGGACAAGAAGGAGACGGTGTAGAAGCAAGAGAGGAGGAAGACGGCATGGATCTTGAAGAGGAAAGAGAAGATTCATCCCGAATGATAGGAAAGATCAGGAATCCGGCTGAAGAAACTGCTCGAGAGGACGAAAACAAGACCCCTCAGATCAAAGAAAATTGCCTCGAATCCAGTGGCGCCAGCCCCGAATCGCCCATACCCCAAGTATCTTCTATATAAGTGGTAAGTTTGATACTACCCTCTTATGCTAGTTTTGTACCAGTGTGATTAGTTATTCTGTCAAAGCTAGGAAGTGTGAGTACAGGGAGGATATTGGGATCCCCTGGTAGATCGCAAGCAAGACCGTTAGGTTTCATTTTGATAAGAGCGGCAAGATCAACAATGGTTGGTCACGTGAGAGGTTTGATTTCCTGATACCTAGAATTATGGGGTAAGGAAGATGAAGATGTGGAGCATCACTGGTTCTTGTGGGAAGCAATCTGGAGATCCAGAGGGACTCTGATTGTGAATAAGTTAGTTGAGTTCCAGACTACATTGAGAGGTCGCACTCTCAAATGGTACATGAATATTATTGATCCAAGAGTGTCAAGAATGCAAGGTCAGGCGTTCACACTTGCCTAGGTACGGAGAAGGTTCACAGCAGAATTTAATCTACCTCAGTCAGAACAACAAGCTATGTCTGAGTTGCATGCAATCCAGCAAAGGGAAGGTGAATTAGCCTAGGAATACAACCAGAAGTTTACAGATTCTATAAGGAGGTTAGCACATTCAATCCATGAGGAATATCAAAGAGAATGGTACATTCATGGATTTCTACCTCTAACATGGATTCCGCTAATGCAACAGTGGATAGCCACTTTGACAGATGATTTGTAACAATCAATAAAGATTGAAGCCATGGTGGGATACCTTGGGAGCCTGAGAGTGACCAGACCCCCAACAAATGCAAATCTAGCACAACTACAAGGGAAAATATCAGTGCTTACAGAAAATATTCAAGACCTGACGATACCTAGACCAGGACGACCGGAGGTCTGGTGCACTGAATTTTATACAAAAGGACATATGGTGAACGAATGTCCAAGAATGAGGGGAATGGGACCTCCTCAGAATGTGATGGGACCCTCACCAGGACCAACGGGAGTAGTTGCACAAGTGTCTGCGAATTTACCATTCCATAACCCTACTCCATATCATGCTTTTCCAGGGAGCCAAGAAGCACCATCATTTGAGTATTGTGATATTTGTCGACTCCATGGGCATGGGATGAGACAGTGCCCCATAATGAAGAAATATTTGGAAGTACCAAATATAGTACACTGTGAGTTTTGTGCATCTACCGCACATACTACCAATCAATGTAGAGCATTGGATGCACTTGCAGACAGGTTGGACTGAACAAGATTTAGGGTGAATGAAAACTCTTAGGGACCAAGAAGAGGTCGTGGAGGTGGAGCCAGAGGAGACTTCAGAGGAGGAAGAATTGGGGGAAGAGGGCCAAGAAGATGTTATAACTATGATGATCAAGGCCATATGGCTAGAGACTTTCCTCATCCGAGGCAGCCATGGTGGTCTCATTGCAGAACTAATTGGCACGCAACAGAAGACTACTCAGAACTAATTGCAAAATGGGAAGATCGGGTAAGTCAATGAGAAACTAACCTCATCAGTTTATAAATAAAGAGATTTATTAAAGGACAATTTTCCAACCTCAATATCGTTACTCGAGGAGGAGAAAAGACAAGAGTTGTTGTTGATAATCTACCTCAAATCCAGAAAGCAACACCTAAAGAAGACATGTATGACCCTCTAAAACAAAAGTTGTTTTTTAAAAATTCCATAGAAGTATTTCAGAGTACCCCTATCCCTAAGATGTAAGAGAAACCCCCACAGCCTATTGTTTACCCTAAGACTACGCAAGTCCCTGCTTCACCCCCTACACCCAAAAACCCTGTAGTCACACCGAGACAACTGGAGCAATCTCAAAATGTATTCGACCTTCGGTTTCAATTATTCTCTGATATTATCGGGAATGACCAATTAATAGAAAAGTTGTGAAATGTGTTATACCTAGTTTTAGGGAATGATGAACCCATAGAATAAATAATAAGGACTAATCTTCCTTAGAAGAGTACTCGGAGGGTGTAGAGAAGGAAAGTACGAACTGGAAAAGAATTCAGACTAGTAGCCCAGTTAGGCGAATTTGAGATTAAGGATGTCATGTTGGATCTAGTATCCAATGTGAACATTCTACCTAAAAAGACTTGGGAAGCCTTAGGAAAACCCCAGTTGACATATTCCCCAATCCAGTTAAGAATGGCCAACCAATATTGCATTGTCCCAATAGGAAGACTGGAGAATGTGGAAATAGATGTTGTGGTAGTGAAGACTATAGTTGAATTTGAGGTGATTGAGATCATAGGGGATAAGGACCCATACCTTGCACTACTTTGGATTGATTGGACCTATGACAATTATGTAGTAATCAAGCTAAAGAAAAACACCATGACATTTGAGGCAGATGGAATCAAGGTAGTTCAACCCTTGGATCCATTTGTAGGTCTCAAATATATGGAGCCAACAAAAAATAATATGGAGGGAGAAGACTTGGATCAGTTGTACACTGTAATAGCAGGAATAAGAGAATATTACATAAATCCTATTGTTGATGGATCGGTAAGTTGGAGGATTATACAGTCAATAGACAAATATTCAGAACTGGAATTCGACAGTTGGAAGCAAGGCTCGTACGAAATATTCTCAAGGAGATGTGAAACTGTCAAAGAAACCACATGGGTTGGGACCAAGGTCAGAGAACACCCAATATATGATGGTACCTCAAGACATGATAGTTTTCTGCTCATCATGGAAGAAAAAGTAGTAGAGGATCAAAGGATCTCAGTACTAGATTTATCCCTCTAGGACACCCCTGCCAGATGGTGGGCCAATCATAAATCCTTACTCAGAAATTGGGATGATGTGAAGAAAGCTATCAAGTATAGGTTTCAAGATAAGGATCATCTGGAATCAGATATGCAGATGGATTTCCAAGCTGTGCAACTGTTCAGTAGAGAATATGATCCTAGAGCACATATTGAATAGTGCATGATACAGTGGCAGGTTGCGGAAATAACCTCTCACTTATAGGTTCAGGTATTTCCCCACTCACTAGGTCCAATCCTGAAATCTTGGTTCATACATGAAGAAACCATAAATTAGACCAGCGACTAGTAAACATTGTCAGATCACTTTTGCAATGACTTCTCATTTACAAGTAAGTGCCCTGAGCTTGAAGTAGTCCTGCAAAGAATTAAAGAATTTCTTTCTTCGGACAATAGTAATCAAAAATCAAACCTAGTGGTATGTGCAAAACATAGTCAAGAATGTAATATACCAAATATAAAATGTATGCAGAACTGAAATAAAATGCTAGTAATGGCAGAATAACAGCAATATAACCAGAACATTCACCACAATAACACTCAAATGATATAAGAATAACAACAAAAATAGCACTTTGAATCTGAAAGCAATGTTCACAAGCCTCTTCGAGGGGGAAACCTCTAGTTGAGAAGAGATCTATTACAATAATATCCAAGCTAGGGTTCTCATACCTTTGACTCTTATTTATACTAAAAAGAAGCATCTAGAGGAAGATCCTTCTAGAAGCAGAAGCTTCTATTAGGTCTTCTTACATCCGCCTTATTCTATTTTATTGAAAGGCCTTATTAATATTGACCTTTATTACATCCGAATAAATTATTCTACCTATGTGCGGGTTAGGGCACGAAAGTTAGGACACATTCACCAAGAACCTTCTTTCTTCAAGCCATGACCATAGGAGACGAGTTGGGGCTCGTACTAGGGTGGATAACGCCTGCATTAAGGAGTTCCTAGCCCATTTTCTCAATTTCATTTTTTTGGTAAAAGGGGTGACGATACAGACCGATATGGGGAGGAAGGCTTATGGGTACAAGGGGAATGGAATGATCATAAACACCGCAGGAAGGAGGGAGGCCTTGGGGAGTGGAAAAGACCAATTGATGTTTAGAAAGGATGGCTTGGAGATCTTGCGCTACCAAGGGTGTCTTTGTTGCTTGTATGGCATGGAGTTGGGCGATAACACCAGAATGACCCTTTTTGAGCATCTTTTCCATGCGATGGGAACTAATGATCTCAGGTGAACCGGCGGTGATGCCTTGGAACNGCAATCATGATTTGGAAATTATTGACGACATGGATGTAGCAATGAGTTTCTTGGGCAATGCAGTGATGAATAAAATTATGGGTGTTTCCACTATCAACCAGAATGATGACCTTCCAATGCTTAATGTAACTGATTAGCTTGAGGGTTTGGGGAGCGGAGAAGACAGTGAGAGCATTGAGGGAAATGATAGGTTCTACTTCGGGAGGGTCTAAGGGAGGGGTTATGTCAGTGGATTCAGGTGACTTAGACACAGAGGGAGTTTCTTCATCTTCTTCTAAAATCTCCTTGGAGATGGCCATAAAAATCTTTTGTTCTTTACACTTGTGTCCCAAGAAATATTTTCCATCGCAGTTATAACAAAGGCCTTTGAGTTGGCATTCATCCATTTCAGCCCTGGTCAATTTTTGGATCTTTAGTGGAGCAGAGGGAGTAGTGGGATTTACTGGTTTAGGGTGAGGGATAAAGGAGTGTTTGCAGTTTTGAGCAGATACAACCTGTTGTGCTTCTTTATCTCTTTTGGTAGCCTCCACCCAACTCTCAAGCCAAGCCATGAGGACATGGGCCCAAATTTCATCCTTGAGGCCGATAAAACACTCTCGAAAAAAGGTATCAGATATGCCCTCTGTTATAAAATCCAGGCGCTCAAAGGTAGTTATAAAGTCTTCCACTATTCCTAATTGTTTCAGCTTTGTCAAATGGCCCAAATGGTTGGTGTCAGTGTCAAACCGTTCATAAATATCCGACACAAAGTGTGTCCAAGCAATATACCCTTGACGAGAAGTTTTTCTATATTGCCACCATTGCCAATGTTTTTGATCTAGATGGAGAAAACCATACCGGAGTTTGGCCAAGTCACCTGTAATGTCGTATAAAGAGAAGTAATGTTCCATTTGGGTTACCCAACCAGTGGAGTTTGAGCCATCAAATTTGGTCACATCCACCCGCAGAAGGCGTAGGTCACGTTGAAAGTGATGGTTCTAGAAGGTATGGGAATGAGAGGAATGGTCACCTTCAGTGCGTAGAGGTGAGGAAGAGGAAGGGTTATCTGTAGGGATATGTTGTTTGGTGCAGAGTGCCGAAAAGACTGATTCAAGCTAGGTGGTTAGGTCTTGTTTGATTTCCCCCATTGAGGACTGCATGGTTGTGTTGATGGAGGCAACATTGGCACTGAGTTGTTTCACTTCTTATTGGGTCTCAATGAGACTATATTGCAAGGTGTTGAAGGGATCTTCCAAGTCATGGCTACGAGTATGGGCCATGAGGATGAGGAAACTGAAAAAGGGTGGGCAGGGTAAAAACTTTTGGCCAAAAAAATGATACTGATGAATGTGATAAGGGAGAAGAGATGAATCCAATGCAATAGGTCTCAAATAATGGTGAAAATTATACTCTGGTCTAAAGAATACTACAGAGAGGAAATGCCCAAATGCTTAACCAGAAAGAAATGTGTATTTACTTGGCAACCCGAACATAGTTGCGCGGCAATAGATCTTGTCTGCTTTAATTTGTTTATGTTTCTGTCCCCCAAGGGTTAGGTATTTAAGGGTTCTACAGACAAGGGTTTTCCCTATGCTATAGCTCTCTGATATACATGCGAGGTCCAACAGTAGTACTCGGCCCAATATCTCAAGGAACTAACTAAGTAGGATAGACTGTACCCTTAGTCGTACTACCTGACTACCCAAGTACTAGAGTATCNTAGAGGAAGATCCTTCTAGAAGCAGAAGCTTCTATTAGGTCTTCTTACATCCGCCTTATTCTATTTTATTGAAAGGCCTTATTAATATTGACCTTTATTACATCCGAATAAATTGTTCTACCTATGTGCGGGTTAGGGCACGAAAGTTAGGACACATTCGCCAAGAACCTTCTTTCTTCAAGCCATGACCATAGGAGACGAGTTGGGGCTCGTACTAGGGTGGATAACGCCTGCATTAAGGGGTGACGATACAGACGGATATGGGGAGGAAGGCTTATGGGTACAAGGGGAATGGAATGATCATAAACACCGTAGGAAGGAGGGAGGCCTTGGGGAGTGGAAAAGACCAATTGATGTTTAGAAAGGATGGCTTGGAGGTCTTGCGCTACCAAGGGTGTCTCTGTTGCTTGTATGGCATGGAGTTGGGAGATAACACCAGAATGACCCTTTTTGAGCTTCTTTTCCATGCGATGGGAACTAATGATCTCAGGTGAACCGGCGGTGATGCCTTGGAACTTATATTGGTGGCCCTCCTGGTCGAATTGCATGTTTAAGTCTTTAAAATCCATGAGAATGGGACCCAAAGTCCTTAGCCAGTATGCACCCAACACAATGTCACAACTTCCCATGTTGATAGAAAACATATGGGATTTCAGGTGGTAGTCACCAATTTGGAGACACACATTTTTACAACACCCTCCACATTTCATCAAACCACCATTTGCAATCATGATTTGGAAATTATTGACGACATGGATGTAGCAATGAGTTTCTTGGGCAATGCAGTGATGAATAAAATTATGGGTGTTTCCACTATCAACCAGAATGATGACCTTCCGATGCTTAATGTAACTGATTAGCTTGAGGGTTTGGGGAGCGGAGAAGACAGTGAGAGCATTGAGGGAAATGATCGGTTCTACTTCGGGAGGGTATGAGGGAGGGGTTATGTCAGTGGATTCAGGTGACTTAGAAACGGAGGGAGTTTCTTCATCTTCTTCTAAAATCTCATTGGAGATGGCCATAAAAATATTTTGTTCTTTACACTTGTGTCCCAAGAAATATTTTTCATTGCAGTTATAACAAAGACCTTTGAGTTGGCATTCATCCATTTCAGCCCTGGTCAATTTTTGGATCTTTAGTGGAGCAGAGGGAGTAGTGGGATTTACTGGTTTAGGGTGAGGGATAAAGGAGTGTTTGCAATTTTGAGCAGATATAACCTGTTGTGCTTCTTTAGCTCTTTTGGTAGCCTCCACCCAACTCTCAAGCCAAGCCATGAGGACATGGGCCTAAATTTCATCCTTGAGGCCGATAAAACACTCTCGAAAAAAGGTATCAGATATGCCCTCTGTTATAAAATCCAGGCGCTCAAAGGCAGTTATAAAGTCTTCCACTATTCCTAATTGTTTCAGCTTTGTCAAACGGCCCAAATGGTTGGTGTCAGTGTCAAACCGTTCATAAATCTCTGACACAAAGTGTGTCCAAGCAATATACCCTTGACGAGAAGTTTTTCTCTATTGCCACCATTGCCAACGTTTTTGATCTAGATGGAGAAAACCATCCCGGAGTTTGGCCAAGTCACCTGTAATGTCGTATAAAGAGAAGTAATGTTCCATTTGGGTTACCCAACCAGTGGAGTTTGAGCCATCAAATTTGGTCACATCCACCTGCAGAAGGCGTAGGTCACGTTGAAAGTGATGGTTCTACAAGGTATGGGAATGAGAGGAATGGTCACCTTCAATGCATGGAGGTGAGGAAGAGGAAGGGTTATCTATAGGGATATGTTGTTTGGTGCAGAGTGCCAAAAAGACTGATTCAAGCTAGGTGGTTAGGTCTTTTTTGATTTCCCCCATTGAGGACTGCATGGTTGTGTTGATGGAGGCAACATTGGCACTGAGTTGTTTCACTTCTTATTGGGTCTCAATGAGACTATATTTCAAGGTGTTGAAGGGATCTTCCAAGTCTTGGCTACGAGTATGGGCCATGAGGATGAGGAAACTGAAAAAGGGTGGGCAGGGTAAAAACTTTTGGCCAAAAAAATGATATTGATGAATGTGATAAGGGCGAAGAGATGAATCCAATGAAATAGGTCTCAAATAATGGTGAAAATTATACTCTGTTCTAAAGAATACTACAGAGAGGAAATGCCCAAATGCTTAACCAGAAAGAAATGTGTATTTACTTGGCAACCCGAACACAGTTGCGCGGCAATAGATCTTGTCTGTTTTAATTGTTTATGTTTCTGTCCCCCAAGGGTTAGGTATTTAAGGGTTCTACAGACAAGGGTTTTCCCTATGCTATAGCTCTTTGATATACATGCGAGGTCCAACAGTAGTACTCGGCCCAATATCTCAAGGAACTAACTAAGTAGGATAGACTGTACCCTTAGTCGTACTACCTGACTACCCAAGTACTAGAGTATCTTCCCGAGTGTTGTTCTCGGTGACACTATAGCAGTCAGGTGGTTGATCAGTTTGTCTAAAGAGGGATTCAGGTAATCTAGGTCAATCCATACACAGGTGTTGTCTGATGCGCTACTACTTGAAGGGGTACCAACAGGGGTTACAAGGGTAACCAACAGATGTGCACTTAAGTACCACTTGTATTTCCTACATGTATGAATCCCTCAACCATGGGTTTATGCACGTAGTGACATATCTTTGTGGCTTAAAGATGTCGAAATACGTCTCTACCCTGAAAAAAAATTAACCCACACTTTCTGCCAAGGAAAGTGCTCTGATACCACTTGTAATATACCAGATATAAAATGTATGCAGAACTGAAATAAAATGCTAGTAATGGTAGAATAACAACAATATAACCAAAACATTCACCGCAATAACACTAAAATGATATAAGAATAACAACAGAAATAGCACTTTGAATCTGAAAGAAATGTTCACGGGCCTCTTCGAGGGGGCAACCTCCAGTTGAG
>JZKD02S1465994.1:0-10867 GCA_000966675.3 Picea glauca | reverse complement strand
TTGTGATATTGGTTGTGACATAGTCTATCTATATTGTACTGATTGCTACAAAAGCTTGCTTCTAGCTTATCCCATAAATCGTAACTGATTCCAAGCTAAAGAAACACCTTGAGGTGCTCGATCTGTCTTCTGCACTCCCTGCTAAATCATAATCTGTATATCTTTGTAGCCTCACTTCATCACCTGAGACAAATCATATCCAACTGTACCATGCTTCACTGCCACCCAATGGAACTTCCTTGGCTTCAACCAAATACTGGCTCAGGGTTCTCACTACAAAGAAAATATATGGCCTGGCATTGACCATGTACATCAAGGATTTGATCTACTTCTTGTACATTGTGGGATCCACCATATCTGAATATGAAGTAGAATCACTCAACTTCTTCAGATTTTTCATCATATGTGTAGTCATGGACTTGCAATCCATCATATCAAATCTCATTAGTATCCCCTGAATGAGGAAGATCTCATCTGATCTCGTCACACCTCTAATCCCAATAATACATCCAGCTAGGATCCTCCATCTGAAACTCTAAGGCTAACTCCCTCTGTCACTAGAGTAAGTCTTGTTGTCCAATCCGCCTCGATGGCTACTCCCTCTATGACCGAGACAAAGTCCATACACAATCCTTCTGATTGGTTGCCTCCTCTGTCACGGTAATGAGGTCTATTGAAGTAGGTGTATCTTCCCAGGAGATATCACATCTCCTCAAAGCCTCCTCAAATCATTAGACATGTATGTCAGTCCTAGAAGATGTCTCTCTCCCACCTGGATATAGGGGGGAATCCCTTTGAATAATCAACTCTCTCTTGAGCCAAATGATTCTCTGAGATCATTCTCACTCTGATTTTGCATGATCCCTTTGAAGAATGACTCCCTCTGAAACATGAATTTCTTTGAGTCTGTATAATCTCTAGAGTCATCTGCGCCCTCTACATCTTTTGAAGTCTGATCTCCAATGAACTATCCCAGGAGGCTACTCCTCCCTACTAGATCCCGAGGGTCGACTCCCTATGAACTTTGGCTTCCTCTGAACTGGTACTAGGTGGGATCTTCTGCCTCACTACTGGTGGAGCCACCTGCTCCTCCTCAACAATCTCCATGTGGAACACTCTATATCCCACAAAAGTATCCTTCTTTTCGGAAGGTTCTAACTTTGTCTTCTTTGCCTTTGGTATATGGATGTATATTGTCATGTACACAACTCCATGTATGGATAGCCTTCTTTGTGTCTCAAACTAGATACCATCTAATTTGTTTCCTTCTGAAACCATCACTATAGCTCCCTCTCAGAGCTATCACCCGTGACTTGCCCAAAACAAGCGCAATAACAAAAAAATAACATACAAGAACAATATTCTTATGATAAGGAAATACGAACAAGAATAAAAAATGGGAAACAAGAACAACACTTTTCTAGTGTTGTTACCAATCATTCCTTTGTGGTAACTTACCTGGAACAAAATACAAGAGCAACAATTTTCTAATGTTGTGACCTCCATAGTAACATGCCCGAGATAAAGACAACAACCAAGAACATCTCCTAGAAGAGATCAATTCTATCTTGCAAACAAGTGCATCATTAGTACTAAACAATGAGCATTGACATAATGATTATTGTACTAGAAATATTCAAGTGTCACTAAACATATTATAGCAAAAGGTACTCAACAGTAATAGAACTCTAAAGATTGTTGTCCCGGTTACAATATTTATTTAAGATGCAACGATATAAAAAAAAATGTCAAACATGATATGCAAGCCTGGATTCTTAATTGCCATTGAGGGTGTACTATTCCTCTGGATGCACTAGATCCAATGATCCCTTTGGGTCATTGCTTGGACAAGGTCCCTTGTACATCCCCTTCAAACACCCTCATATTATACTAAATGATATAACTTGGAAACATATATAAGTGCATATCTTTTAAATTTATAACACCATACAACTTGTCTTCTCATCTCAAGGTTTGTGCAATTGGCAACTAGCAATTGCAACTAACAACTACAATTGTAATTGGCAACTACAACTGTAACTGGCAACTGCAACTGTAATTGACAACTGCAACTGTAATTGGCAATTGCAGTTATAACTGGCAACTGCATCTGACAACTGGCAACTGCAATTGCAACTGGCAACTACAACTGCAACTGTAACTGTGCAATGGCAATATTTCAACTAGCTCTTAAACCATGTAGGTGTTTACATGAGTCTCATATATGATAGTTATTGCCTTATGATTAATAACAAGATTCACTTTCATACAACAATTATCATAGAAAAAATATACACTGAAAATCTCAACTATAACAATGCAGCGGAAATAACAAGATCTAGAAATATTAACCATGCATAGTAGACACAAGAACACAAGAGTTTATCTTGGGAAACCCAAACTTGGGAGAAAACCCAACAACATTTCTCTAGAAGAATTCAGTCCAAGATATTACGAGTACATCACCATCAATAGTCAAAATACCATATAGAGAAGATCATCTCCAAGGCTAACATCACCAATACCTAGCTCCTCAATAATATGACCAAGAATAACCAAGTAAGAGCTTCTCCAAGTGTGGCGCACTCTCCAAGATAACCAATAACCCAAAAATAGTGAAACTACCAAAACTACAACTACTACTGCCTTGTGCGCACTGCCGAAGGAGTTGTCTGACTGTCAAAATGAAATGAGCCAGTCTTGTATTTATACTGATCTAGGCGCCAGTCTGGGGCTGAATTCTTATTTTTAGGTCTTCAATTTTATTATTATTTTTCTTGTGGGGTTGACTTCTCTTCCTGGGTCTTCAACTTCTTCCTGGGTCTTCAACTTCTTCCTGGGGCTTCTGTAATGGTGTAGATGGGTCTTCTTGTACTTTCTTGTGGAAAATGACTGCCCGAAGTTGCAAATCTCCAATACTAATCACCTCCCAAGAATCATCCCTTTGCATGTTAAACGTAAGGGCAATGCATTAACATATCATCTAGTCAACAAAGGAATAAATCTAACTCAAGAATATCTCCATATAACTTAGGAAAGCTTGGAAGCAAGTCCACTTAAAGCAAACTACTCAAGGATTCAACATAAGGACTCAAACCACCAAGATGGGGTGTCATCACAAGATATCAACCACCATGATTAACACGTGTCAATAGGAATATGATTTGCTCCACCTAGAAAATGAAGGGGCATTCGACATTATAGTTAAACACCATCGATTGAGGGAGAAAGGACGCCCTGGTAATCGGGTAGTCATCTCCCATGAAACATATTCATTGTCCTCCTTTGCATTAGTTACAATGGTTGGTTCTGCAATGATGGGTGGTGGTTATGGTGACTTTGGAGATAAATTTTGGAATCTTGTCTAAATTTGGATGACAGTGAGGTTCTTTATAAGGTCATCCCATCTTGGCTTAATCTAGATGGTGGCTAGGTTCTTTGATTGTGAGATAGGATCATATCACTATTAGACTAAGTATTCTCATCTTGTCTCTCACTGTTGGACATGCACGGTTGAATCTTCTCGTCATGGGTATCCACGCTAGTAAACTCCAGAGGAAAATAAAGATGAGAAAGTTGACCCCAACCAGATGAAGATGGCTTTTGTTAAGCATGCCTTTGAGGTCTATCACCTTAGATTCTCATCTGAGGTCCACTACAAGGTTGGAAAAATTGAGGACAAAGTTCAGGAAGATCATGGACGAATCCACAATGTTTTTGTTGATGTAGAGGTCCAACCTAGGCTCCCTAATCCAAGTCATAGCAAACACCGAGAATCCAAATATGCTCAAATTTTGGAACTATATTTGCAAGTGAAAGGTACGGTGGCATATTCTTTAGAAGTGAAGGAGTATTAGACCCATGACATCCTACAAAGTATAGCTCAAATGGGAGTTCACCTGGATAGGAAAATGTATATGATGGAAGCACAAATTGTCAAGAAATTGGAGCTAATGCAAAAGCATTGGGATCATTTGTTTTTTGCCTTTTATGGCTTCAAAGACAAGGAGGAACTAGACACCCATGAGGACAAGAACGTTGATCATGAGGTAGGTGTGATGGATACAAGGGTCATTAATTTGGAAGAAGACTTAGACCCATAATTACTCTTAGTTATCTTTAGTTTAATTTTTGCCTTCACGCTTAGCAATATAGAAAATTGTGTTCTCTCATACTAGTTTCATTCGGGTTATATGCACTCTCTAGTATCGGGCTTAGTATAGCATAAGAATTTTATATATAGCCAAGATATTGTCTTTAAGGCTGGAAAAAACATTAAGCCAATCATTGGTTATCTTTTGACCCTCAACAAACATTTGTTTCCTTGGTGATAGGTGGTTGAGGGATATGGATAAAATTGTGTAAATCAAAAAATGCTTCATAACCTATAATTTTAACATTAAATGCAACACTCCTTATCCAATTCCTTTGGTTGAAATCATATTACTTTCATGGAGTCTAGAGCCAGGACCGTATATTTATATTATAAGCACAAATTGCTCAAGTTGAGCAAAGATAGGTTCCATGCTAGTGCTTCTAGTATGAACGATAGTCACCACATGCTTAAGAGAGGTTGTGCCAAGGATTTCAAGGCTTGGCTTAACTATTGGAACATAAAAGAAGATAATGAAATTAATACTATTCACAATATTAAGTCTTGCATCCATATGAAGCTTACAATTAAAACCTAGAATGACAATGAAATCATTAATAAGAGGAAGTTGAAATGCTACAAAGATTTTATAAATCCTAATTTTGCTTATCAAAACTATTTTTTCAACATTATGAACTTAAATATCAAAGTGAATATTGTCAAAATCATGACCAATGCTCATGACCTTTTTCATGAAACTAGTCATTGGACTAACCCAAAAACACATTAGGATGAGGAATTTGTAAAATTTGTGATACAAAAGAGGTTGAAAATGATACCGTTTCCTTTTAACTTGGCCCACATTTAATAATAGAAGACACAACTTTACCAAGTTTCATCGATTAATTACTCTTTAGGACCTTCTCACTTATAAAACCCATAATGATATTGTGTTTTCATTTCCACCATATTCAAATATAGAAATGAATTATGAAAAATATTTAGTTTGGTTCCCTTTATTTGTTTGTTAGACAAAATAGCTTTTAGGGGATGGTAAACATCATCACCACCTTTAGTAATTATCAATTGGGTGTAGCTCGAGTTGTTAAAAGAAACCGTTATTACCTCCCCACATATATTCAAATCCCACTATTTTAAATGTTTTCTCTTTAGTGACCATTCAAAACTGAATACAAAATCCCAAATTCTATTGGATCAAACATTAGAGCCAATAAAACTAGAGTTAGAAAATATACTATTATAAACATATCTGCCATCGATTTAGAGAAGAAGGGTGGATTTTGGGACCGTGTTTTCCCCATTTTTATGCTCTGTGGTTCCTGTATACTGAGGACAGTTCTTCTGGTGCTCACTATTTGGAAAAGCAAAATCCAAGCTCAACTAAAGCCAATGTGGTCCTGTGCAGGAAATGGCTGCAGGTGATTCATGTTGTTGTTCCCCGTTGACGTCTTAATTCCCGAACTTGTGCTGGCAGAATATCCGACTGCTCCTTCTGTCTGACCAACATTCCCATGAACATTTCAATTTTGATGCTATGGTTGCATTTTTTTTTTCGAGACTCTTCAAAGTGGGTTCGAAAGGAGGTAATTAACTCGTAGAGAGTGCTCTCATGGTGCTAGAGAGAGATATGAATGTTGTGGAGCTCACAAGGGTCCATATTCTCAGAGCCTAGGGTCGCTAGATGAGGGAACCCAAAAGATGGGACAAACATACTCCAGCAACGGAAATTGCCCACTCAGACTCGAATTCCTACTTGAGGTTTCTACAATGCAGGGGTCAAATGGAAGAAGGACCGCCTCCAAATTGGAATTAATCCTTAGCCTCAACAATGAAACAATGGTGAACGATAGACTGAAACTGAGGCACTAGGGGTCGAAAAGAATTAACACCAGAATATCCAAGAAGAGCCGAGAAAATACGAAATGCAGGGACCAGAAAACCCAAATTGAATAGAGGGATGTTGGTTGGAGGTGCCAGAGTGGAGGCTGGTTAGCAGTGCTGGAGTGGAGACCAGATGAATTCTCCTGGCCAAAGCCAAATAGTGTGCATCCAGATAGAAATTACGACGAGAAGGATGTAAAACTCGAAAAGAGAAACTTGCAAGTCATGGTTTGTTCCATACCTCGTCGAAGAAGGCATTGGGAGGGACGGGGGTCTGGGGCCAAGAGACCAAAAGTCACCTGCTCCATGCACTAATTGTGTCGAATTATACCATAATATTGGGTCAATGATCTTGAGCCTACGTGACACTATCCCACCGTGGTGAAGTCTGGTGAGGAGTATTCATTACCAGAGATGGATAGTGAATGAGGCATTCTTCGGGGGCAGGGGCATTGCAAGGCTTTGGGCGTCGAGCCCAAGCATGCACACCTCCACTGCAGACCTAATATGGACAATTTGAGTAGGCGGGATGCTCGGTTCGAATGAGGAGACAAAGGGTCTTCATATATGGGTAAGTTGGGGTTCCTTCACCCAAGGAACGACTTCACCCAAAGACAACTTACGACACAAGGTAAGGTGTTGGCTTGACGGAGACGTAGGCAGAAGATGAGTGCGCCACCAAAATAAGTGATAGGCGCTCCACCGAAACAACAAGTTGACTAGGGGCATCGGTTGAATGCTTCGGAGGACAAGGCACTTGGTCCAACCAAACAGAAGGAAAACTTGAATTGGGCGAGCTTGATCACCTTGGGTGCTCAACGCACCAAGGGGAGCTGACCAAGGTGTCGTGCTATGAACTCTTAGCCAAATGATTGGTTGATGATCGATCATGGACATGACTTGGGAGCCCAAATGAAAATGACGAGTCGACTAGATGAAGGAGGGCATGCTTGAGTAAGTTGGCCAACTCACCCAAGGGACGCAGACCCCTTAGGAAAAAGTTGTCCCAAGAGTTATGTGGACAAATTACAAAAGGTTATGTCGGATCCAAGGAAAGGGGTGTGTTGGTTGGGAGAGTTGGGTGCCTATATAAACCAAGGAGAAGACAAAATGAAGAGGCAGAGTGGCAAAGGAGATTCTTACTTCATAATCACAGAGTTGGGGGTTTTGAAGCAACATTTGAGGTAGAGAGGGAGAGCTCTTCCCAAGGGGCCAAGTTGACCCTGGTGGGTGACTTGAGCCGCCTTCAGGAGTTTGTACTGAACATCATAAGAGGGTGAGTTATTCTTGAATAAAGGCAGTTGTTGGACGAGCAAACTTGGGTGGTGAAGCTGAGTGTTGCAGGTCAAGAAAACAGAGGCAAGGGCAGTGTGAACCACATACTTGAAATATGAAGTTTGAAGGCTTTCGTCAAGTGTTTTAGTTAGTGGCACGAGGAAGGTTGCAAGGTGACAAAAGGAAGTTTGTTTTGTTTCACACAGGTTCTTATGTAAACTTGAGCAAAATCTCCTTGTAATTGTATCTTCAATGTGGCATGAGTTGAAGACTCGACACACTTATGCTTTTGTAATAAAATCGAGTGTTAGGCTGGTTTGGACGCCCACTTGCATATTCGTTCTTATTGTGTATGGATGTGTTTTCTACTTGTTGGATGTTTTAAGTAAAATATGCAAACATAAATTCTTAAGTAATAGTGAATTCAAGAGTAAGATGTAGTTCGGGCCAAGTAAATCGGTGTGGTCTTGCTGCCAAGTTGAAAAGTTGCGATGTCGCATGTCATTGGTAATGTTGGATGTTTCCACTATCCAACCGAAGTTCTCCAACGCCCTGATAAGTGGTATAAGAGCAAGGAACTCAGATAGTGGAGAAAAGGACAGTTTCAGTTGGTTTCGTCGAGTAGTTGGTGAGTTATTCACCATTGTCATCGTCATGGCAAGTGGTATCAGAGCATGAAACAAATTGTACATTAGAGCAGACTGTGGAAGATGCTTTGGTGGACGATTTGGTGAGCTTTGTCACCATTGTGACATGAGATATTAGAGCACAATTTGGGTTACAGGGCAGTGGACTCAACACATTTTTAGAATGACAGCTTCGTGATGTGCACTATCGAGAACAACAATTGGGTCAGTTGGGGTGTGGACAAAAATCACAACCTTTGAACGGAGTGACTCTTCGCAAAGTTATGCAAGTCGGTTAACAACAGATGACTTAACAGTCAAACGGTGTGTGCATGGTGTCCTGATGCGAAAGCATTCCGGGTGCGAAGATGGCAAGCAATGAAGATGGGTTCGATTGCATGCATGGAGAAGGTGACTTAGATGAAGTTTTGTATATCGCAGATTTGAGTTGAAGACTTTATGTGAATAGTTTGGACGCACCTTGCCAAGACAAATCTATGTTGGGCTTCGTTATACACATATGTTGGGTCATGTTGTTGCAGACCTTCGGTGGTAGCGACAAATTGATGTGATAGAGTGTGTCATGAAGCTTGGCACCTTGGTGACAAATATAACTGAGGTATGGACAACAAATTTAGTTGGAGTGTTTTGACTGGGGCACATTGTTGTTTTTTACTTAGCCGAAAAATTGATGGGGAAGAAATTGCTCTTGAGCCACAACAAGGAGGTTTGTTTCATAATCAGACTTGGTAGTTTGGGACGAGTTTCAGACATGGGACAATATGATGACTTGAACCATGGGTTTCTAGAGATGTCGTGAATGAGAATGATCGTTTCAAGCTCTTGGTAAAATTTGGATTGTTGTGTTGGGTCCTTTGAAGGGAGATGGGGAGTCTTGATGAAGGACAAGTATGACTTGTTTCCACTGCAAAACTGAAGGAGCTCCAAGTGTTGGAACCTTCGTTGGAGTCACTGAGCAGTTTAGAGCACCCTGGTGGGGGCAGATGTAGATGAGGACTTGGGGCAACCTACTTGGGTGATTTCAAGAAGTGGACTTAGGCAGATTTGGATCATGGGTGCCTTAGCCATTTTTATTAAGTCGTCATGTGATGACTTGATCGTCGTAACAAAAATCTAAAGGAAGAAATGACTTGGGCAGAGATAAGTTGCTTCATTCCAAAAGATGAATGGGTGTTGTGGTGACTCGTTTACCTTGGAGCACTTTGGATAGTGTGTTGGGACACATGTGGAGGCAATTGTTGACTTATATAGATCGGAGGATCGCATAGATAGGTTGAAACGTAACATGAACAAAGTAGTAGTGCAATGATGATGTTGGACATGCGAGACTCGTGCACTTGGGGTATTTCATAAATTAGTGATGAAGAGGATGGGAGATTGACCGATGAAGCCAAGCTCAAACTTGACTTGGGAAAACTTCTTAGTGAACCATGGTGCCATGGAGGGCATGGTTGCAGTAGTGATGAAGCAGTCCCAAGATCCTACAGTTTGTGGGATGAGTGAAGAGAGTGAATTTGGTTGGTCACATGGGTGGTAGACATGTAATGATTTCCTTGACTTTTTGAATAGCTTGGATGTGGGATGTGAGTTGGGTGCAATGATGGGAGTAAGTGACAACAACTTTTCAGCCAAAATATATGATGAAGTTAAGAAGTTTGAAGATAACTTTGTTTTGGAGTAACAATGCAACGCAGTAGGGCAAGAGAGTTGCCTTGGCGAGATACTATATGGATGAGTCAAGTTGTGGATGGAGGAGACTAGTTTCGACATGGAGGTGTGATTTTGTTCAAGTGAAGATGGTTGGACTGGCCATCCAACTAATTCGACACTTGGATGAGTTAGTGCGCAACGACATAGAGAAGGGATCAGACTTCAGAAGCACAATGATTCATTTGTGCGATTCTTGGATGTTGTGAAGGAACTTCTTAAAGGAGTTGGATGATGACAACAGTGAAGAGGCAAGTGCAATCTTGCCTTGATGTTTTTGGGTTTAGCATGTGGTGAATGTTGGACATAAACATCTATGGACAGTCGTGGGGAGGTACACTTTCACCGATTGAGCACGAAGTTGGATTAACTACCCAACTTGTTCAAGAAGTGGAGGCATGCAGTGTGTAGAGACATGAGTGAGATGGTTGGAGTATGGCCACAGTAGTTCAACACAACAGTTCAACACTTAAATAATTTTCATGTTTTGATTGGGTTTACAATAGTGGTTGTGATCACAGCGGGGCAGAGAGTGATCATCAAGATAGCGAAGGCAACTTGGATTACATTGCAGACAAAGTTGGGGAGAGACAGGTTGGTCGCACCACGACTTAGGCAGTGAGGATGATTGCATGGTGTTGCAGATGGTCACAAGTTTTGTGGAAAGTTGGGTTTTCCACTTCATAGGAGACTTGAAGTTTCCACTAAGGTGGAATTTGGAGTTTCTGTTTCAGCATGAAATTTTGGGTTTCCAGTGGCAATAGTAATGGAGGCATGAGTTTGGGAAAAGGCTTGGAGACGACATATTTCTATGAATGTTGTTGAGGGCGGCAATGACTTAGAGTGGGGAAGGTTGTAAGGCTTGGGACGTCCATCCCAAGCACGTGAACCTCCACCGAAGACCAAGACAAATGATTCAGGCAGGCAGGACACTCGGCTCAAATGAAGAGACGAAGGGTCTTCATATATGGGGAAGTTGGGGTTCCTTGGGTGTGCGTCATGCCAATGAATGACTTCACCCAAAGACAACTTATGGCACACGTTAAGGTCTTGGCTTGACAAAGACATAGGCAGAAGATGTGTGCATCACTAAATGAAGTGATGGGCACTCCATCGAAATGATAGGTCGACAAGGGGTATTGGTTAAATGATTCGACAGACAAGGCGCCCGATCCAACCAAGTGGAAGGAAAACTCGAAGGATTTTGTCAAGTGTTTCGGTCAGTGACATGAAGAAGGTTGCA
>JZKD02S1465983.1:0-10867 GCA_000966675.3 Picea glauca | reverse complement strand
TAATTTATAATAATATTTTTTTCAATTGTGATAATCAGATATATTTGGTAATTTTTTTTATAATGTAAATTATTTTTTGCAAACTGAACAACATTTCCCAAGATTTAATAAATTGTTTTTTTTAATGAAAAATAGAAAAAATTGTATTTGTATATTATTAAAGTTGTATACAGTGAAACAACAACGAGATTACAGAAATTGTTATCTTTATATTTCAATCAAAATAATTATAAATGTCCAAAAGTATTACGTTCCAATATTTTGTAGATGTATTGCTTCTTAATAAAACATCTAAAATTATAATTACTTTGCATAACATAAGATTTAACAAAAAGGGGAGGTGACTATTAGCTTCTTCTAGGTTTCTAGGCTCACGCTGGTAGGATGAGACTCATGATTTCGAATATCAAGATCTTTCCAATATCGATACGTTAAACCATATGATGAACATTATCATTTTCCTTGAGCTTTGGATGAATAGATTTTGTAGACATATTATAGTTGGAGGTTGCACATTGGGATCCTTTGTTTTAATTGAGAACCAAATTTCTTAGCATTTTACACTCTGCTTTCAAGGTGTCAATTTACTGCTTTCGCTTGGCCAATGTGTTTATGCCATATGGTATTTTGAGTAGTACAATGATGTTCATTATCATGCATTTTTGATGTCACAAAGAAAAGAAAAGTATGATTGATCCAGATGGACGTTGGTGGCCTCCCACCTATTCCAACTGGCTCATTTTGGCAGTTTTCCAGTTCGACAATTTTTCCCTAGTTTTTAGGTCCTTGACTTGCAGGGCCATTTTGAGGCCCTAAACAACATTTTTTAGGGCTCGCCAAAGTCAAAATGACCATTCATAGATAGAAGAAAAATGTGTAGTCCTCGGATAGACCTTTCCAACGGGCTATGGTGCACCTAAAACGAAGATCGTATGTAAAAGTTACGGCCACGAGAAGTTGATGTACTAACTTACCCAAATGGGGCCCACATGACTTTTGGCACTTCATCTCCTAGGGTTGGTTTTTTTGGATGTATAGGGTTTTTGACATTCCTGTTTATTGTAGAAAGGTCTTCAAAGCCTCATTGTAATCATCTTCTGATGAATGAGTGCAACCATCACATCTCTTCTCAAAGATAATTTGCCACCATTCTAGCAAGCTTGTTTCTGCTGCATTTTACAGTTTCAACTTATTTCCTTATTGAATAGAAAACAATTTAACTGTATATCTGTTATTCTTTGTTAAGTATCTTTTGATAATAATCTGTATTAATTTCGTTCTGCAAATATATTCTGGATCAGTGGTATCAGAGTGGTCTACTCCTTGTCATTCTTAATGGATGTCCCCAACGAGGTCGGGGTTCAAAGAATTGGGTCTTGAGCTTGTTTCTCTTGAGGAAAAAATCTCTCGCATGCCAAAATGACCTCTCATGGTAGAAGAAAAGAAAGATGATGGGACATGATATCCCTTAAAAATGTTGCTCGAGGAATCCCTCACGCAACACAGGAACGCGACGATGGATAGTTTTGTGCAAATCCTTCGATGACTACCAATAGGCAACACATCTTCCTCAAACGGAGGTGTCGCCCCCTTCAAGATACAAATAAACTTCTATATTCCTATATTTGAAGGGCAGATAGATGCAGATGCAGTAGACAAATGGTTGAATCTACTAGAAGGGTATTTCTCTGACCATAACTTCTCGAATAGAGAAAATATTACTTTTGTGCTCCTCAAAGCCGTCCCCCATGTCAAATATTGGTGGGAAACTTTCTATGAGAAAAAAAAAGGAACCCTCATTATTTATAGTTGCAGTCACCTGGGAGTGCTTCAGGGATGCTATTAAGGAACAATACTACCTTGTTGGAAGTTATGATGACTTGTACAAAAAATGGACCACGTTGCAGCATGAAAGAGACCAAGCAATGCCCAAGTTCACAAATATCTTCCATACCTTGTGCACCAAGTTGGGTATCAAAGATTCTAAGCGACATATGGTGCTCAAGTATCGCAGTGGTCTGCATAGATACATCTAGGCCGAAATGGAGTTTCTGGACATCTCATCCTTGGGTGCGGCCTACCGACATGTCGTCAAAATCGAGCAGAAGCTCAAACAAAAGACACGACAATTTGGGCCTTAGAACCCCTCATAGAAAAATCCAGTAAAGGGAGGATCCAACCCACATAATAAAGGATAGATACAAGAAGGAAGGCCTCAAGAAAACCAGTACAGGATGAAATAAAAGGACACCAAAAAGACAAAGAAAGATACCAAGAAGTGGTGTGACTTCTCTAAGAGCCCTTGGCATAAAACTGTTGATTGTCGCTTGAAGCAGTCTCTAGTGGCTGAGGTGAAAGCCTCTAAATCAGATGCGTGTTCTGACTATGAGTCAGAACCAGAAAGTTGGAGATGGATCATTGACATAGAACCAAGTGCTATCATTTCTACCACCAAGCTCTAGCCTGGTGAACCAGACAAGCTAGAGGAAGGCAAATGCCTTTTTCATTCATAGATGTGGGTGAAGGGTACCCTACTGCACTTCATCATTGATAGAGGTAGCCAGAAGAACCCCATCTCAGCAGAGGTTGTCAAGCGACTCACCCTTCCGACAATGTCTCACCCACAACCCTACACCATCAGATGGCTCCGCCAAGGAAGCGAAATCCGCGTCAGCCAACAATGTCGCATGTCATATGACATCAAGCCGTTCAAAGACGAGGTATTGTGTGATGTTTCCTCTATCGAAGTTTGTAATTTTCTTTTGGTCCAACCATATTTATGGAAATATCATGTTGTATATGAGTCTAGGCCTTGCAGTGTTATTATTACTTTGAACAAGAAATTGTACAGGATACCCGAGGTAGTCCCACCCAGTGCTATTTACTTGATCTAGACCAAGCAATGCAGAAAGGTCATCTCTTAGACAGGGAAGTTTGTCTTCTTCATGATTCATTCTCAAAATGAAAGAAATATCGTAGCCACATCCAGGGTCTCCACGGTCGACCTCTCCACACAGCATAAGAAAGTGGATAAGATTGTGGACAAATACTCAAATATCTTCTCCTCACCTACCGAGGTACCTCTATACTGTCAGGTCAAGAACCCCATTGATCTGACTCCCATTGCACTGCTACCCAATGGGACAGTCTATCGTCGCTCTCTATTAGAGAATGAGGATATCAAGCGATAGATCTAAGAACTACTCCATAAGGGGCACATCCATCCCAACTCATCACCTTGCAGGAGCCCAATCGTGATGGTACATAAGAAATATGGAACCTGACAAATATGCATTGATTACCGGGCCATGAATAAAATCACAGTCAGAAACCGGTACCCGATTCCCTAAATCAAAGACCTCCTTGATCAACTCATTGGGGCCAAATACTTCAGTAATATTATTTTTAAGTTTGGCTACCACCAGGTCCCGATAGAAAAGATAGATGTATGGGAGACCTCCTTCAATTCAAAGGAAGGTATTTTTGAATGGTTGGTCATGTCCTTTGGTTTGACAAATGCTCCAACCACTTTCATGAGGATGATGGAAGATATATTGTGGCCATTCATCAATACTTTTGTAGTGGTGTATCTGGATGACATCCTCATTTACAGTAAGACTTGGGAAGAACACTTGCAACATATTCAACAGGTTTTGCACACCCTACGACAACACCAAATCTACGCCAACTTGGAAAAATGCTCCTTTGGCATGGACATGGTTCATTACCTGGGATACATTGTTGATCAACATGGAATACATGTGGATCCATGCAAACTCCAAGTCATCCATGACTGGCCAACTCCAACCACACTCAATGAGATTTGGAGCTTCTTGGGAGCTGCCAATTTCTACCAGAGGTTTGTGTTGGGATTCTCCCATATTGCACACCAAGCTGAGTATCAAAGATTCTGAGTGGCATTTGGTTCTCAAGTATCACAGTGGTCTAGATAGATATATCTAGGCCGAAATGGATTTTTTGGACATCTCATCCTTGGGTGAAACCTATTGATATGTCGTCAAAATCGAGCAGAAGCTCAAACAAAAGACGCGACAATTTGGGCCTCAGAACCCCTGACAACAAAAGCCATGAAAGGGTGATCCCAATCCGCAGAACAAAGGATAGAGAAAAGAAGGCCTCAAGACAACCAGTCCAGGCCGAAAGAAAAGGACACTGGAAAGACAAAGAAAGATACCGAGAAGTGGTATGACTTCCCTAAGAGCCCTTGGCATAACACTGTTGATTGTCGCTTGAAGAAGTCACTGGTGGCTAAGGTGAAAGCCTCTAAATCAGATGTGTGTTCTGACTATGAGTCAGAACCAGAAAGGTGGAGACAAATCATTGTCATAGAACCCAGTGCTATCATTTCTACCACCAAGCTCCAGCTTGGTGAACCAGACAAGCTAGAGGAAGGAGAACGCCTTTTTCATTCATAAATGTGGGTGAAGTCTACCCCACTGCAATTCATCATTGATAGTGGTAGCCAGAAGAACCTCATCTCAGCAGAGGTTTTCAAGCGACTCGCCCTGCCAACCACACCACATCCACAACCCTACACCGTCGGATGTCTCTGCAAAGGAAGCAACATCCGCCTCAGCCAACAATGTCGCTTGACATACGACATCAAGCCCTTCAAAGATGAGGTATTATGTGATGTTTCCCCTCTCAAATTTTGTAATGTTCTTTTGGGCCAACCATATTTATGGAAATGTCATGTTGTGTGTGAGTCTAGGCCTCAAAGTCTTATTTTTACTTTGAACAAGGAATTGTACAGGATACCCGAGGTAGTCCCACCCAATTCTATTTTCTTGATCTCTGCCAAACAATGCAGAAAGTTCATCTCTCAAATAGGGAAGTTTGTTCTCTTGTGATTCACTCTCATAATGAGCAAAAAATTGTAGCCACATCCAGGGTCTCCACAACTGATGTCTCCACACAAAATAAGTAAGTGAATAAGGTTGTGGAAGAATACTCAGATATCTTCTCCTCACCTATCGGGGTGCCTATGCACTATCAGGTTAAGCACCCCATCTATATGACCCCTGATGCACTCCTACCCAATGAGCCAGTCTATCGACGCTCTCTGTTAGAGAATGAGGAGATCAAGTGGCAAATACAAGAATTACTCCACAAGGAGAACATCCATCCCAACTCATCACCTTGCGGGAGCCCAATCGTGCTGGTACAAAAGAAAGATGGAACCTGGCGACTCTGCATTGATTATTGGGCCCTGAAAAAAATCAGAGTCAGAAACCGATACCTATTCCCCAAATCAAAGACCTCCTTGATCAGTTCACGGGGGCCAAATACTTTAGTAAGATTGATCTAAAGTCTGGCTACCACCAGGTCCTGATAGAAAAGACAAATGTATGGAATACAACCTTCAAGTCAAGGGAAGGTATTTTTGAATGGTTGGTCATGCCCTTTGGTTTGACAAATTATCCAGCCACTTTCATGAGGATAATGAACGATATCCTATGAACATTCACTAGTAATTTTGTAGTGGTGTATCTGGATGACATCCTCATTTACAACAAGACTTGGCCATAACACTATAATCATCTTCAATAGGTTTTGTAGACCCTGCGGTAGCACCAACTCTAAGAAAACTTGAAAAAATGCTCCTTCGGCATGGACATGGTTCATTACCTAGGCTACATCATTGATCAACATGGCACACATGTGGATCTAGAAAAAATCCAAGTCATCTATGACTGGCCAGACCCAACCATACTCATTGAGCTTTAGAATTTCTTGGGCCTTGTCAATTTCTACTGCAAGTTCTGTAACACACCCACGACAGGGAATACAAATTTTCTCTTTTCTTAAAGGACAAATTCTCCATCCATGGATTCTAATTTGGAAATTTGGGAAACTAGTTTGACCTCCCGGTCAAGGATCTCTAATTTTGGAGCCAAACGAATCTCTCATACCTTGATGGTCTTTTTCTTCAATTAAACACAAACTCTTTCGACTTCCAGGTGTAGGTCTAATGGTACTCACTCATGACCTTCCTCTTTTTCTCTTGTGAAATCTTTGAGTTTTGGTGCTATCACCTTTTCTGATAAGCCCTTCCTTGTCATGACCTTGGGCGATGACCTCACGTAATCCACATGATTGTGGGTCCGACCAAGGGTGGTTTGAGACCAACTAATTTTCTCCCCGCAATTCACCTTGAGCCTCCACATGTCCTTTTTCCAAAACCATGGTCTGGATTGTGGCCCGCCCTCAAATTTTTAGATTTTATGCACCTTCAGTCCCCAAAATGCGACAGGATCATTGATCTCATGACCTTGACAGTGCTTCTGAACTGATGGCTCAGATCTATCCTTTCTGAATCTACGGATCATATCTAACCTTTCTAAATCAACGGCTGTGATTTATTTCACGATTCAGGTTTTGGGAGTTTCAACTCTCAACTTTATCTTCCTCCATCAGTAGCTATCTTCCGGAGTGGAAGAACTACTGACACCTTTCCTCAAAAAATAGATGGTTCTGATGAACTCCGACTCTCCGACCTTTGGGAGTTATTTCTTCTTCATTCACCCTTTTCTCCCGGAGTGCTCTGTACCCGGAGTTGTATATCGAATGCCACACATCTACTCCGATCAACAGTCTACATCCACTCTACACAAACAAAAATCTCTGGAGTGAATCCTTCTAGAGTGTCAGATCCTTTTATACCCGTCCTCTCCAAATCGATGGCTCTAGTCCTCTTTGGGACTTCGACACTTTTCAACCAAGACCAGATCAATGGTCCTTTGACCTACTCCTTGATCAAAGATTGATATCTCCTTCAGGATTTTGGTGCTTTCATCCTCTTCTTTCCTCCCAGAGTGCTCCATACCCAGAGTTCTATATTTGGCACCATGCATCCACTTTCAAATCAACAACTTTCGTCTTCTTTGGGACTTCGGCCTTCGGCGATTTCAAATCTCAATTTCCCCACGCTCTGCTTCTCCCGGAGTGTTTTATCTGGAGTTCGTGATCTGATGACATGTTTCCTCTCATAGATCGATGGCTCCCAGCTACTTCGACTATTCGAGGTTCAACGTTTCAAACTTTACTCCTTCATTTTCTCCCAGAGTACTTTCACTTGGAGTTCACGATCTTTCTCCACGTACCCTCTAGATCTGACGGTCCAAATTCTCTTCGACTCTTCATCTCTTTGGGCTATGGGAGTTTTGGACTCCTATGCACTCATTTCTCCCATAGTGATTTCACCTGGACTTCATGTATTTTTTCCACGTATCCCTCTGCAATGGACGGTTGCGATCTTCTTCGGCCTTCAGGGTTTCAGGAGTTTGTCACACTCCTCACTTGGAAACCTCTGAAGTAGTTTTCCCCAAAGTCTTCGATCTATCGACACGTAACTCCTGCCGGCTAATAGATAGGATCTACTTTGGGTCTTTACCCAGAGTCCATAGACTTACACCACCTATCCTCTGGATCCAATGGTTGAAGTTTACTTTGGACGATCCGACGATAGGCGTTTTATTTGGGTCTTTACCTGGAGTCTACAGGTTTACGCCACCTGTCCTCTGGATTTGACACTTGAGATTTATTTCGTTCTCCTTTACGATGTATGGTCCCAAACTACTTTGGGACTTTGGGACTTTGGTAAGACCACTCTCCTGCATGTGAAAAGCACTAAGGCTCGCGCACCTTTCTCTGATCAGACAACTATTGGTCCTCAATGCTATGATCCAACAACCACTGTCTCTCCTCCTCTTGAGCTTCTGATCTCTTCTAACTTAGAATATTTTCTAAGTGTTCAAAGGCCTCAACCTTTTGTCCTCCTATGGGTCCATCTCTTAGACTTCGTCTACATGCCTGAAAGTGCTATCTCCTCTGAGCTTGATTCCCCTTGAATATTTCTCCTTCCCACACACTACTTGCATTTCATATATCCCGTCAAAATGGGATTGAAGGTCAATGACAATTGACGGTTCACAAAAATTGTGGGGTTCAACCTCCTCCATCAGGGGAGTTCTCGCTCAACTCTAGTCTAATCCTAGTCATTGATCTTCCATTCCCGACAATATTAATGACGTAGGCTTATTGTGGCCATGAAAAAACATGTCTGCTATCAGGTTCTTATGTCATGGGTAGTTCTGGTAACTTGACTATCGTCTACCTCCTAGATCTAATAGTCAGGACGGTTCCTGGGCATCCTCAGATCTAGGGCTTAGGGTTAACTTCAGGACTTCGCAACTTTGGGGACTTTACCTCCTTTATGAAAAACTCGATCAATTCACTGAACTCGCAAATTCCAAATGACTCCAGGGTTAACTCCCACTCTCTTTCCCGTACCCAATGGTCACAACAAACTGTGGCTTCTTCCGAACAGATTTCATCCATTCATATTCCAAACAAGGGACCCCCCCCTTTTTTGATCCTTTAACCTCACTATTCTTCCTAAGATTTGTTAGCTTTGAAAGGATTAAGATCTTTGCGGTCTTTCTCTTGAACTTAACGCTACTAAGAATCCTTATGTGCACCCCTTATGCTCATTCCTTAACTCTAGAACTTAAGTGGTTCTCGGTCTCTGCCTGCTTCACAGAGAGCATGTGCATACGTGCACTATCTCTCCTAAGATTTAACAAACTCCCTCCTCCAAGGGACTCCTAAAAAATAGGAGTGTCAACATGCATATGTGAAACTATGCCCAAGATCAACGAACTCACAGTTCGTGGATCTAGTTTAAGCCACCACAGGGCACAAGCATTTACAAATAAAAAACATGTCCAATTCATATAATTTCTTACTTTCCTAATTACACCATCAAGCAGAAAAAGAAAGGGATACAGTATAAATCATTAACAAAACATATCCATCCCTGGGTCATTCACAGTATATCTAATTTTATTACACAATTACAACTCAATTTCACAGGGTATGAGAATACTTATCTATTACAAGTTGCATCCAACTAACTAACTGTGGGTGTGTGCCTCTCCACCCAACCATAGGCTCAGAGGCATTCATTCTTAGCACACTGGACACCCCAATGCCAAGCCATGATATCACTAGGGAATTTATGCCATCTCTCAGAGAAAACTCTCTCTATCACAGTGACCCTGGGAGGTTTATCAGTTGCTTTCCCAACATCAAGCTCACATTCGCTCCTTTAGGTCATGTTCTCTGCACTTCCTTTTGGTTCCCTTATCCCCTTTTCGAGCTTGCACTCTCTCTTGTCTAGGTGTCTCTCCTCCTACTGTGTGTATGCATGTATCTTACCTTCTCTCCTTTGGAAGGATTTTGACCTGTCATGTTCCTCTATTAGAAGGAAGCTCGAATCTGTAGGTCTCTGTGTTACTTCGGGCTGACATTTTGCAGCTATACCATGCTTCCATTCATGGGGGTAGTTGATGATTCAACCACTGGTCCTTTCTTCATTAAATGATTTCCTTCCTCTAGAGATATCATGGCTCGTACTTCAAGGCTTCACCCCCCATCAGTCAGTTATGGGAAATTTAAAAATAATACATTTATATCGTCCACATGCCTTAGCATGGTAATCCTATTTTATGATTAATTACAAGCTAGGGGAAACAAGGATGTTATAATTCCCTCCCCCTTAAAGGAACATCGTCCTCGGTGTTCTTTCTCAAAAACACATGGCATGCCTTTCTCATTCAGTTGTTTCAGAAATCTTGATCCTTCTTTTTCGGTCAGGTCCTTTTTCAGACCCTTAATCTTTGTCGCCTTCTTTCAATAATTCTTGGACAACAAGCATGTTAATCATAGTCTTATGAAAAAAAATTGCATAACAATTTCTAGGAAAATTTCATAATCTTATCACAATAATTATTTGCATAGTTTGTGGATTTGGATCCACATGGTTGTCTTGTTATCCAAGCTCATTGTTTTTTCTTGACATAATCATTATGTGTATGATCCTAATCAATAGTTTACAAGAACTATCAAGGTCTCATCTTCCTTGTGGTCACTCACCCTCCAGGCCCAAGCTCAGGCATCCCCTTCTCTATTATATAGTCCCTCGGGTGATCCATCTTGACTTGCCAAGGTTTTATTACACAGGAATAACTACCCATTGTGTGCATGATCCAAATCAATAGTTTACAATAACTATTAAGGTATCATCTTCCTTGCAGTCACTCACCCGCCAGGCCTAGGCTCAGACATCACCTTATCTTCTATATAGTCCCTCGAGTGATCCATCTTACCTTGCCAAGGTTTTCTTGCACATGAAGAATTCCAGAGATTTTATTGAGCCTTACAATCAAGGAATCCCTCCATCTTGTGTTACCTCAACACAAAATATTCTAGGCGATCATGGCTTACCACAGGGTTCTCATGGCTGAGTTGTAGCCATTTTTCATGCTTTTCATCTTGACATCCTTTCGGTTCAACAAAAGTTAGGGACAAAGGTTCCTCTCCTTCTCCTGGAACATAAATAGATATGGATGAAGATTACTCTCCTTCTCCTAGCTCAGTCGTATAGGGACGAAGGTTACTCTCCTTCTCCCAAGTCAGTCTCTATTTCTTGCGATCAAAACATACTCTTTTTCATAGTTCTTCCTCGAACCCGAGAGGATAGTATCTTGTCTCTGCACTCTTCACAGATATTTTCCTTTCACCTATATCATAGGCATACATAAATTCATGAGACATCATTATAAATTTTAAATTCATAGTTTCTTTGTAAATCTGTCACCTACATATTTCCAATTCCACATTTTATTTTCAAATTTGTTTCGCACAGGAACCAGATTCATAATTATGGGACTTTCCTTCCCATATGGGTTTGGCTCAGTAGGCAATTGGTCTTCCTTATGGGATTACAACGTTGCCATATCCAATACCCCTTTGCTTCCTGCACTTTCAACTTCAATCGACCAAA
>JZKD02S1465972.1:0-10867 GCA_000966675.3 Picea glauca | reverse complement strand
TCCCCTCTTTTTGGAATATTCAATTTTTTTTTGTCTTTTTCAATTTTTTAAAGAGATTGAAAAATAATAAAAGAATTCTATGTTACAAAGGAGGAACGAGTGTCACAATGAAGCATACTAGTTCCAAGCACAAGGAACATATTAATGCTCAGAGCAAGGATACATGTGTAGGAAAAGGACACTTGGGGAGAATTCCTCGGAAAGTCAAGGTGTCAGGTCGCAGAGGCAAGAAGTGCTACAAGGCTTGCATATAAGGCATGCTTCAAAGGTTCAATTGAGAGCAACATGGAGTCGAGATTAGGCCAAAGACGTAGATATGAAAATGCGATTTAAGAAAGACAAAATGAGACCCCTTCCATGTAATTTTTACGATCCCAAAGAGGGTAAGTTCGATAGATTTTTCACATTTAGAGATTCTGAAAAGATGTAAAAGAAGACTCCAGTGAGTACCTTTTTCGGATATAGTCTAGTCGGTTCGAAAAAGGGTTAAACTTGCACCGAAAATACATCTATTCAAAACCATTTTAATGAGTGTGAAAAACACAAGATCACTCGACAATATTTTCAATTTTAAGGAGTCTGAAAAGCAATTAACTATGGACTGACAGCCTTTTTCTAAGTTTAGTCTCCTTATCCCGAAAAAGTATAAAATTTATTGAGGAGAACTCTCCCGGCAAGACGAATCTCCCGAGGCATACCTTTTTCCACTATAATCTACAGGTGGGTTAAACGCATGCCAGTAGATGTTCTTCTGGACCAATTTAACAAGTGTGAAGGAACAAGGTCACTCGACCATCTTTTCAATTTTAGGAAGTTTGAAAAGAGCTTAACTATGGACTCTGTGGGGGTTATTTTTCGTAAGTAATCTCCAAGGCCCAAAAAAGGTGATAAAACAAAACCAAGGAGAATTTTCCTTTTTCGAAGATTTAGTCCCTCTGGCTTGAAAAAGGGTTAAACTTACGCCTAAGAATACTCTTCTAGCAAACTGAAGTTCCTAGAGCATACCTTTATTTGTGAAATTAACCGTCTGGACCGAAAATGGGGTAAACTACCACCGAATAGATGTGCCTTCAAATTTGATTTTGGCGAGTGTTAAGGGCAACAAGATCTCTTGGAAATATTTTCATGTTTAGAGAGTCTGAAAAGGGCTTAAATAAGACTCCAGGGGGATAATTTTCTGGGTTAATCAAGACAAGATTGAAAAGAATAAATATAGTCTCATTGGATGTTTCTTTTGAATTTTAAAGCGATCTTGAAAGACAACAAAGTGTGCTCTTTTGGGAGTCCCGAAGGTAAGGCCAAGAATGATGCTGCAACAAAAGAATGAGGCTTAATATCATAATCATGACAGGACTAAAAATGATTCCCGAGCCTATAGTCATTACTGATAGCATGGATGCCAAAATGAAACAAGGATCTACCTAGGACATCCATGTACAGGTAGGCTCTACCACATAATTATGACACTTCTAGAGAAACAATGAATGTTCTGTGTCACACTTCGGTGGGGTAGATCCTATGCAAAAGAGGAAAATACAACTCGATGTAGAAAGTGGAGATGAAATCCTAACTTATATGCAAAGGTTGGAAAAAATGACTTTTAACAAAGGATACCAAAAAGTGACCCATCCCCAAAAAAGTTACCAAACTAAAAGGAAAAGAGTATTGGAATGTCCAATAAGAAACTCAGAATCGGAATCAAGTGATCACCAAACCAGGAAAAATAACAAAGGGCGTCAAAATGTGGCAAAAGGCCAAAAACGTCTATAAATAGAAGTTGATAGCTCATTTTCACCATTGCAATTTGAAAATTAACCAAAAGGAGAAAAAAACCCGTTGCTAAAAAAGTTCACTCCGGGAGCTTCATTGGACGAAACAAACTTCTACTTGGACCAAGAAAGTATAAAATCATCCCTCTTGCATTTCCATATTTCATTTTTGCATTTAATTTGGTTTTTGAGGGGGAAATCTCTCCTAAAAAGATCGGTCATGCATGTATGAGGGTTTTCCAAGGACAACCTGTGTATGTACTCAGGAAGAAAACACTCTTTCTGCATACATACGCGACTGTGGCCAATATAGCCCGCATACACCTTTGCAAGGTTGAAAAAAATAAAAAGCAAGAGCTAACTTCCTCCATTTTTCCATGGAACATGATGTATGTCCACTGGAGGGAGAGGGAGCACAAGGACATAGACATTTTGTTTGAAGAGGACATTGTATCCATCACCACACTAAAACAACTTGGGCTATGGAATTTCTTCCAGTGTCCTTTTATGAGGGCACAACCCATATTACTCAACGCCCTCATTGATTATTGGCACCCATATGTAGAAGCATTCATGTTAGAGGGTCATTCGTTGACTTCGATGACTGTGGACATTTACTTCCTGACTGGACTCTTGAGGAGAGGGGAACCAATCAATCTGAGGACATTTACCCATGGCCCTTTCAACATCGAGGATTACATCTGGATGTATTGTGAGGCTGAAACTGAGAAGGTAGGTTCTCAGGTGTCGATTCATAAGATCACCAAATTTAGTCTACGAGTGATCTTATTACTAATTGGGTGGATTACTAGATCTACGGCCCTACACCAGACCTCCCGGGAAGACATGCACCGTGTCATTCAGTTTCAGGAGGCACATATCTTTGATTGGAGCATGACCATGATTATGTGCACGAAGAGACAAATGACAGAGTTTCTATAGCATACCAACAAGAACTTTGGGTTCGGTACAATATTATGTTCCTTCTTCTTCAAGAGGGTTCCCAGTCTTAGTCCTAGAGAGAGAGTACAGGGGCATGTGGCCTCCTTCCCAATGATATGTAGATGGGTAGCATTGTTGCCATGACAGAGGGGAGGGAGAACCATAGAGGCCTTTGATGATAAATTCTTCGACTAGTGGGAATGGAAGATTCCAATGATCTAGGACTACCCCTATGCTAGGATCAACTTCTCTAGAGATCCAGACATGCATAGGCCTCTCGGAGAGGAGCAAGTAGAGATAGGTAACATGATTTTAATGTTATTTAATTTTTAATTATTTTTATATATATCATTTTTATATGTGTATAGATTACTGAATATTGTGTGTCTGATATGTACAGATGTGGGACCAGTGCACACAATAGACTTCGTGAGGACTCAATGACGTCCTCAACCAAAGGCAGGACCAACAACAACTGGTGGACCAACAACATCTAGTGAATCAACAACCATAGGGGGACCTCTAGTCGGATAGGATGATATAGTTTTGAGACAAGTGAAGCACAACCTCACTGCACTCACTCGCACAGTACCCATGGATGAGATGGAGGATCTCCTGCCTTCCATGCAGCCTCAAGTAGTGGGGGTGCCACATGCATGGGTCTAAATTTTACAGAATTTAGCCAACGTTGTTGTGCATTATACTAGGGCCAATAGGCCCCATGCTTAGATAAGATATACTTTTGATGTGCCGAGGGCACCTTTTGAATATCTATTTTTTGAGGGAATAAGCCCAACAATGTATATTGAACACTATTTTTGAGGCGTTTGTGCCCACCTATGTACTCATGACACGTTTTGATATATATATATATATATATTTACATCTTATTTGTCTTATGGATTACATATTTTACAAATGTATGTGTATGTGTGTGATTCTCTTTTTATGTGTGTTCAACATGCCAATCTAATATGTGATTAGCTAGAGTATATATCATATGATTAAATATCCTAGAAACATGGTTATACGTAATGTAATCAAAATAATGTTCTAAGAGACATACCCTAAGGAAACTTCAGTGCAAAGTGGGATCATAAATGTGGTAAAATTTGTTTAACTGGGACACAACTAGCTGAGAATATAGGTAGACCCAGAGGTGTGAAATTCTACGTGACAAAGCGTCACGAAGCAACTCTATCATTGCACTATACTCAGAGACATTGTTTGTAGTGTCACCTAGAAAAATACCTTCGGAAGATTGAAACTAGCCTCCAGGTGTTAAAAAAACCCAAGATGCGGAAGAAAGCCTCTGAGTGTGTTGCCTAGCACCGTCTGAGAACCCAAAATACACCTCCAATTCACTTGACATCTGCCACAGTGAAAAATAAGACATAAATACCTACATGTCCAAAAAACAAAAAAGACAAAAACTGTATAAAAATCTATACATATGTACAAGAAGCGACCCAGGTGACCAACCTAAGAGTAATACTTCTTGATGTAGATCCCATTTCTAGGCTCCACCAAGGAATTCCCTTCAAAATCAACCAGACGATAAGATCCCTTCTTCAAGACCTCTTTCACAATGAACGATCTGAACCACATGGGTTTGAACTTGTCTACCCCCAGGGGATATTTATCTTGATCATAGACCAAGACAAGATTGCCTTTAGAGAAATCTAAAGAAGAACAGACCGATCATACTGAAACTTGACTTGTTTCTTATGAGCCTCATTGGCTGAGGCTGCATCATGACGTTGCTCATCGATTTTCTCAAGATATAGTAGGCATTCCTTAAGTGATGAAGTGTCTAATAGTAATTCCACTGCCAAATTTAAGGAAGGGATCTGAAACTCAATAGGTAAGACTGATTCCAGCCCGTATACGAGTTGAAAAGGTGAGAAACCGGTGGAAATCGTCACAGACGTTCGGTAGGCCCACAATGTTGAGTACAAAATCAAATTCTAATTTGACTTGGCATAATTGATCATACTCTAAAGAATAGTCTTGAGGGACTTAATCACAGCTTCAACCTAACCATTCTCTTGTAGGTAATAAGGTGACAAATGTTCTTTCCTAAACCCAAAATTCGATGTTAACTCAGTCATTATTTTTTTTGGAAGTGACTTCCATGGTCAGTGAAAATATCCTTGTGGATGTCGAACCTTGCTACTATCTGATTAAAAATGATTTTCTTTTTGTTTCTCCATCATTGTTAAACGTTGGGATAACTTCGACCCACTTTGTGAAATAGTCTACTACTACGATGATGTAACAATGTCCCTTGGCTGAAGTCAAATGACATGTAGTGAAATTAATCCCCCACTTGGTGAAAGTACCAACAACAATGACAGGAAACATGGGAGAAGTATGTGACCACATCTTTCGATAGAAGATCTAACACCGGTGTCACTTCTTGACCACCTCAACACAATCCTTGATTAACGAGGGCCATAATTAACCTACATGTAGAATATTTTGGGTTGTTTCCAACCCAAACAAATGAAGACCACATGCTCCAATGGGATAGTTGTTGAAAACGATCTATGCTTCTTCATGTATAAGGCACTAGAGAAGAATCAAATCTACACCTCGACGATACAAAGTGTCATCGAATATAAGATAGTTTCATGCCTGATGGAGAATTCATCGACGCCCATCACGGGAAGAAGAAGTAGGGAACCTCAATGTTTGGAGATAGAATAGTATATCTCCATACCAGGGGTCTGAAGATGTGATTAGAAAAATATCTCCTTTGATAGGCGATTCTCCAGGAGTGGTATCACTAGATTCGACTAGAAGTTTTGAAATAAGTTCGACAAAGACCAATGAATTTTTGGATTTTGCGGAAACAAAATCCAAGTCAAATTCCTAGAGGATTAAAATTCATATATTGATCTTTCCTCCAATGACCCATCGTGTTAACACATATTGGAAAGGGTTCACAGTGACAATGAAAGTGGTCTTGTGAAGCAAAATGTAATGACGGAACCGTTGGCCAGCATGAAACACTGCCAAAGAAAGTTTCTCAATGTGAGAATAGTTGAGTTCTGGCCCAACCAGGACTCGAATACGGTAATATATAACATGGTCTTCGAGCATATCATATTCTTGAACCAAGACCATGCTGATGTTCATTTTTGAAGCAACCAAATACAATAAGAAATCTTTGTTATAATCAGGAGGTCGAAGCAGAGGGGAAGATGTCAGGGCGCATTTGAATGCTTCAAAAGAGAATTGAGTAGCTTCATCCCAAAAAATTGGGACTCCATTTTTCAATATACGCATAAACCCTTTAGTGATATCGACATAATTCGCGACAAAATACCGAAGAAATTTCTCTTTTCCCTATAAGCTCTGAAGTTGGGGTATCGTGCAAGGGGAAATAAATTGAACTATCGCCTGCACCTTGAGAGGATTGACCATAATCCCTATTGTCGAAAAAATAAAACATAAGAGACGACCTGATGTCATGAAGAAACTACACTTGTTGGGATTCAAGCGAATCCTATAGTAGCAACATCCTTCAAAGATTAGTCGAAGATGAGCTGGATGATCATATCTCTTGCGCGAGTCTGATGCTAGATCATCAAGATATGCCTCGAATATATTTCTATGGTCGTGAAAATAAAATGGCATGGACCTCTAAAAAGTGGCTCCAACATTCTTCAGGCTAAAATACATCTTACGATACGTGAATGTGCCCCAAGGACAAATAAAATTTGTTTTATGTTGGTCCTCGAGTTTGATCTAAATCTGATTATATCCCGAGAAACCATCCATGAATGAAAATACCTCGCAAACTTCACATTCATAGACAATCTGATCAATGAACAAGGTGGGAAAATTATCTTTCAAATAGGTCTTATTCAAATCACAGAAGTCCATGCACATGTGAATAGTACCCTGTTTCTTGTTAATCAGAACCGGGTTTGACACCCATTCCATCAACTGTACAAGGTAGATAAAATTAGCTTTGAGCATTTTTTCTACTTCTTCCTTTATTCTCCTTAACTCAGGAAGGAAGTAAGATCTATGATGAATATCATCCCAAGGTCTATCGGGACCAGTCAATTCCTCGAGAATCGCCTCATTGGAGGGAAAGACTAGTTCTAAAGGATATTGAGTGGCAAGAAAACATTGATCCCAAATAGGCTCAAGGACTAGATCTAAATCCTGTGGGGGAGTTGGATTAGGGTTGGCCGAAGTTTGCTGGACAATTTTGTATGCAACCTCAGCCGCGGACAAAGGCATAGCCATGCCAGGATGCCCTGTCCCTTCCATCAAGGTTGATGGGGAAGGTAGATTCCACGGATCATTAAAGTTTCTCATTCAAAATGATGACACTTGTATAATTGTATCCCTAGGTTGTTCAGGAACAATTGATATAAGCTTGACATCACCAGAAGGAGGTAGGTAATCAAAAGTTCCCATAAAAAATGGAAACAAAGCAACACCTAAGTTGACAATGTCGAGTTGTATATTATCAACTATCGGGACCATGGAAGCCCTCAATGAAGGGTCAGGATGGGAGAAAGACAACTGGTCAATGGTCACAATACATCCCTCGTGCAGAAAACACAAGACCCGAAAAACGGTAGCAACCACTACATGCATCACATAAGTCCAACTCCTTCCTAACAACAGGTTGTAGTTGAGGGGTGCATTGGCCACTTCAACTTCGAAACACATGGTTGTTCCTCCAAATTGCATGGGGAAAGAAGGAATGATTCCATGTCATCTGAATAATCGATCATCAAACGCCATAAGAAACATAAGCAATGAAGACAAACCGGGTTGGTCAATGGCCTTCCAACGTGCCGATGACATCACGCAAGTTGATGCACCCTCATCAACCACTGTATGGAAAATGTTCTAAGTAAAATATTCCATGGTGTAAGCCACTACTATCTGAAAGATAATGTGGTAAGCAAGACAGGGTTTCAAGTCGGTTGGATAAAAAATGATCGCTCCCGAGTTACAAGTCTTTGTCGATCCCAAGGAGAGTAAAAAATATTTTCTCTGTGAAGGGAAACACTCAAGGAATTCCAATGGAGACATCGTGTAAGGGGTTTGTGCCAAATATTCCACAATGGATTAGTTCTGAGATGCCCTCAAATTTGTATTATGAGAATCCTTTTTAAACATGCCTTTTAGGATGTGAGTCATCGTTTCTCCCACCGTCTTCTCAATCTGGAGAGGAGTTGGTGGGTTTGTGGCTTCTTTTCTCTTTTTGGAAGATTCCGATATTTCATAATCTTAGGGACTGGTCTCTATATTAGCCTCGGAATTCATCATGTAAATATTCATGACCAGGCTATTATTAGTAGTGCGGGGGTTCCCTGACTTCCCCCTTCCACGCTCGAGGATGTTGAAGCTTGAGCCATGTTTTTCCCATGTGGAAATGGGTTTGTCAGCACAACAAGTTTTTGTTGCACCAATAGCTTCTGAGCATCTGCAATCCGAGGGCACAAATGAGTTGGGTGGTCTTCCGTGCAAAGATTACACAGATAATTCAACTTCCTCTTATCCCTTTTTCCCCTACCATCATTGTTGGTATCCTTTTTGTCCCCTTCACCCTTCTTGTTCTATTGTTTCTTCTTTCCCTCAAGCTATTGGTTGGCATTAGGGTTCGTCAACTACACACTGTGTATGTCTAACGTCTGGGTAGGGGGGAAAATTGAACTCAGAGTCTGGCTGGCCATAGTTTGTTGTATCGATAGTTATTGCAACTAATTCAAGAATAGGTCCATGGACTTGTTTTGCGATGATCCCACAATAGCATCGACATAGGGTCTATAATTTTTATTGGCCTTATTGAGAATAGACCATGGTGCATCTGGAAAATCCTCATAGAGCATGTCGGACTGTGAGTATATCAGTTCAAGTTGTTGTTCTCTCATAATTGCCTCCTCCTCTGAAATCACTCCGGAAGTCGCTACATCCTTGGATATGCAAGGCACCAAAGACTTGAAGAACCACTCCAGGAAGAAAGAAGAAGGGACTTGGACCTTAATTAATCTCTTTCAATGTCACCATTCTCATATATGATCAGAGATATGGTCATTCTTGGTTTGCTAAAAGTTGGCCAACAATTCGGTGCCAGCATCGTATCTCACAGGTAATTGGAAATGGTTCAAGAAGACCATCGCCAAGTCGTTGAAGTAAGAGTACCTCAAGTGGTCGAGCTCAATATACCATTTCATGAAACCCCCTATAAAATTGCGTTGAAAAAGGCACANAATATTTTGGACTAGATTCCAAGAGGCCTTGAGAACCCAACTTAACTTTAGCATCGTGTATCACCCGGAGAAAGATGGGCAGACCGAATGATCAAACCAAATCTTGGAGGATATGTTGTGTATGTATGTGATGGACCAACATAAGAGTTGGGAGGAATTCTTTCCACTGGTAGAATTCGCATATAACAACAGTTATCAAAGCACCATTAAGATGGCACCTTTCGAGTTTCTTTACAGGCGACCGTGTCAGACTCCTTTGAGTAGGGATCGACTTGAGGATAGGGTCCTGGTGGGACTAGAAGTGATCCAATAAATGGAAGATCATATGAAAACAATAATACAAAGGATCAAAGAAGAATAGGATCGACAAAAGAGTTATGTTTATGTGCATTGTGTCGACCGTAGTTACGAATTTGGCGATCGAGTCTTCTTGTGGGTGAAACCACATAAGAGTTCAATCAAGTTTGGAAATGGTGCTAAAATCTCTCCTTGGTTCATGGGACCCTTCAATATTGGGCAAAGGAAGGGGCTTGTGGCCTATCAACTATCCTTGCCTGATTATTTGATGTGTATGCACGATGTTTTTCATGTATCTGTTTTGAGACATTATATTAGTGATCCTACACATGTTATTGACATGATTTCCTTCCAGGTATGTGACAAGGGTGCACTCACGGCAGAGCTAATCCATATCCTAAACCATCGCATTCAAAAACTACAACGTCGAACAGTAGATCATGTCAAGGTCTAGTGGGACAGCTATACTCCACACTAACAACCTAGGAGGACGCATATGATATGCGCCAACAATTTCCATTTTGTTTGATAGATAGATTTATGATACTGTGATACACTTTATTTCAACACTTATATACTGTGAAACTTCAAGATGAAGTTTACACCAAGTATGTAACATCCTACTCTTGTGTGCACTGAGCGAAATTATTCTTTCAGGACACATGCGTGCAAGTGATCTGGGTTATTATACTATTGGTCATTTTGATAATGATTATGAGATATTGTGGATTTGATGATGTGTTATTTTTTTGTATTTACATAGACATGTGCTATTGACTAGTTCTACTGAGTTTGCAGGACTTCAAACATTGAGGATGCAGAGGCATCAATGAAACCCCTTGGACTCTGTATCGAGTCAAGGAGTGGACTGTTTGGGGTTTGAATGTTGTTGATGTGACATATGTACATATGATTAGATGTTATGATGATTTACTATTATTGTTGACATGATTTTTTGATGAATGCAGAATGACGATATCTTTCCAACCAGACTCGCATTTGGAGTAGAGGGGTCACGCATGACAACCAGAGACTTTGAGGGAGAGGTGTGGCAACAACCTTGCCATAGCCTACTAGCACTCCCACCATGGCCCGAACTATAGGTTAACGATTACCTAGTTTGAGAAGACCCACAATGTCGTGACTATGACAGTCACTCATGATGATTCTAAGGGGTACGCAATAAGGCAAGGGCCTTATTCCTTAGAGGCCCTTAGTCTTCCACAAGATCACCCGATGGAGTATTGACTCCAGGGGTTTCACATCTACCAAATTCAGTCAAGAGGTGAGTGGCACCCTTGGAGCAAGTAGTGTGTCTTGAAGGGCACGTCGTGCAAGGAAAATAGAAAGAGGCAAGTGACACCCTTGGAGCACGTGGTGCATCTTGAAGGGCACGTCACGCAAGGAAAATAGAAAGAGGCGAGTGTCACCCTTGGAGAACATAGGATGTCCTGAAGGGCACGTCACGATTTTAACTGGTAAGTGAATAAAACTAGTTGGCCTTAAAATGAATGATATGATAAGTAAAGTTTAAAACCAATTTTTCCCTTAAAAATGTCCCCAACCTAGTGAAATTAAAACCTAGGTCTAAGTAGAACATGTGATAAAAAAAAA
>JZKD02S1465950.1:0-10867 GCA_000966675.3 Picea glauca | reverse complement strand
AAGAGAAAAAATATCACCAAAATCAATTCGCTCAACTTGGGAATAACCCTTTGCTACTAACTGATCTTTGTATCTCTCCACTTTGTCTTCTACATTCAACTTCTTTTTAAATACCCATTTACTGCCAATGGGATTTCTTCCAGTCGACAACTCCACTAGATCCCAAGACTCATTATTATCCAAGGCTGCTATTTCTTCATCCATGGCCTTTTTCCAGAGCTTTCCATCCTCTGAATCCATTTCCTCCCTGACAGTTCTAAGATCATCATCAGTAATAGAAAAAGAAAAATTTGAACGGAAATTAGATGGAGTATACCTTTTCGGTAGCCTTCTTTCTTGAACTGATCTCCCCAATACTAGAGTATGAGGATCTTCTTCTTCTAATTCATGTTCTTCTGTAGAGTCTGATTCATCATCCTTTAAATGAAACTCTATCTTCTCTGGTTCTTCCTTACTTGGTAGGACTTCCTGTTTAACAACATCCTTCATTTCTCTAAATACCACATCTCGGCTATGAAAAACCTTATTAGTTTCTGTATTCCAAATATTATAAACTTTGAGACCATCTTTATACCTAATAAAGATACACTTTTCAATCTTCTTATCTAGCTTACTCATGTTTTCCTTTGGAACATGAACATAGGCCTCACAGCCAAATACCTTGAGATGTGCAAGAGACATTTTCTTACCAGTCTATACCTTTTGCAGAGTCTTGTCATCCAGCGTTGATGAGGGTGATATTTTGACGAGGTAACATGCAATACCCACTACCTCTGCCCAGAATTATTTCCGTAACCCGACACCACTAACAATGCACCTTGTTTTTTCCATCAGCATCATGCTCATCCTTTCTGCAACTCCATTCTGTTGAGGTGTATATGGAGTAGTATTATTCCTTTCTATATTGCACTTCTTACAAAATTATTCAAATTCATTCCCGCAAAACTCTCCGCCATTATTTTTCCTCAACACCTTAATTCTTTTCTCTGTTTGATTCTCAACAAGAGCCTTAAACTCTTTAAAATTGTCAAAGACTTCAGATTTCTTCCTGCAGAAATATATCCAAGTATTCCTCAAGAAGTCATCTATAAATGAGACATAGTACATAGATTTTCCCAATGATGGAACCGACAGAGGTCCAAACACATCACCATACACTAGTTGTAAAATTCCTTTTTCCCTAGTTGCACTAGAGGGGAATCTTACCCGATTTTTCTTCCCATATACACAATGTTCACAGAAATCAAAATTCGGAGAGCAGTTATACATACCTTCAACCATACCTTTACTGTGTAGTAGTCGAAGACCCTTCTCTCTGATATGCCCTAGTCTTTGATGCCACAACATAACCTTTTCTTCAGATACTATAGGAGTTCTTTCTTCTTCAACCTTCTAGAACAATCTAGAGAAGGAATATTTTAGTAGGTAGAACCTTCTATAAACACTTCTCACCTTTTTTTTATTTACACTATTACATGGGCCTTATTTACTAGAATTTGCCTCCATATATAATATTCCCCTTGGATACCTCCCTAGGTACCTCATATTAACTCCCTAGGTATACTACATTACATCCCCCTTTCACATGTTTTGTCCTCCAAACATGGGAAGAAAACATACAATATGATTGACTAAAAAATGTAGCCAACTGATACCAAGTACGAGCATCCATCCATCCTAATGGAAGATAAACATGATGTCCAACTGCTATTTTTCCACCCTAATATTGATCGTTATAACTCCTTTGGTTCCATGGGATTTTTTCTCTAGCATGTCTTGTAGTGTTGTTATTCCTCCATGTACCTTTTGATTTGTTTCCTTTTTGGTGCCCTGTTGGTTCATAATAAGTGTGTTGATGCTCATTCCACTACCTTGATGAATGTTGTTTCTCTATGTGGTGTGGATCGTGATATACATGAACTTTATCAATTGGTTCTTCTTTCTTCAACTTTGCAACATGGTGTTCCTTTGAGTCATTGAGCTTTGCAACTTCTTCTTTCTTATGTCCTTCCTGGGGATATCCTTTTGTAGCCTTTTTTTCTGATTCAACTTTAGACTTTAAAAGAACTTCTTTAGCTACCCACATGAGTCCTTCTTTACTTACTAAGGGACATATCCTGTAGTGTAAATTTATTTTTCTTGTACCAAAGTTTCACAAACTTCTTTTCCACATTAATATTAATTGTACCAATTGTTCCCATTCAAGGATATCCAAGAATAACATCAACATCATTCATATCAATGGCACAAAAATCAGAATGCAACACATATTTATCCATGGTAATATTCAAATATTTAAAAAATTGAACATTTTCACCCTCAACCTATGTGCTTTGAAAATTCTTTTGCAGAAATTGCAATCTATTAACCAACTAAACATTGATAAAAAAATTCTAGCAACTAGGGTTAATAGAAACAATGACATTTTCTTTATGAATACAACCATGAACCTATAATATAGAGTTTCCATGTGAAAATAAACCCTCGATGCTCTCTTTATATTTTTTTCCAACATCAGACCACCTATCTAAAAACAATTTTTCCAATTCTTCATTGGGGAGGGCCATCATCTTGAAAATGCCCAATGAGTTCCACCATGTGCTAGCATATTCTCTAAAGCTAAAGGGTAACAAATATATCCACTTCTGTTTCCATAAATGACTTGTGGGACTTTAGGAATTCTTCAATACTAGTGCCATCATCTTCTCTAGTAAAAGGCATCTTACTTCAAAAAATTAGAGTTATAAAAATAACTTACTTTGCAAATTACGCGACTTTTTTTGGAAAAACCATGAAAAATTGTTGATTTTAAAATGTTGATAACTTCACTTCCTGGAATCCGTTTCAAATGATGTTTTTTTTTAACATGGGTATTTTTTGAGAGGAATTAAAATACCCAACTTGTTTATACAAATTCTACCAAGAAAGTTTCATAATTGAATCTGAAGCGTGCTGGCCCCTTTTTTCCCTTGATAAATATGCAAAAACAACCAAACTTTTCTTCCTTTATTTGGTCAAATAGTGTGCTCTAATGCTAAATTTTAAGTTCTTATATCTGAATATAAAAGAGACCCTTAACTTCAACAAGAAACTAAACCATTCACTCAATAATAAACACAAGAAATGTAGAGAGAAAACCCTTGTGGTAGGGTAACACCATATATTATTCCTCATGGAAGAAATGCACTCCTCAAGCAATGCTTAATACATTTACAATATATTTCACTATGCTCCAATACATTGATTACGCTTCTTTTTATAACACTTTCTAACCCCTAGGAACATTCTAGTAGGTAGAACCTTCTAGAAATCCTTCTCACCTTTATTGTGTTCACACTATTACATGGGACTTATTTACTACAATTGACCTCCAAACATATTAGTCCCCTTGGGTACCTCCCTAGGTACCCCATATTACCTCCCTGGGAATACTACACTATTGATGTCACTGAAGTTAGGAGCTTTGCTAGGATAACATAGTATTTATGGAAGTTCATAGCATATTTTTCAATAGTCGCTATACCACTCCACACCATAACAACAAGCAGTAAGAGTTTCTTGTGGGGAAAGAATCAATAGAAAGTATTCAATGAGCTAAATGAAATATCAATCAAGCACAAGTTCTCACATTACCTAACTTGAAAAATCCCTTCAAAATGGAGACAAATGCAAGTGGGTATGCTATGGGAGCAATTTTGATGGAATGAGGTAAGCCAATATGCTATCATTTTGAGATGTTTCATAGGGGAGTTTGAACTACCCTACATATGATAAGGAACTATATGCCCTCGTTCAACATGTTGAGAAGTGGAAGCACTATTTGATGGGAAAGGAAAAAATTATCCACATAGATCACTAGCCACTGCAGTATTTGCAGGCCCAAAGTAAGCATTAACAAACCAACCATTACAAGTGGATGGGTTTTTTGCAACAATTTCATCTAGTCGTCAATTATAAGAAGGGTAGCACTAATAAGTTCATGGACATGATTTCAAGGCCACCCACATCAATGATTACAACTTTGAGAGCTCTTATGCAAATGGAGCTTTTTACCCATGATGCATACAAAGATACATACACATAAGATGGGGACTTCAAGGAGGTGTTTCAATAACTACATGGACAAATTCATGTATATGAAAGTGACAGTAAGGTTGACTATCATCTCCAGAATGGGTTACTCTACAAGCTATACAAGCTCTGTGTTCCTAAAGGTGAAACATTGCATCTTATCAGAGAGGCTCACACCTCCAAGGTTGTAGGACATTTTAGTGTTGGGAAGACAATTGCTAACCTAAAAAGGTATGTGTATTGGCCCCGAATGCAACACAATGTAGCACAATATATTAGAGGATGCATACTTTGTTGTACCAACAAGCATAGTAATAGAGAGCAAGGTTTGTACCATCACTTACATGTACCCACTCGATCTTGGGAAATCATTTCCATGGATTTTGTGGGTGGTTTACCAACAAATTAGAAGGCACATGACTATATTTTTGTGTTTGTTGACAAGTTCAATGAGATGTCCATTCTTATGCCTTTTAAAAATACCATCAAAGGACAAGATGCAACAACCATGTTCTTTTAACAATTCTAGGTGCACTTTGGGATACCAAGGAGCATCATCTCATACAAGGATAACAGATTTATCAATGCCTTATGGAATACACTTTGGGAGAAGATGGACACAAAATTAAAGATATCTACAACATTCCATCTACAGAAAGAGGGGAAAACAAAACATGTTGGGAAAAGAATTAAACTGCAGAGAAGAATAGATCTTAGAGAAGTGGTGGTGTCTAAAACACCATGGCACTGAAGCATGAGATCACTCCATGAGAGTGAGGAATATCTCGATGATATAATGATATGATAATAGAATTATTAGAAGGATCTTCTATAAATAGGTTGTGTTCATAGACCAAACCAATAAGCTTGGGTGAAGTCGATTGCACTTATTTGCGAATCGGGGATCCTAAGTGCACATGGTCAACCACCATTTTAGTCGTCCATTTACACAAAGAATTGGTTGACCCACTTAATTGAAAAGGTGATATTTATGATGAAACTGGATGTTCCAACATACCCCCATAAACTCAACTTGGAGGAATTTTTTTTTGTAACTTTCCCCTTTGAATTTTTTATGACTGCAAAAGATGATACAATAACACTCCCAAGGAATTATGATCACCATCAACATGGATCAATTCCAAAAGAGCAGTCATCCATTGCAAATTGGTTGCAAAAACCTCTATCCAAACATGGTCCCAGTTGGTCAGTTGACTAGACAACAAGACAACACCAACCAGTCAATGAGACGACTAAACAAGAACAAACCAATATAATTAGACTCTGTCAATCCAACAATCTCTGTAAAGAATTCTCTGTTTCATGTACAATAACCAGAAGTATATATCCCAACAACATAGTTGTACATGGTTCATTCGGTATCAACATTTCCAGATCGAGTCAACAAAAAGTAGTCAATTCAACATACAACTCATAAGTTGGGTTTTACACATCAAAATATTCAATTGGTCAGCCCCTTAAACAAAGCTAAGGGATCAAAGAATCATGAATAGATATTCAATGAAACATTAGTCAATGAACAATAACTAGTCTAAACTTTGTTGACAAATACGCAGTCGAAAAATTCTAGTCGACTGTCAAGTTGGGTCGGGTCACAATCGACCAATATCCTAGTCAAACTCCAATCGACTGGAAAGTTGGTTCAACCTTGTGGTTGACCACTGTAAATCAATCAATAATGAAGAGGAGAATTGTACATTTGTATATTCAAATTTACACAATGGTAGGAACTCTTCAAACATATAGTCTGATGCACCCATGATCACTCATCAATCCAACCACAATCAATATTGGTAGTCAGTACTAGTCCATGGTTTTATCTTTCATATGTCTTCTACAAATATCTAAAAGCATGATTTCCATGTCTTTGATGGAGAGCATGATGATAAGGCACAATGTTTTTTGTTGGGTGATCAAGAGATATAGGCTCAGGGTTTGGTGTACTCTCAGAAGTATAACAACCTAGTATATCAACAACAATGTCATTAAAAATAATATCCTCAACTTTTGTCATGTTAGGAACATCCATTTCATCAATCGAATCAGGATATTGATATTTTGGAAAATTATTTTGAGCTCCACTTGCAACTAACAAAAATTCCTTGGTTGCAACAAGGCTAGGTGTAGGCAAGAAGGAAACATCATCATCATATTGGATACCTATTCTTGGAGACGTTATCTCAGGTGTAATAGGATCAACAATACCCTGTCCATTCTTCCAAATTCCTCCTCTAGTATATCCCATCTTGCTGAGTAGTCGGGATCCTATACCCGTAGTGTGTTTTTCAAATATAGGAGAAACAAAAAAATTATCATTTTTAAAGAATAAATTATTAAACATATTGCTTACAAACAACAATAAGGGGTGGAGAATAAATGGTTGATCTTGGCATCTCAACAACATTAAATTTCTTTTCACAAAAAGATGGACTAGAAACAACAGGTGAGCCTAGAATCTCAACAACAACAACTTTCATTTCAACAGCCTTCTCATCATACTGTAGTTGGAGAAATTGTTGTTCAAGGTTCTATTTGTAGTTCTGCAGGATATGAAGAGTCCCATCCTTCTCATTCAGTTGTATCAATATGGCATCCTAATCTTCCTTCAAGGTCTGATAGTCGTCAAACAATCGATTTTTGTCTTCTTGAAGAGGAGCAACTTCTTCACAAAGCTCATCAACTGAGGCTTGCAAGTGGGAAACCTCACAAGTCAGTTGAGCATTGGTTTCCATCAGTTGGTTGACATATGTTCTCAATGTTGTATGAGGAAGAGATTTCACTTCTTCCTCCAATTCTTCAAGAAGGTTATACTTATCCTCAAATTCGATTGCAAGATTCTGGAAAAATATTGCCTTAGTGTTCCCCATGGAAGTAACCCTCCTGGAGTGCTCAGTCATAGTAGTCTGGAACACATCTTTTGTGGTTTTTAACTAATTTTTCAGTCTTTCATTCTTTATCTTCAAAAAAACATTTTCATGAGAAATGGTTTTCACCTCTTTCATGAGATCATCCACCAGATTGGTTTTATCACCAAAATCGTCCACCAGATCTTGAAAAATGGTTTCCATTGTATGTTCAAGATCAAGAATTTTCTAATATTTTTCATCAAACCACTACATAAGACTAGTTTAGAATATGTAATCCTCATCTTCCAGTTGGGTATGGTATGTCTCTATTTCAGTTGTTAGATGTTGATTCTCATTCTACAATTGTGCAACAACATTTTGCAAGGCAATGACTTCTCCATGAAGTCAATTGTGATAATCTTCCAAGGCAATGTCCTTCTTCTCACAAACTCCAGCAGTTTTTGAAGCACCAAAACCTCATATTCGTCCAACATTCCCATCTTCAATGGAGGACAAGATCCAAGCATTAAATATGAAAAAAAAGGAAAATGGATGGGAAGTAGACTAGACAATAAGACAACACCAGCCATTCGATGAGACAACTAGAGAAGAACACACCAATATAATCGGTCTTTGTCAATCCAACAGTCTCTATAAATCATTCTCTTTATCAGGTACAATAAGCATAAGTACATCACCCAACAACACAGTCGAACATGGTTTGGTTGGTCTCAAAAATTCCAAGTTGAGTCAACATACAACTCATTAGTTGGGTTTTACAAATAAACCATTTCAATTGGTCCCCCCCTTAAACACAGTTGAGGGATCAAATCATAATCAATAAATCTTCATCAAAACACCATTTAACTAACAATAACTAGTTGAAACTTAGTCGAAAAATGCATAGTCGAAAACTTCTAGTCAACAGTCAACTCGGGTCAAGAGTGGAAGTCGACGGTGCCACAATTCGAACTCCAGTAAAAAAAAGCATATTCATGTGAGCCAAAATATTTGAGTCTACCTTCACACCAGTTGAGGGTTTAGATCCATCCAAGAAAAAGAGGATATGAAGAATGTGCAATGAGAGGCCAAGATAAGGCATCCACGCATGATGTTGGTCGATAGTATCCACAATAATCAAGTAATATTTCAGCGAGTCCAACAATCTCCCATCGAGTAAAATCTCGTTGAGTTTGAGAGACATGCAAGAAAACAAACTCCAGTAAGGAAATGTTAAGTTGATGATGAGAGCCTTTAATTACCAAGTGATGTAAACTCAAGAAACCCTAGCCAAATTTAATCAACTACAATAGAGAGATCACGACAAGATTCTGGGCAGAACCCCATTGATATCAATTGGAGAAGGCCTAAGTCAATTGATCAAATACCAAACTAGTTGAACTATTGCACATAATTATTTTGTTATGTCATAACAGAGAGTCTACAAAAAGCATGCAATAGGGAGAGCCACACACAGATACCAAAGGTGAAAAGATAAAATACACCAACAATTTGTGAGTCAAGTGGAATGAGGCAAGGAGAAGCTCAGTTCACCTTTATGTTAGTCAAAAAGAACCAAAAATGGGATCCTCCTGTCAAGTCATGCAATGTGAACGTTTTGGAATCCATGCAATAATAGTTACAAAGATCGTATCAATGCATTCAACCTCCCTTTCTCACTTCTTCTATGCAATGTGATGCCACAACTGTTGGGATTTGGTGACAACGAATTCCTCTAATGATGGATTAGGATCCTATTATTCTGTGTTGGTTACAACCAAATAGACCAAGTTAGAATATGGATAGGGATTTCATTTAATAATGAGTTTCTTGTAAATGTATATAAATACATGTAAGCCCACAGAGGCAAAGAGAGAGACAGAGTGAGAACTTGCTAGTCTGTTGTAATCTCCATGATCTGAATAATACGACAACAGATGCCTATGCTTGGTGGACGTAGCCCAATGTTTGGGTGAACCACGTGAAATCGTTGTGTTTCTTATCTGTGTGATTGTTATTTATCATATGTGAATTTTGTTTTCCACATTTGCAATTCTAACAAGTGGTATTAGATTTGCATTGGAGATCTATGAGGTGAGATCCGTGGTGCAAGATCATGAATTGAATTGAGTATAAAGTCATTGGCTCTCCCCAGGCAGTGTTAGAGGCGCGCCAACACACTCACACTTATGAAACTAAAAATTTTGTGAACTACGCGCACCCATATCATACACCATAGAGCATCGACGCTCCCCATCCACATTCAAGGAGCGCTAGCGCTCCCCTATGAACCCTAAGGGAGCGTTGATCTTGAAACTAGTGCTCCCCCACCCATTATGAAGGAATGTCAATCTCCTCAAAGAAAATTTCGTGGGGTTTTGTGAAAACTTAAGGTATGGATTTTTTTTGGGGGGGTATTTTTCAAAACTGAATTTCCTTTTTAAAATTGAAAACGTGAACAAGTAAGTCACGTGGAGGCTACTTTAAAAGGTTTACTATATTTTGGAATATAGTATGTAGAAGGTATAAAATGAATTAAAAGGTGAATTTTATTTTTTAAATTAAAGGTGAAGTTGGTAAAATATTTTTTATTAAACCTTTTATTATTCCTCCACGTTATTTTTAAAGGGATTTGGGTTTTATAAGCAGTGGGTATTAGGAAACTTTGTGCTAATGGCTAAGATGTAGAGTTCGAAGTTTGAAGTTGAAAATTTCAGTGGTAAAAGTAACTTTGAGCTCTGGAAGCTCAAGATGCGGGATTTACTGGTGCAACAAGGGTTGCAAAAAGCATTGGCAGGAAAGTCAAAGAAACCAATAGCCATGACGAATGAGGAATGGGAAGATTTGGATGAAAAATCTCTTAGTACTATTCGTTTATGTTTGGCGAATGATGTTCTGTTTAATATCGTAGGAGATGATACAACATTAGGCTTATGGAGCAAGTTGGAAAGTCTATATATGACGAAGTCCTTGACGAGAAAAATCTACTTGAAGAGACAGTTGTACAGTTTGCGAATGAAAGAAGGTACAAAATTTGTTGACCATTTAAATACCTTCAATACCCTTATAGTTCAATTGACTAGTATGGAAGTTAAATTTGAAGATGAAGAAAAGGCTATTGCACTATTGTGTTCGTTGCCTGAGTATTGGGATAATCTAGTCACCTCTATTAGCTTTAGCTCAGAAGATGTTTTAGATTATGGCTCTGTTGTGAGAGCTTTGTTGCTTCAGGAGATGAGGAGAAAATCTAGTAAAGAAACCTCAACTTCAAAGTTGATGTTGGTCAGAGGTCGAACTAAAGAGAAGAACGAGAGAATTTTTTCTCGATCTAAGTCAAGACATAGAAAGGGTAAAGAAAAATGTTGGTATTGTGGCAAAACATAACATCTCAAGAAAGATTGTTGGAAGAGAAAGGAATCTGAGGAAAACTCTACGAAGGAAGCAAATTTGGTTGTAACAAATTCAGGTATGACTGATAAAGTTTTATCTATTTCTAGTAATTTACAATATCAAGAAGAATGGCACATAGATTCAGCTGCCTCCCACCACATATGCTCACATAGAAATTGGTTCATTTCTTACTAATATGTTGATGAGGGTGTAATGTTTATGGGAAATGGTATTCCCTCTAAAATTGTTTGGGTTGACAGTATTAGAATCAGGATGTTCGATGGTATTTTTAGGGAATTAACAGATGTTAGATATGTAACTGAGCTTAAATCAAATTTTATTTCACTGGGAGTATTGGATTATTGTGGATATAAGTATACAGGTCAAGGTGGAGCACTCACATTGTCGAAAGGTAGTTTACTAGTGATGAAGGCAAGAAAGGTTGATAACCTTTGTAAGCTGGAAGGAAGTACTGAAGTGGCATATGAAGTGAGAGATGTATCTTCTTGTTTATGGTGGAATAATTAAGGTCATAAGAG
>JZKD02S1465939.1:0-10867 GCA_000966675.3 Picea glauca | reverse complement strand
CTGTGTTCCCATTAAAACGTGACATGTGTCACCCACTGTAGGGGCCATGTGTTATCCCTACCTTGCCATGTGTCACCCACTGTAGGGGCCATGTGTTATCCCTACCTTGCCACGTGTCACCCCTGACACATGCTTGGTTGGTCCATCTGGAGGGTGGCATGTTTGAGACCCACTTGTCCTTGCCTCCACATATAATATGTCACCACATGAAAGGGTGGACCCTTCAAGAGTCCGAGAATTCAGGACTCTAGAGGTTTGGGGTGTAGTATGATAGATAAGATGAAAGGCCCCAAGGCTAGAGCCATGTGGAGAGATTTTAGGCTCCTTTGGGAGTTTCATGAATTTGAGAATATGGAGGACATCCATGCATAAAGTAAAAGGGGTGTTCAACATCTAAACATCGAATGTTGAACCCCCCCCCCCACCCCCTGCTTGTGTGTTAAATAAGGTTCAAGTCCTGTCGTTGGATTGGAAAAGAGATGGATATTCCCCATGGATGTAGGAACTTGGGGATGGTATGAATTAGGTTGACCCACATGGGCACCATGTGGCCCATAGCTAATAACGCTCGAATGAATTTAAGAGGCCATAAATTGAAATCTAGAGCTCGATTTTGAATCTGGTAGCAGTTGTTATAAATCCACATTTGAGAATAATAGGATGGAGATCTTAGAGAGATGATTCGAGACAATTAAATTAAGTGAAAGTTTGATGCCCCATCCCTAGACAAGGTACTTAGGGATCGAGTGTGTTACAGTTTGCATCCTTAGGATCGTACTACGCCCATTGAACATTTACTAGCTCCATGAATCTATTCTAGAGCTACTTGATTCTCTAATCCAATACAAAAATGGGTCACACTTGAAATACACCTCCTAGCTCCACCTGAATCAAATTCCAATCAATGACATGATTAAAATATGGTACATAACTCTTAGGCAATGACACATGGAAAACATTATGAATGCATAAGGATACACGAAATGCAAGTATATGAGTGACATGACCAATCCTTCCAAATATTTCAAATGGCCCATAGTAGTGTGTTTCTAACTTAGAACACTTTCCCAACTTTAGGGAGTTGTGCCTAGCCTTCACTTTAGAAACATGTGATCACCCACTCTAAATTCTCTGTGAGTTCTTCCTTTGTCTACACATATTTTTTTCCTATCCTGGGAAGCATTTAAATTATGCCTTATCTTTACCATATTCTCCTCCATTTCCCAGAGAAAATATGGCCCAACTACTACGTGGTCTTCTAGGTTATCCAAACTCATAAGCATGTTGCACTCTCTACCATAAAGTGCCTCAAATTGGATCATCTTTAAATATGTATGATACTCATTTTCGTAAGAAAACTCTACAAAATGAAGGTAGTCTTCCCATTTTTATGGCGTATCCATCGCATACATCCTCAACATGTCATGAATAACCAAGTGTACCCTCTTAGTTTGACCATCTGTCGTAGGGTGATATGATGTGCTGAAATTCAGATTTTTTATGAATCCTTTGAACATCCCCTTCCAAAAGTTTGAAGTTAAATTGGAATCGCAGTTAGACACAAATTTTTTAGGTACACCATGCATCTTGGAAACTTCACGCATGTAAATATCAACAATGTCAGTTGTCATGTAAGTTGACTTCACTGGAAAAAAATGGGAAGCTTTTGTAAGCTTGTCCACCACCACCATAATAGAATCATGGTGCTTAGAATTCCTAGGAAACTTAGTTATGAATTCCATGGTCACAAATTCCCACTTCCACTCAAGAATGGGAAAGGGATGCAACAAACCAACTGGACATTTTTTCTCAACCTTGACCTTCTAACATTCAAGACATCTCGCAATAAAATCTGCAACTTTTTTCACACCTAGCCAAAGGTATTGCTTCTTGACTGTGAAAATGTTCTTCTGGTAACCTATATGTCTATCATAAGGAACCTTATAAATCTTTTACAATATCAGGTTCTTTAACTCTTGATCATTCAACACAAAGATTATGCATTTATACATGAGGATCCCATCCTCTCTTAGTTCATAGCCTTCAAACTTTCACTATGACATGCCTTGTTGTAAAGTCACACTTATATCCATATAATGCAGATATGATTTGGAAACTTCCAAAAACAATTTGTGCAAATATATTTGGTACATGCTAATGGCTATAGAATGCATCTCATGCATCCTCCTGCTGAGTGCATCAGACACCTTGTTTTATTTTCCTCTGATATGCCTCATATCAAAATCATACTAACTAAGGAATTCTAACCACCTTCTTTGTTTGGAATTCAAACTTTGTTTTCCAATCAAATTCTTTAGACCACAATGGTCTTTTCTTAGCTGAAATCTCTTACCCATGAGATAATGTTGCCACATCTTCAAAGCATGCACTATGGCTTCCAATTCCAAGTCATGTGTAACATAGATCCTTTCATGCTCTTTAAACTTCCTTGAATCGTAGTATACCACATGTCCATTCTGAATCAAGACTCCACTGAGTCATTCCTTGCATGCATCTATGCACACAACGAAGTCCACATCTGGATCAACAATCCCCAAAATTGGCACACTTGTCAAAAAAAAAATCAAGTGTTGAAAACTCCTTGCGCAATCTAGAGTCCAGTCAAATCATGCACCTTTCTTTGTAGGGATGTGATTGGATTCAAAATTAGTGAGAATCCTTCAATAAACCTTTTGTACTACCCTGATAGTCCCATAGAGGATCTCACTTCTGCAACATTTCTTGGTGTTGGCCATAACTCAATGTATTTTATCTTCGTTGGGTCCACAAGTATCCCTTCTTCTGAAATGATATGACCCAAGTAATGAATTTGTCGATAAAATGAACACTTACTCATTTTCGCATAAATCTATTGCTACCTCAACACCTGCAACACCATCTTCAAGTCTTGTTCATTATCTTTCTCAGACCTTGAGTAAATAAGAATATCATCCAAAAATGCAATGACAAACTTATCTAAATACTCTTTGAAAACTCCATTCATTAAACACATGAAGAAAAATGGTGCATTTGACAACCCAAAAGGCACCACTATAAACTCGTAATGACCATACCTTGTTCTGAAGGTAGTATTACTGATATATCCTTCCTTAATTCTCACTTGATGATATTTAGATCTGAGATCTATATTGGAAAATATATGCGTGCCTCTCAGCTTATCAAACATGACATTTATCATTGGCAATGGATACTTTCTCTTCACTGTTAACATGTTCAACTTCCTGAAGTCAATACAAAGTTTCAGCGTACCTTCCTTCTTCTTCACGAACAAAAATGGTGCACCCAAAGGTGACACACTTGGGTGTATATACCCTTTCTTCAGAACCTCTTCAAGTTGCATTTGTAAATCCTTCAATTCTGGCGTACTCCTCCTGTAAGGAGTTTTGGATACATGTGTTTCTCCTGACATCAGATTAATAGAGAAGTCAATATCTCTTTTCGGAGGAAATCCTAGTATCTATTTAAATACATCCTCATACTATTTCATCATTGTGCAATATTCCACACTTGGCACTATATCATTAGGTTCCTCTTCCATATGCGTTGTGAATACTTGTCACTCTTTCCTATAACGTTTCTTCCATTACGAAGCTAGAACTTCTCTAATAGTCATAGCTCTTGGAAATCCTTGAATTGAACTCAAAATTTCTTACTTGTCTAGGAAAGTGAACATTTTATTATAACAATCTAGGACATCATGGTGCTCATCCAACCAATCCATACCAATGAGGAAATCATATGAGCCCAAAGGTATAATATTCAAATCAACATTTGTGCACAGTCCATTTATCTCCAATAAACATGCCTTAACCATCTCCTTGATTTTCCTTTTTTCTCATGTACCTAACGGAACCAACCAATATTTTCCAAGCTTGCTTCTCGAAAAATGGAATCTTTCCACCATCTTAGGATCTAGATAACTATGAATAGCTCCTGAGCCTGTTAAAATAGCAATGGGAATTCCATTAATCTTACTTTCCACCTCAATCATGTGCGACTGAAACTCATATTTCTTGTTATCTAGTGATGCATAAATCCTTGGAACATTTCTACATATGTCCCCCACATTCCCAACTTATTTTACACTATGCGTAGTTCTTTCTGTATCACCTATTTGAGGGAAATATTTGGGCATATGATTTCCTCCACAACCCTAACACTACATAGGTTGTTTCCATGGATTTTCTCCCATTGTCTCTGACATTATAGTTTCTTGGATAGTCGTTCTTCATTGTGCAATATTTATGAAAAATGGTGGCTTAACTCCCTTCTTCCTCTGTTGCACCTTACTTTTCATCTTGTCTTCCCAAACCTTTTGGAAAGATGGTCTTCCCTTTTGTTGCTCATAAAGACACTTAGCGTGCCCTATGGTTTCTTCCAATGTATTAGGGTCATCATACTTTATATTGTCATTGATAAATGAGGGTAGATCACTTAGATACCTCTGAATCTTCACTTGTTCATCCTTGATAAAAGTCATATAATTCAACAATTCTAAAAATATTCTTTCATACTCGTCTATTGTCATGCTCTTAAGATTGAGTTCAAATAACTCTTTCATTTTCCTATCATAGTACCACTTGGTTAAGTATTTCTTTTGGAAATACCTCTTGAACTCTCTCCAGGTCAATTTATTCTCATAAATGTGCTGCACTTTCACATATTGATCCCACCACATTGATGATTTTCCTTTTAATTGATAGATATCAATTCTACCTTCTCCCTGCACAGAATAATATGCGGTTGGAAGTACTTTCTCATACCCAACAACCATGTCTCTACATCCTCATCCTTCTTGTGCTCACCATCAAAGGTAGGAGGCTTGATCTTATTCATTTTCCCTTGTAGCTCGTCCACCCTAGTCCTTCTCTTATGATTTCTGAAAGGATATGGACTTGAGCTACTATGCACTTTCTTAAAAGAATGCTTACCGACACTTCTTTCTTCTCTTCTTTTCTCATCATGATACCTGCAACGTCTTGATCTACTTAACTATGTCTCCTTATACATATTCTTTTCTATTCTATCTAGACTTTGCATAAATTTGAAATTGAAGTCATATTGCTATGCCTTGGATCTCATAAGCCTTTTGTTATCATCCTTATAAATCTAGACATCTTTTTGTAGTACTTTTACAGTTTCTACCAAATTCATGCACTCTCTCTTGGATTTTGTACCATCGACACCCAAACCAACATACAGATCCCCAAATTCATTATCGGGACTATAAGTCCTCTACTCATCTTTCATGCTTTCAATCTTCTACACTAACCTTGTCTTGCTCTATTCACTGACAATTATGAAAAATGTGCAGGCAACAAGATTTGTTAGGTGATTTCATGCAACAACCATATGAAAATTTTGCACCATTTTTTCATAATCCTTTCCTCGAATTCCTTGGATGATTTTAACATTCCAAACTCTAGTGTGCATACTCATGCATCATTGTTCTTTTTTGCATCACAACTCTATACCTTGTGCCAATAATTTTCCTGGCAACTAACTCTGCACTACGCGGAAAACATTCTTAGCGCACACACATATCCATGATATTTTTATCCCACAAAAGTCTAGCGTTGAACCAATAACTCTGATACCAATTTATAAAGTCTCTAGTCACGCCAGGTTGGCCATGTAAAACAACCTAAACTTTTGTAGCTCCAAATCAACCCAATTGTAACAGCCCATCCTACTACTGAGCAATGTTACAATGAAACTTCACTACACAGTTTCTACCTTTACACACAAGTATGAAGAGTATCACTTGAAGTAATGTGCTCAACCCAAGATTGAGGCATTCCACACAAGTTATACAATGGAAGAAACAATTTCTTTTAATACAACCTTAAGTAGTGGAATTAAATCAAACAACTGTGAGCACCGGTATACTGACCACATAGTACAATTGTGCACACAACCACTTAGGAATCATGTGTCACTTCTATTATTACTATGCATGGGGTATAAATCCTTAACCACATACTCATGAGTTCCAGTCTCTTGAAGCACACAGGTTATGATACTATGCATCCGACCACTTAATCCTCTTCTTGATGACTCATAACAAAAATCACAAGGTAAAACTTAATAAGAAAATTTTCCATCAACTGACATACTCATGCACAACTACAATTAAAGGCTAAAAACACCATACTTACCTCAGAAAGACACATTAACATAATAAAAACAAATACTTATATGCAACCGATACAAGAATTTAACCCATGTCAATAATAGACGAAAATGAGTGCAATAACCAAGACAAGTACATAAGGAACACTTATCTTAAATCAAAATCACTGATTGCGGCCTTGACTCAGACATTCCTCCCAACCATAGACATTGTTGCTCATAAGCTTTTAGCAACAAGTCACCCACGAGCTGGGGATCAAATCCACCAGGGATAAAGGGTCCTATAGACAAGCTATAGTCTAAAACTCAACATAATTACCCAGCCCTAAGTACTTACTATTTCAAGTAGTCCTGATTCCCTCCTTCCCCATGCACCTATCAAACCCAAGGAAATGTGACCCTTCTCTTCTCAACAATCCTTTAGTTTCCCTAATTCCTTTTCTAGGGTTAACATCAATAGGTTGAACAAGAAGTATTTGATCCCTACCACTAATGCTTAGTGCACCAAGGAACAACTCTCAGTAAAACTCTCTCCCAGAGAGTATGCCCATGGGTTTGAAAACCACTCACAACAACCATTCTCTTACCCATATATATTTCTCACAGTTTTCAACCCAAATCTTCGACAATGAAACTATGGATGTAGTCCCACAACTCCTTATAACCTTCTCATTGTAGATAAGGTAATAATCATATTTTCCATATAGTCTGACGCCCTTCTACTCACGAGATCCTGTTACATGAAATACTTTCCCAATCCTCCATGTAATAATTGTGATAATAAAATAATAATTCCCAAAATACACTAAGGCCAACAATATATATTGCATGCCTTCCATTTAACACTTTTCACGTCCAAAAGTAGCTTTGATCCACTTGGTAACTTGTTTCCTACCCTTGGGAGTGTAGGATAAAAAAATATCCACATTACACTTTTTAGAAATATAATTAAAATATTCCCCCCTTTTCCATTTTTCGGTGGAGTCAACCCCCCATCTCTTTTCATTTGAGTCATCTAGCGTGCAATGATGTAATATTATATTAATAAACATGATTAAATTTACATCGATAGGCACACTGGCCTATCTTCTTCCAATATAACCAACCTCATAATCACACAAGCTCTTTGACCTCAAAACATAAACATTTATTCCTGTGCACTAACCCAAGTACACAAAACACAATGTAATGTGCACACATTCCTAGGTCTGTGCAACATACAAAATGTGTGCACCCTATATTTATAACAATTCTCCACACACTTAATTTGATGCGTGCAACACCATAAGTAGGTGCCAACAACTCACTTGCCTAAATGATCATACATTTACACTTGGTACCAATTATCTCACCAACTTATTGTAACACCCTGGAATGGTGGCGTTAACTTCCACCGAAACCAATACCATATTTGGTCTTCACTGGCTCAGAGAACCAAGAGCAACTTGCTGGCCCCGAAATGAATTAATTGCCAAGTTGGTAGGTGAAGAGGCTCCTCATGAGTTAATGAGGGATGGGGATGAACCACCCATCCATGGAGGCCTCAGACCTGACCACTGCGGGGGAATTCGTGCCACACGCAACCTCGCCTAGAAAGAAAAGGCAGGCAAAAGGTGTGGGACGGGATGCGAGGGAGGGATAGTAGAAAAGAGATTGGAAGAACTCTGGAACAAAATACAGAGTGAGCGATAGAAGAGAAGAAGGAGAGTAACCTTTGTTCTCGGTCACTAAAGAACAGAGATAGAGAGTCTCCAGCACCATGGTCTAGCTCGGGGGTGGCTAGTGGTAAATCTGTTGGGAGTTGTTGAGCCTACAGTTGGGTGGAAACGAGCACCCCTCTCAGTAGTTGCATCACCTGGTGTTTTTCTGATAAGTGTTATATCTTGTATCTTGAAATTTATATGCTGACATGTATGTTCATAGCCTGTGCAATTATGAATGGTTTCAGTATAAGACTGTCTACATGGTGTTTTGATCAGAAATGATGGCTGCATGTTTTTATTGGAAATACCACCTATGGCTCATGTTTATACATATATATATATATGATGAACTAATACATATTTTCAAGTCTTCTCTCGGGAGATTTGTTCCTGTGTTTGTCCTACCTGATGCCTTGGATAGATTTCCCCACGAAGGCACCCTTTCGAGACCACTCCCTTACCTTCGAGAAGACCTTCTAGTCTGGTCTTCAAAACCTAGTGTAAATTAACTGAGGACCTGAAGGAGGATGTTATAGTTTAAGTCTTAAAATCTTACATGAGGGAGAATGGTCCTTGTAGACCTCAACATTTCAACATTTCAGTACCCGAAATACCCAAGGGTGAGTCCCCTTGCACTCGCAAGTGCCGAAACCCCAACTTACGAAATCATGAATTATTAGCATGGGGGTAAATTAAGAGTTTTCGGAGTTTCAGTACCCGGAGTATCTAGGTGCGAGTTTTCTTGCACTCGCGAGTCCCGAAACCCCGACCCACGAAATCCCAAAATTAAAGCGTGTGGTTGAGTTAGGACCTTTCGGTGGTTCGGTACCCAGGTTACCCTTCCTCTTGCTAAATGCACGAACGAGATCCCTTCGGAAGATCTAAGGTCTGTTACAACCGTTAAATTTTATAAAGAAACGTAGGTGTTAATGTCTCGACCCCTTTTTAACCTTCACAGGTAATGAAGAAATCGGGACCGTCGATCTCAAGACCCATGATAAGTACCTGGACCATCCAGCTATAGAGTACACGTGGCGGCTGGTAAGCGTTTTCGGCTTTTCGGCACCCGGGAGATCATAGGGTGAGAACCCTTGTCCTCACGACTCCCAAAACCTCGATTGGGGAAATCCTGAAAAATAACTTAGCCTCATGGATATATATATATATATATATATCGGCATTTTGGAACTTCATCCCTTAAAAAACTCATATGCGAGACCTCTTGTCATTGCACATCACAAAATCCCGAAGTATGAAATCCCGAAAAGGTCTAGTGTGGGTAAGCCTTGGTGTTTCGGTGTTTTGGCAACTAGGAAACCCAAGGGTCAGTCTTCTCGTACTCGAAAGCCCCGAAATCCTAACTTGCGAAATCCCAAAATAGTATAGTGCATTTCAGAGTCCGGTGTTTTGGAATTTCGGCTCCCAGAAAACCCAAGTGCGAGACCTCATGATTCTCACATATCGCAAAATCCCTATGGATGGAATCCTAAAATGATAGTAGTGTGGATGAGATACAGTGGTACGGTGTTTCGACATCCGAGATACCTAAGGGTAAGATCCTCTCGTCATTTCATATCATGAAATATCAAAGTATGAAACCCTGAAAGGAGTATAGCATGACTAGAATTTAATGCTCCGGTGTTTCGGCAACCAGGATATCGGGAGGCAAGTCTCCTGGCCTCACGAATCCCAAAATCCCGACTTGCGACATCCTGAAATGATAGAGCGTGGATAGGTTATGATGTTTCAGAGTTTCAGCTTCCGGGAGACCCGGATGCGAAATCCTCCTGCCCTCGCATATCGTAGAATCCCGATAGGTGAACTCCCGAAATGAACTAGCACACATGGTTTTGGCATTCGACGTTTCAGTACCTAGGGTCTCCAAAGGTCATTTTTCCTCATGTTCGCTAGACATGAAATTTCTATGGATGAAACCCCAAAATGAACAAGGGAATACATGCATCACGATTTTTCTGAATCGCGAAAGCCGAGAGCACCTCTCTGGTAAGACTTGTGGTCATAGAAACCGATCATATGAGTATGGATAAGGGATGGCAGGGTTTGTATCAGGTCCTGTAGGGATTCAAGAATTTTGTTCATCGGAGAAAAGATGAAAAAGGCCGAAAATTTTTGAATTCCGTAGTGGGTGTGTTACAAATTGGTATCAGAGCAGGGTTACAACACTTGGCCTACTTTGGCTCATGAACGAGTTACGCAAAAGCTCTGTTTGAAACACTCCTAAAAGGAGTAACCCCCTGTCTTAACCTTCCTAATCAAAAGACGAAGCTAAGAATTAAAACTCCTATTGTGTGTGTGTACATGTGAAAAATATGAATTATGTACTGGTTATAAATAAATATAAATATTGACTAACAACCAACGTTCTTCCTTTTGCACACAAGCAGAAGATCAACCACGGGAAATTATCAATGGATACAATGGTGACTCACCAAGAGGTGGGGGAAGACTCCCACAATCGAGATGAAGAGTCTGACGAAAGGAGGGCGGTAGGGACCCCTCTAGATCTAGTCGAGGCTGTGAGGAGTCTCATGGTCGAATTACAAAGTTGCAAGGCTGACAATGAGAGGATGATGAAAGAACAAGAGAAGCAAACAGAAATTAACGTAGTCTTACTGCAGAGCGTATCTGACCTACAAAGACGAATGCAGCATGAACCCGAGGGACAGAAACATGGTCATATCAGTGGCCACACTGAGAGGAGCACCTCGAAAAAGGTCCATCCCAGAGGTAAAGGACCAGCAGTGGATGATTCCTCTGGGAAGGAAGTTGGTGGTTTGGAGGGATCTTCTAGCAGCAGAACTAGTTCTTATTCCTGAAGAAAACAAAAGAAGAGAAATATTTCCAAGGGTCATAACTTCAAAGAATTCAGGAAGGAAAAACCACCCTCCTTCGACGGTGAAATAAAGAAAGGAGAGGAAGCAGAGGCCTAGCTGCTTGGACTAACGAAGTATTTCAGAGTCCATGACTTCTCAGAAAATTTGAAGGCCATA
>JZKD02S1465928.1:0-10867 GCA_000966675.3 Picea glauca | reverse complement strand
TTAGATTAGAGTAGGTAATCTAGGATTCTTATACATTCATCAGTTTAGATTTCAAATTGTGATTTCAATTCTGTAGAACTCCAGCCGTGTCAGCATAATTGTGTTAGTAATATTTTTTGTTTATTTTTCCCTACTACAATTAGATTAGTGTTGCTTCCATAATCTAGCATAGTCTGTGCACAATTATCTTGAAATAACAAACTTCCCTGGGTTGACAATTTATATTGAACACCTTAATTTTCTATTCATTTAGACAATTAAAGTGCCCAACAGTACTTGACTGGTAATCCCATTGAAATTCGATTGTAACAAAATCTTGAGAGTCACATGATTTATAGCCAATGATTTGCATGGATATGTAACTATTTCTAGGAGCCTTTCTTTAGGGTTTTTTCCTACTTTAAAGCCTATAAATAAGGTGTGTTTTAATATTGTAGAATCTATTCTTTAGATGTTGTAATGATCTTGATGTTAATATTTAGTAGTAGGTTATTGGTCATGTAGATGTAAGTTGAATTGCACTACATGGTTGTTCTTGTGTAAAGACAGAGGGTGTGATGTCGATTGTGACTTAGGTGTAGACCAAGGTTAGCAATGTAACATTTTATTTTGAATGAATAAGAAAACATGAGAGAAATATGCTCAAGGAATGTTGGTTTTCCCGTTTGGGTTTCTAGGGTAAAATATTTGTGTACTATGTCTTTTCTTTGTCATTTTTTTTATAGCTTAAATGTTTCTTCCTATCCTATGTTAGGTTTAGCATGGAAGTATAATTTCCTAACCAGTTTGGCATCGAAAGAGGCCATTCATGGTATGCTTGATATTAGAGGAAAACAATCAAGTTTTAATAAGGACTATATAAGAGAAGGATGTCATTCAAGTAATCTAGGATATTGATTTGGATAAGGTGTCAGGGCTAGATGGGTTCACCATCTATTTTTATAGGGTGAGTTGTAATATAATAAGACATGAATTATGTAGAATCCTAAATGGTACTATATGGAAATCAAAGTTGGGAGGAGGTTCTAGCTCATCCTTTTTTATTGATACTTAAAGAATTCAATTTGATGTCATTGAAACCTTTTTGCATTGATACTTAAAAAGGGGAGACCGAGCTAGCTTTGGTTCCTTTTGGGTTGACATTATCTCACTATTGAAATGGGCCATAATCCTTGTTAACACCATTGCTATATTCTATGAGACCCATGGGAGGTTCAACATGGCCTCTGGATATGTGAGAAGGAGTTCTCACTAAGACTCCATGTAATGTGAATAATTCAAACTTTAGATGGAATCATTGGTGAGCTTAGTTGGACTAGAATTTGAAGGAATAAGCACAAAATTATATATGATTGTGCCATGGAAACTATGTCTTTGTTGATGGGATTAAAGGACATAGAGAAGGAATTATTTTCCTTCATGCTCTTCTTGCATCTACGAATTCTGAACTAGATTATTAGCTCAGAAAGTTGAAGTCTCTAGTTAATAAGATTATGGTTCAAGCTCATCTCCCTCTTGAGCTATCCCATCCCCTCTCCCCTTCAAATGATTCTTTATTTAGGAACTTGTTTCCCAATGGTTTCTCTCAAGTACCCAACAAATAATGACTTGTATAGTGGGTCACAGACTTAGCTATAAAGGATTCTGCAGGAGTTTCCAATCCCATGGAGCATGAAGAGGATGGCATGCACATGGAGGACACATTGATGGATCATTAGGTTGGCCCAAATGGGTAAAAGTTTTAGTTTCTCTTCTATATTTCTATAGTTATTATGTACTATAGAGTAATAATTTTGTTATCTCATTCTGTACGACAATATACTTGCCAAGATTGCTTATATTGGATACAGATAGGCTTTGCTAGAAAATTTTGGAAGAACAATTTAGTATTTTTGTCATATGGATACAACCATTACTACTTTTTGTATTGCACCTTTATATGAGTTGGTTTAGTTTTCTCTAAGAGAAAATCTAATTATTCTTTTGAAAAAAATGAGTGAACATAACATAGGGTGATGGATCGTTAGATAATAACATAGGGTGAAATACCATTACAATTGTTAGGGGGTGCTCCTAGGTTCAATTTTTATGGCAATGAGGTTGCTTCCATTGTTGTTGAGCTTTAACAATTATTTTTTTTATTTGTTATCTCTTATATGACGAGTGTTAAAGTTGAGAATTTATCATTTTTGTTGCACATGAATGAGGTGGTTCATTGTGCATCCTTATCTTCTCTCTTTGACTACATGATTGACTCAGTAATGTTCCCAACCATATGATATTTAACATTTTTATGTCCAAATAGATTGAGCATGGAAAGAAATAGTTGGCTCCTTGCTCATATTGCAAGGGGAACTACCCAAAAAAACAATAGTAGTCATATGTGGCACATCTCTATCACTATGTTGCACACTTGAGTAGTGATTTGTAAGGACATGGACATACAAATTAAGAAACTATTAAACTATAACTAGATTTGATGGATTCATTTTTATCAAATAGAACATCATTATCTTCTTTATATTTCCACATAAATAATTTATCATAAAACCTAAAACTCTATTATGCATAAGAATAATCATATATTATATATTTATTTTCTTTATATTCTCTATTTAATATGTTATATATTTATCTTTTTATATTCTCCATGGAAGATTAACATTATACTCAAACTTACTACATGAAAAGGAAAAGGAAAGAGAAACATATGAAGTGCCATCCTATGAACAATTACCCACCCATTATAAAATATCCAAATGATATTCTATATAGTCCAAGCATGGATGGATCTGTGCTCACAATCTGAACTTCACACTACAAATTTGAAAGAGTATAATGATGGCGTGGACCATTTTTGGACACGTAATCTTTTATGGATGAGTTATTTGTAACATATTGTAAATAATATAGTAGTATAAATAATATAGTAGTAGGTGATAGAAAATGTCAATAGTTATGGAAGACCAAGAATCATTTATTGTATATTTATTAATTTATAATGTTAATGCCAAACACATCAAGTGTGGAGTTATTTTATGACATTCCTATCCTAAAAGTGGTATTAGAGCTTGGCTCAATAGATTCCGTGGAATTCTCAAATTCCTTTGTTGGCCTATCTGTGTCTTTTCCTTCTGCACCCTGATTGCTAGTATTCCTGGTGCAATGATAGAATCTCAACCTCTTCAGGTATCACTCCATTATCTCCACATGTCCCTAAACCTAAAAGATACCCTCACCAGTTCCTCCATTCTCCGGCATGAATTAAACCCTAATTTATCTCTAGATCATGGTGTTTGTGTCTCCATTCAACGAATTTTGGTTTCTCTCATGTTCACACCCACAAAGTTATTCACATTCTCGACTACATTGTAAGCCCATCGCTACACACTTCAATTAGATCATTGGTATCGAACCCCTCATATGCAGGGATTAGGGTTTCACTCAAGTTGAAGTCACCCTAGCCTTAGTCGTCTTCCTTTTCACACTATTTTGCTATCTGATTTTTACCCTGATTGACTACACTTGCAGAAACCCTGTGTTGAGAATGCACCTCGTATTCGTCCCTAGACCTCATGTATGTTTCCAGGCTTCTTTCTCACACAAATTTTAATATTCAATCTTATTTTAATGTTACAGTGTGAATCTGTCAAAAGAAGCTCATGTCCTAGACATTTTCCACCATTCCATTGGTATGGTTTGTCAAAACTACAGTGGTTTGTTTAGACGACTGAGAGGAATGAATTTTAACACCATTGATTGTAGAGCCACGGGTGAGCACCTCTATGATTGATGATAGAAGAACTCTTGACAGTACCAGATCGCAATATATATCCATCAAAATATCCTTGGAGTTGATACCCATGAGTGTTGGAAACCCAATGTGGAGGAATAATTCCTTTGTGGAGATTTCATATTTGTATACTAGATCTACTCATCAAGTCTCAAATCTGTGTATTGGTGACGTTCTGTAGAGATCCCTATAGAAAATCCAGTCTGCATGGAAGCATTCTCAATTAAAATATTGTAGAATAATCTAGGGAGAGGTCTCAATGAGATATTGAATTTATTGATTCCATTCAAGGGCTATATGCCAGAGTTTTTGAATTCCAAGTATACCAGAAGCACTATGAGATTGTCTACCGCAGTCAAGAATACATCACCCTTCTATTGTTTCTATCATCTTTTGACCTCTTGCTATAAATTTATGTGAGTTTCCATTTGTTTTAATTAAATTTATGAAAGCATTGTATACAGTGGCTTGAGCATAAAGAGTATTAGTTCTTGCACCTTATATGAAGTTTCACAATTACCTGTTGAAGAAGAAACCCTTTCCTGAGTTGGTGATATATTGTTTCCTTAAAGAACATAGGGAGGAACACTTTTGGCATACAATATTCCTCAATTCGTTGAGAACTCTCTTCCTTCCATTGAATATTTTATTGGTGCATCCTCATTGAAACCCTGGTGTAGTCTCACTATATTTTTTATTTGCTAACGTGTGTGTAAAGACAACAGAATACAATGCATTCTCTTGCATATGCCTTTAGACAACATAGAGTTAATACAAGAAGACACATAAATAAGAATCTCACAGACATATGGGGTTGGCATAATCCTCGTGAAAAATTTGACCTTCATTGTACTCATTGTGGAATGGATGGGTCACATGAAGTCTCTGATTGTAGAGTTCTTTGGAAGAAAATCAAAACAAATACAAACTCAAACCTTGAGAAATGAAAATCACATGTACATTGTGTTGCCTATTTAAATATAGGAGTAATTGGAGATATTTTTAATACTTCGTTTTCTTCCTAGGGAGATACATGGCTTCTCGACATAGGCACAACCTCTCACATGACATTTCGAAGAGATTTCTTCAAATAATTTGATGACAATGTAGATGGAATAACGTACTTTATAGATAGATCAAGTCTCAAACCCAATGGGAACCATTAGGCTTAAATTTCCTAGACTCCAGGATTTTCAACTGCATAATGTACTCTATCTTCTAGAGAAACAAATAAGCTTGTTGTTCCTTATGCACATCATACAGCAAGGCCACTCTGCTCATATGTTTGGTGGAAAAGTTTAGATAAGGAAGGACTCTAACAACATGGTTTTCATGAGTGGAATAGAAGATGGAAGATTTTTTAAGTTGAATGGGACATCTTCCCATACACACACTATTGCATACCTCTCTCATCATGACTCAAGTATAATGCCATCTAGTCTTTTGTGGCATGCTATATTTTTCTATATTATTTATGATATTCTTTGTTTATTGAGAAAGAATGATGTTTCTGGTCTTCCTACCATTCCTAGAAAACTAATGTGATTCTTGTATACTTGGAATCATAGCAAACAACCTTTCCATGATTCTACTTTTAGAGCATGTAGAAGACTTGCACTGATTCATTCTGATTTGTGTGACCCTATTCTTGTTCCTTATGCAAATGGAAACAAATATATCATGACTTTTATTGATTATTACACTAGAATGTGTTGGTTATATTTGTTGAAAGACAAATCTCAAGATTTTGAAACATTTAAAAATTTTCATGTATGGATTCAAAATGAAGCTCAGTCTCATATTGGATCTCTTTGCACTGATAATGGAAGAGAATATACTTCTAATGAATTTTAAATCTACCTTCAGCAACATGGAATCAAGCATCAAACCACAGTTCCATATAATCCCCAATAGAAGGATGTAGTTGAATGAATGAACATGACACTCCGAAATATGGTTCGTTCCATGATGTTTTTCAAGAATGTTAAATTGAAGTTTTGGGATGATGCAGTTCTATGTGTAGTTTATGTAAAAAACATGTGTCCATCTCATTCTATCGGAAACAAGACTCCATATGAAATGTGGTATGGACACTTTCCTTCGGTGAGGCATCTCAAGGTATTTGGTTCCACCTACTATGCCTTGATTCCTAAGGAGAAAAGAAGCAAGCTTGATGCAAGGAGTCAGAAGTGCATCTTCTTGGGGTACTCAAATACCACCAAGGGGTATCATATTTACGATGAGACAAACAAGAATTCATCCTTTCCATAGATGTGATTTTTCTCGAATCCTCCAAGAAAGAATAAATTGTTGAGAGGCAGCTTGATCATATAAACAAAATCACTCATGTAAAGACATATCATGAATTTGATAATGAGATTCCACATCTTGAAGGAGGGATCCCTATCTTGGGTCAATATTTGGAATCTTGGTGAAAACCCCCTCCCTCCTAGGTAGATTGCGTGACCTCCCGATCTAGGATCGAATTTCACAAAATCTGAAGTGGCTCTTGGATCCTTGTTGGATCCTTTCTTATTTTCACAGACCCCTTTAATTTCCTTGCATAGGTCCACACATAACTCGCGTGCGGTTTTTCTAAGCCCCTTTTTCCTTTGGGTCAAAACCACAGATGCTAGCTCCTTTTCCCTGGTGGAATCTCATATAACCGCGGGCTAGAACTGAGCACTTAGCCACAAGGCATTATTCAGATCTCTAAGACTCTAGCACTCTATGAAATTCTCCAAACATAACACTCAAATCTAAAAAACTATGAACTCGCGAAGGGATGAAATCCACAGGTTTGACGATTGGTGTTTTCCTTGGATCAACAGTCTATGATCACTTCAGACTCCAGGCTTCAGGAAATTTCCAACCTCAACCAACAACCTCTCCCTAATAGCCGAATTTGCGAACTCCCGAAGAGTTCAAGGACCAATGGTCCACACTCCTACATCCAACGACTGTGATCAACTCTGGGACTCCAGGCTTCGAGGTTCCTTGCTCCTAATCACCACCAAACTCCCAAACTGTCGAACGTCGAATTAGCGAAGGGTCGAGATCTATGGTTGAAATTTACCCATCAACAAATGGTCAGGATTTACTTCAGACTTCGGTACTTCGGGGATTTCTCCATGTGGTGACACAAAGACCAATTTCTCCCAGAGTTTCGAATCTCTGAATTATGAGATCTATGACTCACATTACACTCTTAGATCTATGGCTGAGATCTACTCTACTTTGGACCATACTTACGGCCCAAGAACCTTGATCGATGAATCTCGTTCTCCTTCACTCAGATCCAACGGTTGGGATCTGATCTCCTCTACTACGTGCTTCTCCTCTCATCTGGGGTTGATCCAATGGCCCAGATCTAATCTTGTAGCCAAAATCAATGGTTATTTTGGATTCTTCCTCCATTGTAGCTTCACTTTCCTTCAACAAAGGAATTCCTCAAGATTTCAAAGGCTTGGCCTTTGATTTATCCTCTGCAGGGTCAACTCCTTGGCCTTTGCTTGCATTTTAGAAAATTCTACACCTACTGAGCTTATGACTAGTTATGGTGTGCCCACCAGGCACGCTCCCCCTAAACTTGAAACTGAGTTATTTCACACTCCTTGTGTTGGCTTCTCAAATTTATCACTAACTCTAGTGTGCACTCCTTGCACTGCCTTCAGATCCTGGAACACTAAAATATTCACACAGATAGGGAGTTCTATCTATTCCTGCAAAGGGAACATTTATACACTCATGGAATTCATAAACATTTAGTAAACATTCATAAAAAAAACACTCATTCACAGAGAACACACATAGAGATTCATATGTAGGGAAATCTACTTTTCTATTAAATATGAATGATTTTTACAATGTTTACAATGGTTACAATATTGGAATGCAACAGAGTCCCAATTCTTCTCTCCTCTCTAGAATTCTCCTATCTTGAGATTTATTCTCTCTTCATGCTCTTCTCATGCATTCTCATGCTCTTCTCATTTCAATCCCCTGATATTTTTACAAAAGAGGGTCTTCTCGAGCCTTCCTCCATCTACTACATTAAATTATAATTAATCTTCAACTCATCTGAATCGGATCTAAGATCATTTTCATGTCAGCCATTAAAGGAGACTTACATACATCATGTACAAATACAATGGCTCTACCCTCCTCGATTCTTACAACATTAACTACATTAAATTTTAAATTTAAACCGAAAATGAGAAGATTGGTGCTTCTCTCTCCTCGAGATATTCTCCCTCCATGTGCTTTTTTGCGCTGGCTATTGATGCACTACTGAGTAGAAGTGATGATCCTGCATCAATTCTCCTTGTGTAGCATAATCTCTCCCACCTGAAGAAGTTCATGCCACTTCATTAGAACCTGAAGTTTAGTTGGATGATGTGATCAAGAAGATTGAAAATCTAAGACTTGATGAAAACTCAACACCATCTCAACCAACCAAGAAACCTATACCATCTCAGAAAATTCCACCAAAATGGCTGACAAAAATACTTGAAAGTGTTTATCATGATGAGGTTGGGAAGACAGGAACCATATTTTCCTAAAAAACAAATGGAGGTAATGTAGACAATTCAAACTCAGGTGATGTAGAAGATATGGATGTTTCATATGAGTGTGAGTTGAATTTATCTACTAACCTTGAAACATATTTATTTAAAGAAGCCACTTCTCATGATGAATGGAAAGAATCCATGCAGAAGGAATATGATTATCTCATAAATAATGGGACATGGAAGTTGGTAGACCCTCCATATGGAACCAAACCAATTGGTTGCAAGTGGGTATTCAAGAACAAGTATAGATCAGATGGCTCACTTGAAAATCACAAAGAAGGTCTCGTGGCAAAAGGATTTGCACATAAATAAGTTGTTCATTATGAGGAGACATTTTTCCCCATAGAAAAATGGTGCACCATCTACACTCTATTTTCCATGTAGGCACAAAATGGATGGAAAATTAATCAAATGGGTGTGAATACTTATTTCTTGAATGGAGACTTGAAAGAGAATGTGTTCATGTCTCAACCATAAGGATTTGTTGTGAAGGGACAAGAACATAAGGTATTTCAGTTCATCAAATCCTCATATGGCTTGAAACAAGAACCGCGAGCATGGTATGAAAAGTTAACCAAGCATCTTCTGAAATTAAATTTCAAGCATTTCAATATTGATGATGCAACTTTGTTTTTCAAGAAAGTTGGAAAAATTGTTGTATATATTGTAGTATATGTAGATGATTTGTTCATAACAGGGAACAATGAGAAATGCATTGCATCCATCAAGAAAGAGTTGAAGAAAGGATTCGAGATGAAAGATTTGGGACATCTTCACTACTATTTGGCTATTGAAGTAATTCAAAATCCAAAGTACATATTCATCTCCCAGAAGAAGCACATTGGAGAACTATTGAACAAGTTTGTCATGGATAAGTGCAATCTTGTTTCTACTCCAATGGAATAGAACTTGAAGCTCACATCAAAACAAGGGAATGAATTTTAGGATGCAACCAAGTATAGACAAATTGTGAGAAGTATTATTTATCGTCCTACCACCATATCAGATATTTCATTTGTTGTTGGAATTGTTTCCAAGTTCATGCAGAAGCCTTGTGAAGGACATTGGTCTATGACAAAAAGAGTTCTAAAATACTTGAAAGGAACTCAAGATTTTGGACTCAAGTACTCTAAGGTAGATGACTTCAACTTGATCGGATATTTTGAGTCGGAATTTGATGGGGATAAGGAAAATGGAGTGTCAACTTTAGGTTATCTCATGAGTCTTGGATCAACAACTGTCTCCTAGAGTTCACACAAAGAATCAGTTCCAGTAGATTCCACAATAGAGGCAAAATATTTTGCAGTTGCATAAGCGACAAAGGTGATTGTGTGGCTCAGGAAAATACTTGAAGATTTGCAGGAAAAACAAGTGAAGTCTACTCCTCTTCTAGTTGAAAATACTTATGCAATCAAGTTGGCCAAGGATCCCAGATTCCATGGTCGAACCAAGCACATCAACACAAAGTATCACTTGATTCAATATCATGTAGAGGCAAAGACTATCCACTTAAGACATTGTTCCACAAATGAGCAAATCGTAGACATGTTCACCAAAGCGATTAGAAGATAAACATTTGAGAAGTTCAAAATGATGCTTGGACTCACACACACCCCTTCGAATTAAGGATGGGAATGTTGGACACGTAATCCTTCATGGATGTGTTAATTATAACATATTGTAAATATGAATAGTCATAGGTGATAGGAAACGTCTTCAGTTATGGAAGACCAAGAATAATTTATTGTATATTTATTAACCTATCATGTTAATTCCAAACGCATCAAATGTGGTATTATATTTTGCCATCCCTGATCCAACAACCATAAATTTAAGGTGTAAAATAAAGCATTAACATAAAAAAGGTTCAATCGAAAATGTTTCATTTCTCCCCAATTAATGCAAGGATGAGAAATGAATATTATTCAATCAAATATAGATAAGTAAGACTATTTGGTAGTTAATCTCTTTAAATATTGAGAGGTCCAAAGGTATTAACCATTGTTATAAGTGGAGACTATTTGGTAGTTAAGCTCTTTAAATATTTAAATATTGAAAGGTCCAAAGGTATTAACCATTGTTATAAGTGGATTTCAAAGTAGTGTCTGAATTATGAAAAGTACACTGCAATGTATATGGAGAGGAGATGTAAAATATTCTAAAATATTAACATAGTGTATTCGACTATTATATTCATATAATGTAATTATAGAAACTATGTCAATATTGTAGATACGTTATACCTATTGTTTATGATTTTATTTCCACATCCGCACAACATGTCACACACAAAATAATTAAAAAACCAAATAAACAAACATATTCATCCTACACTTAATCATCAATCACTTAATCATCAATCGTCATAAATAAAATATTTAAAAAAATAAACTAAATAAACATATATTTGCATTGCTATTTCTTTGTTCAACATTGAATAAATAGAAAAAAGGCTATGCATTTAACATAATTACTCATTATTTTTGTGTAAGAATGGGAGAAA